>CM037781.1:65368034-65395534 GCA_021229015.1 Solen grandis | reverse complement strand
AGGCTGTCACCTGCAGCAATCTTCACAGAAAATTCTTTAATGCACTAACATTTTTTATCTAAAAAAATCAGTACCTAGTGTTTATATCTTCAAAACATTTTTTCCATCGATTGCAAAACAAATTGTTACAACTTAATTATATTACTTTCGATGGCGAAGAAAGCGACGGACCTGGTCGTGGTTGGGAAAAACCAGGATTGTTTCAGTATAACATTATTCATCGAGATGAAGCCTGTTTTACATGACCTGATTTTTTACAATATCATTCTGCACATTTACCTTTGACGGGAAGCGTTACTTTTGATTTGACTGTTATTAAATATCATTAAAAGAGGATGGCTATTAGGAAACCTTAGTCAAGTAGAATCAAAGTATCACAATCCAATCCTCTCGTCTTCGTAAATATATAGAGTATTAAAAACGATGATTTTCAACTCAAATCTAGTGAAAGTATCTCAATATTATGTTAATTCATCTATTATTATATTATTATAATGGCCGTTCAAATGCTTTATATACTTCAGTGCAATTCCAAGCATTCATTGATTTGGAGTGATATGCTGTAATGCTCAAAGTCTGTAAAAGCTTGCATGTACTATAAAATTCCCACGATCGAATGATGGTCCATGATGACAATTTAATGATGTATGGATACCTTTAACTATCTATTTAGTGAAGTTTATTTTTCATTTAAAAATACTGAATATTTATTGCTTTCAGTATGCAAACTTGCTGTATTATTTAGATACAAGGTATTAAACTACATGCACTTTCGTCCATTTCTCTTTCAAATCTTCATTAGTTGTTTGACTGTTCATTTGCTATTCATATTACATTATGTTTTACAAATTCATCTTCCCTGCAAATAGCTCTTTCAGCAGTGGCAAAGGAGACAGATCACTTGTTTCAGACATTTTATTGTTTTATTCATTTATTCATTGCCAGTTTCTTCTTTAAAACCCCTATTGCTTTAATACGAGAATGTGAACTTTCGTTTTCATAAACTGTCTATGTATAATTATTGCTTTTAACCGCTTGGAGAGAAGCGGTTTTGTAAGTCTTCGCAAGTTTGAACAGTGTATGCATTTTAACCCTTTCCCTCATAGAAGGAAACCATGAAAAGACCTATGCGAACAGCATAAAACTAGATCAGCCTGCGAGTAAATCGCAGGCTGATCAGGTTTTATGCTGTTCGCTGCTCCTCAGTGGTCTGGAAATGAGGACTTTATAATTAAATTTGGTAAGGTTTAACTGTGGTTTTCTGCAGACCAGGCTTTATGTGGTACCTATTGAGTGCGTCAAAATGAGTCTATATGAGGGAAAGGGTTAATATACAAAATATGTCTAACAGCATCTATAAGATGTAGTTTCCTTAGAAGTGATAAAAGCACATTATAGTGACCTTGAATTTACCTTCCAAATGAATAAAAATCATTGCAAGGATAACAATTAGCAAATCATCATTTACAATTGTTGTTTTGCTTAAGTGTTTGAGGTTGGTTTATAGGGGAAAAATATCTACAGGCGTTGCCTTCTTGTAATAAATGAAAGGAATACAACCTGTAAATTTACATGATACGTATATAGAGACCATTCTATTCAAAGAATAAAGTGATACATTCACAATGTCACCTGTAATGATTCTTGACTTTTTTGTCTAAAATTTAAGAACAGGTTGGAAATAAAATGATTCATATTTACGAAAAGAAACCATCAAATTGTGCAATGTCAGCAACAATAACTTTATACAGAAACATATTTGGTAAGCGAGGGCGTACACCACTTACGAAGAAGCCAATATTTAAATGTAAGGCATTATTCCCTAGATTCAATTCACTCAGCTTGCTTGTCTCTTTACACTGTTGGCGCCATTTCCCCAGGCTTGGCGTGAGGTTAGCGTGTTCATTGAATATTGTTCATATCTTTCCGTGCGCGTGTGTCCGTTCGTACGAGTTATCCTAAAGGTGTACATCTTTACTGGTGCATTTTCAGGCTCTTGAAATGGGTGCTGGCATCTAGTGAACACGGCCTTGAATTCTTGTCGGAATTTAGCTGTAATTATATGAAAAGAAATTTGTATAAAAAAAAACCAAAATGGAACTTTCTTCAGTGCAGAACAGGTATCTCCTTGATAACTTAATTAAGATATATGACCAAATATTGATATACAATGTATGTATGATCAGATCCATCTTCTATGTAGAATCGAATCACGTGATCCCCTATACGTTTCGAAACCCAGATGAGAACCACACAGCCATGTCTTATATATATCGAGCAGGATTTCACTGTTTGGTTGAAAAAAAAAAGTATCTAACTTATGTCATTATAACCTCCTGAATAAATAAGGCAAAATCAGTTATTATAAACAAAAAATGAAGTTTTGATAATACACATGGATTAAACCATGAAATTATTATGAAAATTATTCGATATGCAGGCATGTCCTTGTAGCATGGAAAACAACTTTTTTGGATAATCCGACATGTTTTTTTTTTCTGTTCACGACAGTTTTTAAATTTTTAAAGGGAGAGTTATAGGAATTACCTAGGGACATTCATGTCATATTACTGAATATTCGGTCAAATTGAGTGTATGAAAAATAACTGAATCAAATATTTGTATAATAAATAAATAAATAAATAAATAAATAGATAAACAAAAAATCTGCTTTTACAGTACAGAAAGGAATCTGTAAAACACGGAAACGAGCGTATTGAAGGGCACGGTGATCTATCTAGTTTAAACTTATTTCTTTTTCGATGTTCGTGAAGTAAGCGGCCTGGCGGCGAGAACACAGCGGCCTAACGGCTTGGCGGCATGAACTTTGAAACCTAATTTTACAGTTCTTATTAAAATCTTTGTTTAATGATTTTTCTGAATAAATTTATGTTTGTAAAGCGACAGAAAGGCTGGTTGAATACTAAAGGCATCGGAACCTTTTAGGAAATAACTTGTTTATTATCATTTACTGGTGAAGAATATGAGAAAATGTTCAAATCCGCATTTCAGTGTTGAATAACGGTTAAATAGCTCTTTTTCGAAATATTTTCCACCGTAGTGTCACTGAAAGGCAGCTAGCAATATGGCGGCGTAGTACTAAATATTGATTTAAAAGGAAAATCTTTGTTGCCATCCAGTGATGTGTGAACCCCTCCAAATATGCATTTTATGACTGAAAACATGATTTTTTATATCTTTCTGTCGAGATATATTTCCCATAATGCCGCTGAAAACCTGCGGACGAGTATTGAAACAATAATATGTAAAATGAAAAAATAATATTCACACTGAAAAGTGTCTGATCCCCTCCAAATATGCATTTATGATGTAATGCATGATTTATGATGTCTTTTTTTCAAATATATATGTCCTCAGTAAGGCCGCTGAAAGTCTGCTGGCGGCCTGAAACTATATTTTCCTATGAATAAATTATTTCATTATTTATGGATAAAACTTGTGTGAACGTCTCCAAATGTGCATTTTACGGCGGAATACATGATTTTTGATATCTTTCTGTCAAATATATATTTCATCAGTAATGCTGTTGAAAACGTGCGGACAAGTATTGAAACAATAATATTATGTAAAATCAGGTCAACTTTCTTCATGACAATTATAACGTTAGAGTCCTAAAACATTTCCGTTTCTGAATAACCAATAACATTTGAAAATTTGAAATTTAAATTGAATTGTGAATAACACCTCAGTAGTGCTGCAAGATCATCCTTTCCCATGTCTTCACTATCCATGTCTCGTTATTTGTCTCCGAAAAAAGTTGTTTTCGGTATATCTTATTATTTAACTTAGATACAGTGTGTTTACGACTAACGATCGCTTTCGAATAAATCTGGCGGAACATCTTGAAATTGATTAGAAATTCGCATGAAGGTTTAGAGATTTTGTTAAATAAAATATATACTCAAAAAAGCCATCCACGTGACATTTACTGCATAAGAACGAACATGCTTGAAAAAAGCAGATGCATTCGTTACTGATTAAACTTCATACACTTAGCTTTAGTTGAAGTCATTAATCATCCAATTTCTCTATAAAGTAAGTTTTGGAATTTGTGAGAAACGTTGCGTTTACGTATCAGTATGCAATTGATTAGAATTAAACTTATTTATTTAATGCTTTTCGGTGGATTATTGGGAAATATCAGTGAATTAAATGGTAATTTCACTGTTTCAAACAGTGAATATTACCATATTTATAGGTCCACTGTTTTAAATTACTAAAAGATACTATCCACTTTTTTTCAAGACATTTCAATATTGATTTCTACATTGAAATAAATCTTGTCCAAGAAATGCCCGAAAGAAATGTTACTAGTAATTACACGCTTTCTTTGCGTTTATATATTGGACTATTTTTCAGACCGAATATCGACTCATGCGTCGGGAATTTGGGGCTCCCCACAGAGTAAAACTTATGATGAACTTAGTTGCTGCGCCACTCGTGAAAATATTGATTTTCCTCCTCACTCAATAATTAAAATGCTATTTCACTTAAACTAACAATTATCCTCTATATAATTGACGTGTTATGTTATATGTTGAAATATGAGAAATATGCACAACCAACTTTATTTTCTAGTGGTCTTTCAGTATATATTCTTACTCATTTACTTTTAATAGAAATTGCGTTTTTGATCGTCCAGTTGATCATGACACCGTAAGTAGACTTCAGATTACAGGCGATATATAAATTTATCAGATACATTTCTCATGTTTTGGGGCTTCCAGTATTCAGTTCATTGACTTGTAATTCTGTCGGAAATTGGCGTATCCTACATTGCAATCCTATCCAAGTTCTGCCTACTGCATGTGATCTGACAATTTTCAGTATCGAATATCAGCAACATTGTGTTTAATTCATGTCGTAGTCTATTACTGTACAATGACTGTGTTACAAACATGCTTAATATCAGAATTTTAATTTACCAGGATAACTTTCTCAAAATTAACCGAAAACATATTACCGATCAGAGATTTTGTTGTGGGAACGTTTAAAATTCTGTAGATATTCAGTTTAACCCTTTCCCTCATATAGACTCATTTTGACGCCCTCAATAGGTATCACATAAAGCCTGATCTGCAGAAAACCACAGTTAAACCTTACCAAATTTAATTACAAAATCCTCATTTCCAGACCACTGAGGAGCAGCGAACAGCATAAAACCTGATCAGCCTGCGAGTTACTCGCAGGCTGATATAGTTTTATGCTATTCGCATAGGTCTTTTCATGGTGTCCTCTATGAGGGAAAGGGTTAAGAGCCATATAAAAAATGTTTTACAGTTGATTAAACTAATCATTTTAAAAGTATATGACATTCGAACATCAGGTTATGCACGGTATAAATTTGTTCTAGCTGTGCTAACATGGCACTCATCCTGTGTCAGGGTGATGTTACATGTACCTGGTTTGGTGTTATCACATTATCTCTGGCGTGAAACTATATCTTGCTGAAGTAGACATAGTCTCAAAATGACTAAATTACTGACATTAAACTCAACTAGCAATATCACTTAAATGCAGTCTTGTAGCTAACACGTTTTTATATAAAATATCTTCAACAGCACAAAGGGACACTATTCTGTGGCAAAATTTTACTTGTTCAAAAGCGCAAAATACCCATATAGTACGAAACAGAATCCATTTGAACAAAGATTTTTGAAACACTTGTTAAAATAGGCGATGTCCATGAATATGAATTCGCCACAAATCACAGTAAATAGACATAATATCTGGCTTTTCCTTTCGTCATAGATTTTTCCAACTCTAGTTGATATATTTGTTTTTCATTAGGATTGGAAATAACTTGGTTTTTGCAAACAAAATTGGATCACATGTTTATTGATTCATGTCATCATTTCTCAAATGTCTACGAAGTCTCATACCATCGAAAGTAAGACACCTTGTTGTTGATAGAAGAAGTCTTAGAGTCACACATTTACAATTTGTAATTTACTGTAAAGTTCCAATTTCAAATGGTTTCATTTTAATTAAGATGCAGCTGTTCATCTGGCTGAGTCTTTACATTTATGACCTTTCTGATATTCATTAAACAACAAAGGCAGCTTACCTCTGCTATTTTCTTCCAGCAGTATACAGCCTATTTTATTAAACAAAAGAAAATATCGCATGTAAAACAGATAATATATTTAAAAGTACACAAGTTTTGACGTTGATTGTACTTTGGTCATCTAAATTTATTTGCATAAGTCATTGAGAAGTTTTGGGTACTGTTTGTATATATGAATAAGTATACATATACGAATATATGAATAGAAGTTCTATTACCAAACCTTAAGGACATACTGATGAATAACAGAATTGATGAAGTTGCTCCCCTGACTTGAAACGCTTCCATTAACCCCATGACTACAGAAGGAAAATTTTCACTATTATTTTACGTGAATTTGGAAACAAGTTCTTACTACTTAAACTAATTGCTGTTGACGATTCCTGGGTAAGACCAGTACCTTGAATTCGGGAAGGAATGATTCTTGTCCCAAACAGGGTTTACCTATCCACAAGTCATGCACAGAAGGGACATTACAGGTCAGTTTTTACTGCACTGGAAGAAGATGTTCATGTTTGCTATATGTAACTTCACGATAAGAACAATTTCAGCAAGTATTTTTCTTCGAAATGATAAGTCATTTGTGTTATATTTTCCATAATGTCGTGTCTGAGTCTAATGAGACCTCTTTGCACATCCGATAAAAAGTTACTTGAACTCGCATTCAGTGCCCTTTCAAAAGCAACCGGTTTGATAATATACTCAATGACTTTGAGAAATCCTCGTGTGTTAGAAGTCATTTTTCCACAGGTTAACCCCTCCTTTAAGTTTGTATTTTCATGAGTGATAGAATAAATGAACGACATGAAACGTGTACCTATCCATAGCTGAAATAAGTTTCATTACATTTCTAAATAATCTAAAATCGTTTGAAAAGCACGAAATTAATATTCGACATTTTTCCAAGGTGAGTCAATCCTTGACTCTATTTGATGTTCATTGTATAAAACTATTGCATGGTTTCATACTGGTATTACATTTGTGACGAGAAAGTTATGACAACATAGTGTGACCATGTTCTCATCCGGGAAATCCGGAACCACCAAAAATGACACCAACTTTGGAGTTGACCTTCTTTGAACCTTACAAACATTTTCACTTAATACTTAAGTGAAATAATCTTCTTGAATGGTTAAAAGTTAGAATGTATGGTAAATTGAGCATAAATAACCAGGATAAAGTAAATTTGATTTTTCTAACGAAAAACAATTTCAATCTAATTGACAGGTTTCATTTTATTGCCTCCCAAAAATTACGTTATGCTCTTAAAGATCAACACAAATTAGGTTATTATCGAGCACTCCTGTTGAAACGAATCGATTCCATTTAAGACGTAGTCAAACAATTTGTATGTTCAGCTGATTCATTGAGTAAGCTTATTTAATTTCTTTCTGTTCTTTTCATTAGGTTTTCTCTTGCTTTAAGCTTAATTACTGCATGAAACATGTTCCAATTAGATAAAGAATTATAGAGTAATAGTTTATTTACCATTATTTAACCGAACAAAACATATTTGCCGTGAAAAAAGTGAGAAATGGGATAGCTTATGGTACTCAAAACAAACAGATAAACATGTTTTTCTTCCATTTCCCTTAAGTTTGTTGCGTTGTTTAAAGGTAAAACGCCAAGTCCCTCAGGAAAATATGCGAATAAACAAAATTGAGGCAATCGGACTAATTGTAATAAAAGATATAGACTAAAGTTTTTTTACTTAGAGTCTGGCTAATGCTTTTATTTATCTGGAAATATTCTAATCCGCATGAAGCACCATACTACGAGTGTTCCTATCATGTTTAGAGTTAGAAAACATGCCTGAACTTTGTTTGTTTGTTTATTTCGTTTAACGTCCCGTCGACAGTATGCCAATTACTTAGAGACTATGTCTACTTGAGAGAGATATAGTGCTGCCACACTGCAGTATCACGGCGTAGGTATGTGCCATGATACCACACCAGTCATATTATCTTGTACAGAGCCAACCAGTCCTGGGACGCGCTAAGCAAGGGGGATATAATGATACTATTTTTACGACTTTGATATGTCGTTGCCGGGGATCGAACCCACAATCTCCCGATTTCTGGGCGAACGATATAACCACACGGCCATCTGAACTTGGACCCCCACAACTTTGAATGTGCAACACAATCAAAGCTATCGGACCACATATACATATTCTTAACCTGCTGTGATTTATCTATAACATGACGCTGCGTGTAAATTGAAGGAATATCAAGAGTAATTTAAACAAAACACTTTTTATGAAGACCATCAAATGCACAACAAATCAAATTTTCAAACCACAGGTCGCGATGACCCTGTGCATATCACTTAAGTACACAGAAAGTGCACCACGCGCTGGTCTGATTATGATTCTGTTCGGCATGTTCCGAAAACCTAATAAACCAACTTCAGCTGCATTCTTTCACGTAGAACGACTGTATACAGAAGCACCGATAAAACCTGCGTAAAACTCCACTTCTCTTCGTTTCATTTGTTTCTGCATTTAGATTGAGGCTCTCATTCAACCAGTATGCTTACTCTTTGGACGAATATAATTATTATTGTTAAGCCTTGTCATGTGATCAGAGAGAAAACCACTTGCTTACACTTCAACGGTCAAAAAATAAATTAAAATGTTAAAACAAGGAAAAATAATACAAACAGTTACAGTGTGGCCATACCGCGTGGTATACGACGTCATTTTAAGCTATCATGAAAAGCATATTTTGCATTGATTGAAAGGGAAAAACCGTTTTAAGTATTTTATTTCTTTATCAATTCAAATTGTTTATAGCGTATGCGAAGCGGAAACTTGTGACCATCATGTAGGTCCCAGAGATTCTTTTGTCAGATGTGCAGTTTTTCCGAACATTCTGGAAAACCTTCAAAGTTCTTGAAATTTTGTTTGCTAACAAATAAAGCACATCGCCAATAAAGTTTTCCCTAGTATTAGGAAAAACTTACATCTGACAAAAGAATCATTAATGTTTTTGTGTAGAGCACAATTTATTTTTTTCTCATTGCATGCGCTATTCCCATTAAAATTCTGATGATATAAAATACTTACAGCAGTTTTCTTTTTCGAATCGATGAATGTAAAATGAAGTCATATACATGTACCACTTGGTATCGCCACACTGAGTTAATTCAGTTATAAGAAGCCTGATGATTGTGTTTAAAAATAAGTATGCTTCAAGAAGAATTTCTTGGAAAGATTTCCCATCTTTCCTGTTACAATTAGTTACAACATCATTTAATTTTCAAATTTGATAATGATACTAATATATGTTATATTATATATATATTTATAGCACGTGAAAGCATGAATTGATATAAAAATACCTATGATGCAAATTTGATCATCACACACACATCTTAAAATGATCATATTATTAATATGATATGTTACATATTACACCTAACCTAGTTATTTATACACAACACTGTACAGGGAACTCCCTATTCTAAGAATAACTTGTTTACTAGTTTTGTTCTGGAGAGATCTATTAGGCGATCCCTGTTCTAAAAATAACTTGTTTACTGGTATATTTGTTTACTGGAACTTTCTTTCTTTCTATGGAAAATTCTAGAAGTTTTATGTAACCTGTTTACACTTTAGAACATTCTTTTTTGAAGAATAGTATAGTTGTTTCTAGAATATTTTGCTCAAGTATATATAAGGAAGGGGTTTTTAGGGAGAGCAGACTTTTAGACTTGTTGAGGAGACTTGTTATAGAAGACTTGTTTTTGGCAGCAATTCATCAAGTGTGGGTCATTCAACAGTGTAGAATTCATTTCGGACTTACTTTTGGATAAAGGACATATCTATTGGATTACTCAGGTTATATTTAAATTTTATCAATCAGACATGGATCAAACTAATTTGTTATAATAATTTTAAGACACTGTATGTTGTGATATTCATATTGATATTTGTAACTTGTTAATAATTAAAATATATTTAGTTAACTAGTTTGTTGCTGGCTTTTCTTTGTTGCGCCATTTCATCAAATTGGTCTTAACAGATATAAAATATGATCTATACGAATCATTAATAGCAAAACCCTGTGATCTGAAACAGTAACTGCTCTTAAAAGACGCTTACACATTTTGTACATGGCAAAATGGCAAATGTCTCCTATAAACATTGCCATCATTCCACCGCCCTTTATAAGCAAATGACAAATAATCTTAAAGAAACCAAAACAGTCAAACAAAAATGTCTAAAAGTAATTGCTCTTTGATAAGGATTATTACATCAAAGATATATGCGGTTAAAGAGAAGAATGAAAGGGCTGCTTTCCTATGGCTTTTATCTTAGATATCGTAGAGAAAGAGTGTTTCTACCTTTTTGCCGTAATAAGTGTATGTCATAAGTAATGTGAACCATGATTGTAATACTTAAATCGGTATTGACAACAGTCGGGGCTTTCTCCGCAGTAACTTTAATAAAAGATCTCATTGATGAATTGGAATATACGATTAAGTGAAAAAACTGTGTAAAAGATTTCAACAGTTACCAAAATAATACCTATAAAAATATTTTATTGATAATGAATCAAGAATATATATTCAAAATTATCTTTAAAAAAACAACAACAACAAAAACACACACACACAAACAAAACAACAACAACAAAAAAAAAACATCATGGTCATTCTTGTTTGTTGATTGTTGATTAACTAGATTTTACAACTTGCTATTTAGCTAGCGTTTTTCAAGAGTGTCATCCCTTCCCTCTTTTCTCTATTGCCTAAGCAAGTTGAGGCTATACACTAACGCCATAAGTCCGACTGGTCCAAAAAAAAAAGTTGCCGTTCTTTTTAAAGATACTTACCGCTCATAAAGTTGTAGATGATGGGGTTCAACATACTGTTCAGGTAGCACAACCCACGTGACACAAGAGCATACGTGATGACGCCGGTGGGTTCCATATGGTGAAGATCTCCGTTGTATCTGTGGGGAAACCACAAAACTAACGTTAACCGATTGACTTGAGATACTCATCCAGATGCGGCCCTGATACTGTGAATCAGTAATTCAGAAGATTCAGACTCCTTGTTCTTTGAAGAATACAGGGGATAATTGGTTTTCTGAATCTATAAAACGTGATTTAAATGCAATATAACATAATACAAGTCCTATATTTTCTCAGGCAGATGATATTTTATTCATCGAATTTGCAGAGAATATTTATTTTAAGCTCGAACAACTTTCATTCAAGCAGATGGACAATAAATCACCAAAGTGAATAAATCTGTATAGAGATATGTATATTTTGTGATATAGTGTCGGATTTAACAGATTCACTTCTTTGAAAATATAACCAGACCTATTTAATGATTGATTTAATATATACACAGTTGTTTATGCATGTTTATACGTTCAAAGGCTTTTGCCATACCATAAACAAATAGAAAATGAACATTATATTTATATACCTCTTAATCAGATAATAAAGTTTTAAAGAGTTTAAACGCATCTGTTCTCTCAAACAATATAATAACAAACGGCAAATGAAAACACAACTATTTTAAATTCAGATTTTCCAGAGGAACTTTTTTCCTTGTCTCGCATATAAAAGACCATACACGGATTTTATTTCTCTCTCACTTAGGTGCTACAAGTAACGATATCGTCCCAAAGACAACGATATAAAGCTGCCGGAATGTTCCTGACAAAGTGGTCACACGGAAAAAATCGTAAACCATTTCCATTAGCTATCAGACAAAATTACCAGGATTGTTTTGAGACTTGAGATGTATGGAAGACCGTTCTGGACTATCTCGGTGACCATGTCATGTGTTCTAAAATATGGACCGTAAGTATGATTCAAACTATGACAATTTGCTTCTATAGGAATTTAAGTATGATGCTCAAATTGAAGCCAGCGATCGTACTCCAGTAATTTGAGGACACGGGGCCAGGGCACGTCAAGACGGTATCATTAAAACCTACCACATGATGGAACTAGAAGGAATGGGAATTAGAACACTATACATCAACGTCAAATATCTGTTGTGTCCATACCATACGGAGAAAATGCAATACATTTTTCCAGGCTTTCCCGTCCTTGAACCTAACGGAATTGAAACATTTAAGAAATAATATGTATCGAAAGAAATTGCCGTTTCATTAAAGAAATACAAGCGCAAACGAACATTTTGACAAAGTACATGTGTATTCATATGATATACAGTCTAAGTCCCAGATATTAACTGTCTCTTTTAATATCTTTAATATACTAAAATATGAAAATCACTCTCTATACTTTTAACAGGAGACACCAAGTGCAACTCAAATGGGAACATGTTATATAACACATGGGTTTAGTGTTTCAATGAGTAAAACGGGAAAATTTAATATGTTACAGCAATAACAACTGTGATAAAATATTACATCATTTTTGAAATTGTACACAGATGTTAAGCTTCGCATCAAGATGTTTTAATATTGTTTTTTATGATTTCCACTTGTGTTGTTACAGGCTTCTGAAATATTTTTATCATCAGATTCTGCAATTTCTTTTTGTGAGCGTCAAACAACATATGTTTTTAAAACTAAAATAAAAAATAAAGTTAATGCTTGATAAAAAATACTCACATATCCTATTTTGATAATATCATAATTTGTCGCAAAGTTTGAAAACGTATTTGTCAAAATATCTTGTTTTTATTCCACATTTTCTATCATCAATGTGACCATACTACGTGGTGTATGACGTCATAGAATTAGTCGGAAAAAAAAAGAGTAATTTAAGACATTTTGGATAATTTCCTTGCTCATTCAGCAAATTGCATTTTGTCGTTCTGCGATCATATTTCTATCATTATCCAATAAATTATAATTTAATTACGTTTTTCAGGATTGGTAACGATCGGGTATTAAAAATTACATTCCATAAATAATTTTCATGGGGAACAAACAAGAGCAAGACAGTTTACATCATGTTTAAAATTTTTTCGCATTTAATGGATTAAGAGACGTAATTTAAGGCTGCTTTGTTTCAAGTGAATACTATGGGAATTAAAATAAGTGAAACGTTTATAAAATAATGTAATATGCGAAATAAATATACATAAAACTTTTTTATATAAATGTTCCTGGTTCATTTTAAAAAGTCATCAGAAATATTATATTAGTATCGACAATGCCATACATACGTACATACATACCACACACACACATATACACGCTCGCTCGCACGCACGCACGCACGCACGCACGCACGCACGCACGCACAGACACACACACACATGCATACATACATACATACATGGGGGCTGCTATGGCTGAGCGGTTACAGTCGTGGACTACAAATCTCTCAGCCCCTCACCGCTGTGGGTTCGAATCCCGGTAGGGACTTCGGATTTTTCATGTGAGGAAGCCTTCCAGCTGGCTTACGGTAGGTCGGTGGTTCTACTCGGGTACCTCTGTGTACTCGGTGTCTTCCTCCACCTGTAATTAGCTGGACGTCGCTATATGATTGAAATACTATCGCAGCGACGGTAAACCCCAATACAACAACAACATTAAAAAAACATTTAAGGAAAAAAAAATCAAATATGCATACCTGAGGATGTTGAATACGTGGATAGGCAGATAACACACGGCAAACAAGACTACAATTGTCATCAGCATCCGGGCTGCGCGACGCCTTGCGATCAGTTGATTTTCCGGTCGTGATGCTGAAAAATTGCGTCGCCGTCCTGCAAGAAAAACATACAATGATTAAGATTTTGCCATATTTATATATTTATTTATTTATTACACATTATATGTATAAACAAATCATGCAGAGCTATCCCATGAGATTATAATTAACTCCGCTACACTGCCTTCACTTAGCAGTATAAAACAATGGTAAAATGCATAGATTGCTTGGTTAAAAAAGGCCATAACTCTATGTTAGAGTTTGTTAATTTATCTTAAAAATGTCATTTCTTTTTCTCCACAAATACTTCACAAGGTATTGATTTTAATGTTATATATGAGTATGATAAACGATAACACGTTTATATTGATCTAAATTTAGTTAAATATGTGTGACTAGTGTATAATATATGTAATGATATCAGACTAAGTGAAATCTTAATGATTAACAAGAGAGGGAGCAATAATGCACTTGACTGGACGGCTTCTGTTCTTCAGATTATATTGATCCCCTTTTAACATTTTAAACCAAAAGAAAAAAAAACTTCTTAATATCACCACAGAAGCACTGATATAAACTCTGATTTCCATATTTGCATTATAACATTGAAATATAGCCACTGTATACACGCGTGTAAGATCTATGTCTGCTCAAACGACATTGTACAGGTGTATTTATGAAGCAAGATGCATCACAATAAAAAAAACATGTTTCTTTATGTATAACGATCAGACTATTAGTGAAAGAAAATATTTAATGATCCTCGATAAACTAAAAGTAAAAGTAAATAAGGTAGTCCCAACTTTAGGAATTATTATACAT
The DNA here is from genome assembly GCA_021229015.1 of Solen grandis. Classification (NCBI taxonomy): domain Eukaryota; kingdom Metazoa; phylum Mollusca; class Bivalvia; order Adapedonta; family Solenidae; genus Solen; species Solen grandis. The sequence goes on along the minus strand of CM037781.1, from coordinate 65,380,969 downwards.
GTTTCACAAAGGTATAAGGCTTTCCCTTGATACCCAAAATTTCAGTTCGTGTTTATTGTCATCAACCTCTGACAACCACCTTTATCGAGACCAACCTTTAATTACAGGCACAAGAATTATAAAACATATCAGGTTTGTTTATTCTAAAAACAAAATAAAGTATGTGCAATTCTTATTCAAAATATTCACACATAATCGTTCTAGGAAATGGAATATTTCAAATCATGACAAGAAGGCCACTATGACCAAAAGAATGCTAGAACTAGTCGACCATCTGGAGGTCTCATTTCTTGAGGGATCAACAAATTTTAAGCAATTAATGCAGAAAACCGAGAAATTATTATTAGACTAAGAGCAAAACTTAAGTAAATTCTGAACATTTGTTTTAGACAAAGATAACTTTCTTAAGAATTAATCTATTAACCCTTTCCCTCATATAGACTCATTTTGACGCCCCCAATAGTTATCACATAAAGCCTGATCTGCAGGAAAACCACAGTTAAACCTTACCAAATTTAATTACAAAATCCTCATTTCCAGACCACTGAGGAGCAGCGAACAGCATAAAACCTGATCAGCCTGCGAGTTACTCGCAGGCTGATCTGGTTTTATGCTATTCGCATAGGTCTTTTCATGGTATCCTCTATGAGGGAAAGGGTTAATGAACTGACTCTTCTTGAAAAAGAAAGTTTTTCAAAAAATCATTTTTGAAAAAGGAATCAGTGAAATGAAATAAAATAACAATAAATTTCACTGATTTCTTATTTATATAAGATTTATTGAAACATCTTAATAAAGGAATGTCCTTTTTAGTCGCTTTAGGTAACATAATTTCGAAACTTTAATGTTATGAAATTATCTATATAGTTATTTACTTTTTATCGCAATTAAATACCACGACTTTTATATACATTTCGATTCTATTTCTTTTGCACGAATTTATATTTTTTGATTTTATAAGCCTTCTCCGAAATTGATTTAAATTTTATATAAATATAATGTAAAATGTAATGGCATTTGATTTAAAAATCTTGAACTGACTGACATGTTAGAAGATATTTATTAATGAGGCATGATTTATTAAACATTGCATTAAATTATATGTACACGTATATTATATACTCATAACTTAATCATATAAAAAAATTATGAAATCTGCTCTTTTATGAGTTCATTTAAAATTCTATAATAAACTAGAAACTGATAGCAGGAACTCCTGCTTCTAAATCATAATCGTGTTCGTGCATTTGTTCGTGAAACGGTTCCCTGGCTCTCCCACTGAACAGATCTTCGTTTTTCTGCCTTATCTTTCTTTCTTTTTGTGACTTACTATTTACGCTATTCAACTATATTTCTAACATAGTCTTTGTTTAGAAGATGTCATTTTTTAGCACTTGTGCTCGGGTGAGCTTTTGTGATCGCCTTTTGTCCGTCGTGCGTCGTCCGTCGTCAGTCGTCCGTCGTCAACAATGCTGTGAACCTTAGGCCACAGTTGGCCATCTCAGAACTGGCAGATGTTTGTCTACATGATATCTCGGATGAGTTCAAAATTGGGTCACATGGGGTCAAAAACTAGGTCACCAGGTCAAATCTTAAAAAAAACATTGTGAACACTCTAGAGGCCACAATTTTGGCCCGATCTTCATGAAACTTGGTCAGGATGTTAGTCTACATGATATCTTCGATGAGTTCAAAATTGGGTCATGTGAGGTCAAAAACTAGGTCACTAGGTCAAATCTTGGAAAAACATTGTGAACACTCTAGAGGCCACAAATTTGGCTCAATCTTCATGGAACTTAATCAGGATGTTTGTCTACATGATATCTCGGATGAGTTCGAAATTGGGTCATGTGGGGTCAAAAACTAGGTCACTAGGTCAAATCTTAGAAAAACCTTGTGAACACTCTACAGGCCACAGTAATGGCCCAATCTTCATGAAACTTGGTCAGGATGTTTGTCTACATGATATCTTCGATGAGTTCAAAATTGGGTCACATGGGGTCAAAAACTAGGTCACCAGGTCAAATCTTAAAAAAACATTGTGAACACTCTAGAGGCCACAATTTTGGCCCGATCTTCATGAAACTTGGTCAGGATGTTAGTCTACATGATATCTTTGATGAGTTCAAAATTGGGTCATGTGAGGTCAAAAACTAGGTCACCAGGTCAAATCTTAGAAAAAACCTTGTGAACACTCCAGAGGCCACAGTTTTAGCCCAATCTTCATAAAATTTGGTCAGGATATTTGTCTACATGATATCTCGGATGAGTTCGATATTGGGTCATGTGGGGTCAAAAACTAGGTCACCGGGTCAAATCTTAGAAAAACCTTGTGAACACACTAGAGGCCACAGTTTTGGCCCAATCTTCATGAAACTTGTTCAGGATGTTTGTCTACATGATATTCGATGAGTTCAAATTGGGTATGTGGGTCAAAAACTAGGTCACCAGGTCAAATCTTAGAAAAACCTTGTGAACACTCTACAGGCCACAGTAATGGCCCAATCTTCATGAAACTTGGTCAGGATGTTTGTCTACATGATATCTTCGATGAGTTCAAAATTGGGTCATGTGAGGTCAAAAACTAGGTCACCAGGTCAAATCTTAGAAAAAACCTTGTGAACACTCTACAGGCCACAGTTTTAGCCCAATCTTCATGAAACTTGGTCAGGATGTTTGTCTACATGATATCTCGGATGAGTTCGAAATTGGGTCATGTGGGGTCAAAAACTAGGTCACCAGGTCAAATCTAAGAAAAACCTTGTGAACTCTCTAGAGGCCACAGTTTTAGCCCAATCTTCAATAGATTTGGTCAGGATGTTTGTCTAATTTATATATTGGATGAGTTTGAAAATGAGTCACATGAGGTCAAAAACTAGGTCACCAGGGCAAATCTAAGAAAAACCTTGTGAACACTCTAGAGGTCTACATTTTTGTCCCAGTCTTCATTAAACTTAATATGAATGATGACTGCATGAATTCCCAGTTGAGTGCAAATTCAGGTAGGATCAATATGTAGGTCACTTAGTCAAATGTTAGAAAAACACTTTTAGATGCCAGATTTTTTGTCATTATGCCTAACACAGCCATCTTACTCAGGTGAGCGACACAGGGCCATCTTGGCCCTCTTGTTTTAAAAACATTCGTTTAACTTACTTAAAAATTACATCAACATACGAACATTTAAATTATCCGATTTTATGTATTAACGTATTATGTATTTTATTTTGTTGACTGCTAGGGTGAAAATTTATTTTTGACTGCTACGGGTTGAATATTTCATTTTGTATGACCGCTATGGGATGAAAAGTTCATTTTGTATGACTGCTATGTGTTAAATATTTATTCTATATGACTGCTACGGGTAAAATATTTCATTTTATATGACTGCTATGAGTTGAATATTTAATTTTGTTTGACTGCTATGGCTGAATATTTCATTTTATATGACTGCTATGAGTTGAATATTTAATTTTGTTTGACAGCTATGGCGTGAATATTTCATTTTGTATGACTGCTATGAGTTGAATATTTCATTTTGTATGACTGCTATGTGTTGAATATTTCTATCTGTATGACTGCTATGGGTTGAAAAGTTCATTCTGTATTACTGCTATGGGTTGAATATTTCATTTTGTACGACTGCTATGGGATAAATAGTTCATTTTATATGACTGCTATGGGATGAATATTTCATTTTGTATGACTGCTATGGGATGAATATTTCATTTTGTATGACTGCTATGGGATGAATATTTCATTTTGTATGACTGCTATGGGTTGAATTGTTCATTTTGTATGACTGCTATGGGATGAATATTTCATTTTGTATGACTGCTATGGGATGAATATTTCATTTTGTACGACTGCTATGGGATGAATATTTCATTTTGTATGACTGCTATGGGATGAATATTTCATTTTATATGACTGCTATGGGATGAATATTTCATTTTGTATGACTGCTATGGGATGAATTTTTCATTTTGTACGACTGCTATGGGATGAATATTTCATTTTATATGACTGCTATGGGATGAATATTTCCTTTTGTATGACTGCTATGGGTTGAATTGTTCATTTTGTATGACTGCTATGGTGTGAATATTTCATTTTGTTTGATTGCTATGGGTTGAATTGCTCATTTTGTATGACTGCTATGGGTTGAATTGTTCATTTTGTATGACTGCTATGGGTTGAATTGTTCATTTTGTATGACTGCTATTGGGTGAATATTTCATTCTGTATGACTGCTATGAATTGAATATTTCATTTTGTATGACTGCTATGGGGTGAATATTTCATTTTGTTTGACTGCTATGGTTGAATATTTCATTTTGTATGACTGCTATGGGGTGAATATTTCATTTTGTTTGACTGCTATGGGTTGATTATTTCATTCTGTATGACTGCTATGAGTTGAATATTTCATTCTGTACGACTGCTATGGGGTGAATAATACATTCAGAATCACAACCTTAAACTAACTCAAGATACTTTAGACATACTAATACCGAGTTTGCTGCTGAAGTAATCATGTAAAATCAAGTGACCTGATCGTTCAATTAAGCTTCTGGTACTCTTGACAATCCATCAGATGTAGGAAGAGTCCATCAAATGTAAGGAGAGTCCATCATCAATTTTTTTCTTGTCACTGGTCTTTTAACAAAAACACAATGCACGTTTGACGCATGTGTAATCCATTTAAAGAGACGTATAACAGTAGATAATACAAAACAGTAGACGTAAAGAGACGTATAACAGTAGATAATACAAAACAAGTATCGATTTCCTGATTGTTTTAGTGAACCTTTTTACATTTATTGGATATATTAAAAACATAACCTAGATATTCAATATACAAAGTATACACTAGAGTAGGTGGCAGTACATCATTCAATGCGTATTTTTTGTGGACCTTATTTTATTTACATTTATACAAACGTATATTTCCAGTTTATCTCAATTCATTTGTGTATCTCAATTAATTTTTTTTTATCTCAACTTACTAGTTTTTGTCAATATTACACTTCTCACTCTTTTTTTTTAAACCGAGCGTAGGAGAAAATTAAGCTGTTTCAAAGACAAGCAATACAATTACCAAAACTGGAAAAAAAATCTTAACAACTCTAAAAGTAATCCCAGTCTCTTGACGTAAATTCCTTAAAACATCAAGATTTAAGTACGTTTTCAAGAATAGTTTGCAGAGACACAGAATACAGACTGTCAGTCAATACCAAATTGGGAGCAATATACATATAAAAGTGAGGGACATTTCAGCTGTGCCAATTTTTTTTCCTCCCAAATAAGCGTCTTTATCGTTTCAAATAATCCGTGAAAAAATTTTTTTAGTCAATTTAATTCAAATTCATTACCTTCGCCCAAATTAAGAAAACATCATGATACAACATATTATAAAAAGCATTGCGAAGTTTTCTGGGTATCACCAGACAAATGAAAATCATGACCTTGTCAACATTATATCCGTTGAAGCCTGAGCAAAATAATCAAACAGAAATGATCTTTTTATCAGCTATAGAATTTGCAAATTCAAGATAATCATTATCGTTCAATCATTATTTGACGCCAATGTGTCCAACGTGCTTTAGATATCATCAGCTGTCATCTCAGATAAATTATCATTTATTTCAGTTTGCGTATGAAGATTTTAGCATATGTCAGTTAAATATGAGGCAACGCCGCAAAGCAGTTTAGAAATAAACGTCATGTATTTCGTTTCGATGACTTTTGAAATTTCAACATTATCTCTTACCTTTCTTCTTCATACATTACACGACTTTCAAAGCATGTGCTTTCTTTAGTTCGGTATCGGGCTAAAAGCAAAGCTTTGACCTTCATGTTTATTTTCTATCACTGCGAAAATTGAAATTAATAGTAGCCTATGGTATATTACCTATAGACACGACAACGTACATTATATGACTCGATCGTGATGTCAAATTTGTGGTTGACTGTCTCATTAGTCCTTTTGAGCTCTTGATATGTAACCTCCACGCATGAGTGGAAGTAATATATAGAGGATTGTATCGTGCTAATTTTACAAGATGACAGTTTATTTCCCATTTCAAAGTATAGATAATGGAACCAATATCAAACACGGGAGTGCCAATTGTCTTAGCGGATTCTACCATTATAAACCAAAAAAAAATAGCATGAAAAAAAAAAAAAAAACGCTTAGAAACAGCAGAACACGGGAAGCGATAAAATTTTTTTTTTTTTTTTTTTTTCAGCACAATTGAATTATTCCTACGACACATTTTTGCAACTGTTTTTTTTTTAATTTAAATTGACGCATTTTTCAAAAAAAAAACAAAAAAAAAAAAAAAAAACAACACAGTTTCAAAAATGTATCGTAGGAATAATTCAATTGTGCTGAAATAGTTTGTTTTGAATGCATACAATATTGTCACCATATGTCAGTACTTTAATGTTTTTAAACATCATACCTTTAGTACACCCTTAAACTGTGAGTTGTTTGATGATACCAGTTTTGTCCGATTCAAAGCTTGAAACGGCACTTTATAATAGCTGGAGACACCACAACAGCATGGCAAGACCTGGAGAAAGGGATAGTGACAGGATGTACTGTATCGCCCATCCTGTTTATCATGGGCATGAACATCATCATGAAGGCAGGGGAGAGAGAGACCCGTGGACCAAGAATGAAGTCGGGATCATACCAGCCAGTTTTGAGAGGGTTCATGGATGACCTTACAGCCACGACCACGTCCATTGTACAGGCACGTTGGGTCCTGAAAGCACTGGATGATTCTGTGACATGGGCGCGAATGAAATTCAAGCCGAAGAAATCCAGATTTGTGGTCATAAAAAAAGGCTGCCTTATCAGCAATGTCACCATGAAGATACAGGGGGAAGAGATACCACTGCTTGTTGACAACCCTGTGAAAGCACTTGGAAAGTGGTATGACGACTCTCTCGGTGACAAGAGAAACGTGGACAACATTAAGACCCTAGCATCTACATGGCTTATGAAGGTAGACAAGTCTGGTCTCCCAGGGAAGTACAAGGCCTGGATGTACCAGCATGGTATACTCCCACGGTTAACATGGCATCTCACACTTTATGAGATTCCCACATCCATGGTTGAGGCACTAGAGAGGAAGATCAATCAGAAGCTCAGGAGGTGGCTAGGAGTTCCTCCAAGTTTTTGTGTCATAGGCCTGTATAGCAGATCAAGTCAGCTACAACTACCACTGTCGTCGGTGGTTGAGGAGTTCAAGGTTGCTAAATGCAGGCTTGTCTTGACACTGAGAGATTCTGCAGACCCGAAGGTCAGAGAGGCAGGAGTAGTTACCCGATCAGGAAGAAAGTGGTCAGCAAGCTCATCCGTTGCTGAAGCAGAGAGCTCACTTCAGCTCAAAGATGTCATCGGGAACACTTGCATTGGCCGTCAGGGGATTGGAATGTCACAATTCAAAGAATGGAAGAAGGCTCAGGGTAAAGAGAAGAGAGACATGGTTCTTGGAGAAGTGAGACAAGGGGAGGAGCAGAGAAGAAGAAGCAAGGCAGTTGAGTTAGGTAAACAAGGGGCGTGGACGAGATGGAACTTACCAGAACGTCAGGTGTCCTGGTCACAGCTGTGGAAGCTAGAACCAGCGAGGATTTCCTTCTTGCTCCGGTCAGTGTACGACACACTACCATCGCCTGCAAACCTTCACACCTGGGGTCTGACAGAAGACCCATCATGTCACCTATGCGGAGGACGCGCAACAATGGCGCACATCCTGTCTGGGTGTAAGACAGCTCTACAGCAGGGCAGGTACCGCTGGCGACATGACCAGGTTCTAGCAGTCCTGCCAGACAGCCTTGAGAAAGAGAGGAAGCAGAAGAGAGTAGTTGGAGGGAAGCAGCACTCCATACAGTTTGTGAAGGCCGGCCAAGTGAAGTCGAATGCACAGGGAGAGCAGCTGGGAATTCTCCACCAAGCACCGTCATGGGAGATGGGAGCAGATCTGAGGAAGAAGCTTGTGTTCCCAGATGTTGTTCAAACCAGCCTTAGACCAGACATTGTGATATGGTCGGAACTCAGCAGGAAGATCATCATGATCGAACTGACCGTACCCTGGGAAGACGCGTGCGAGGAGGCCCACGAGAGAAAAAGTGCCAAATATGCACTGTTAGCTGACTCGTGTAGGCAGAAAGGTTGGAGTGCTTGGGTTCTTCCAGTGGAAGTTGGGGCCAGGGGTTTTCCAGCACAGTCTGTCTGGAGGATGTACCAGAAGATTGGCATGACAGGAACCAAGAGGAAGGCAGCTATCAAACACCTGGCTGATGCTGCAGAAAGAGCATCATGTTGGCTCTGGTTTAGAAGAGAAGAGCCATCCTGGAGACCTGACAATAGCGGGTAGTGAACAGTCACTGCCGACCCCGTCAACCTGAGGATGTAGTGGAAAAGGGGTCGAAACATCCTGTGATGGTTGAAGTCCACCTGATGACGCTTGTCATTTGCAGTCTCCAGGAGTTCATCATCATGATCGTCAGAGAACAGTCCATACTGAAGCAGCAGTGAGGACTCTACATCAGCAGCAACCTGTATGAAGAAGACAGTTTTTCGATCATTCAGCGAATTGCTGCTGATTGACAGATCCGGTTTAACAGATAGTACCAGCAAACATTGCCATTTGTGATATATTTTATATTCTACATATCAGATGTAACATCCATTTATCAAATCACGAAATGGATTCAGTCGTGCGTTACTCTTCCTCCTCGCTCCCTTATTCAGACTTAAAGAATCCATATCATACATAGTTTGAAAGTGACTTTGGAATGTAAAGTTTTGAAGATTTTTTAGACCCTTTCACTTCTATATTGTTTAAATTCCTTTGTTACAATGTTTGAAATATCCCCACAGCTCAGTGCATTCAAATTCCGAGAATGGGTATCAAAGTGAAGACGCCAGAGTAGCAAATAGATATTTGAATAAACCCAGATGAGAGGAGTGAATTACAAACATTTTAAAAAACAGATTGCCTGCTGCTGCTGCTGCTAAACGTAATTGAATAATGTGTCGGCTCCGGTGTTAATATCAATAAATCTGATAAGAGCAACGGTTTGAGTAAAATTTTATTTCAATCCACGGGACTCATGGGTAATGTAACTTTGTGTTTAAGCCATTTATGGCCAAAGGGTTGAACTCTGAACAGATTCGGCTTTCCGAAGGAAATATCTGAGATGTAAATCGAAGTTTCTCCCTTGTCGGAAAGCCCAGTTTAAAACAAGGTTGACATAGACTAGAGATGACGTATTGAAAGCATGATATAAACATCGTGTCACTGGAGTATTGTCAGCAAATTGCCATTTTACATTTATTTCCTAGTTTTGAAAAGATTTCCACGTTCCATATACACATTGTACGCGTATTAGATTGGCCTCATTGATAAAGGCAATTCTTAATAAGGAATTGTATCAGTTTTATTTTATTTCAAAACAAAATAAGATGTGCCTATTTCTTCTGATTTCTCAATAAACTCGGCATATAAACATGCCATTAATCAAAAACATGAATGCATTTATCTACTTCATGAAATGACCTTACACACTTATAGTCATAATTAAACCTTCCTTGGTAGCCATGGTAAAATAAAGACCCTGGGCAAATACAATTTAGGTGTTTCGTAATTCTCCAATAATAATGATTTCTTTTTGGATTGTTGTATCTGCACAAAAGGTGTAGCGGCTTATCAGATATGCTCTGTTATGGTTCACCTTTCCGGCGTTATGTACAGCCCATGGTATCAAATATAGTAAACAGCCTTGGTAACTGGGGACATAATTATACTTACTATGCAAAAAATACTGTAAATGAAGACAATGGGAATTAATGGTCATGGGGATTTCTGAAAAACATTAAAGCTGTTTTTAAAACCCTTATTTGTTTGTTGTTTTACCCCAACCGGCTCTGTGTTTCTACTTTATATCGAATTGTCCATTAACATCATTTCCTAAAATCAATTCATTTGCTTCCATTTAATACCTTATGTTTACTTAATGCAATAACCACAAAACCATTTCTAAATGAAAAGCGATTATTCCAGACCGCTTTCATAACTTAATTTCCCCTTTTATGCCGTCTATTGAAATTAACTAAGCGTTTCGAGAATTCGGCGGAGACAGCTTCTAATTGGTTACTAGAGAAGACGAATCTCTAAGAAAAATCGGAGAATTAAGGCTGACACTTAGTGACCTTAATTCGAAAGTGATTTCTAGTAATAATTACCAGTATTCTCCGAGAAAAGGAAACGATAAAAGACCTTTAATGATAACATTATTTTGAATCAAGGGATATGTTATTTTTTTCCTATGACCATTCAGCTTAAATTTGTATATGGATATACATCATCTTTCTATATCTTGCGCTTAAAACTGTATAAAAGTTAATAAACCTAAAACAGTTACGTGCATCTAATCAAAATTGGCGCTTGACAGGCTCTTCTAATAACGTAATATGTATACTAGTAATTACGGTACAGTTAAATTATGCAGCCGGTTTCAAACACAATGGGACAATCTCGTGTTATCTTTAACATGATTATTTAACCCTTTTGCGGCCTTAAAACGCCCGACGAACAGAGCAAACCCAGATCAGACAGTCCTACCAGAAACTGTCTGATCAGTGTCTCCTCTGTTTGCTCATACAATATTGTATCTCAGATTCTATACAGTCTGATCAGTGTCTTCTCTGTTTGCTCATACAATATTGTATCTCAGATTCTATACAGTCTGATCAGTGTCTTCTCTGTTTGCTCATACAATATTGTATCTCAGATTCTATACAGTCTGATAAGTGTCTTCTCTGTTTGCTCATACAATATTGTATCTCAGATTCTATACAGTCTGATCAGTGTCTTCTCTGTTTGCTCATACAATATTGTATCTCAGATTCTATACAGTCTGATAAGTGTCTTCTCTGTTTGCTCATACAATATTGTATCTCAGATTCTATACAGTCTGATCAGTGTCTTCTCTGTTTGCTCATACAATATTGTATCTCAGATTCTATACAGTCTGATCAGTGTCTTCTCTGTTTGCTCATACAATATTGTATCTCAGATTCTATACAGTCTGATCAGTGTCTTCTCTGTTTGCTCATACAATTGCTCATACAATATTGTATCTCAGATTCTATACAGTCTGATCAGTGTCTTCTCTGTTTGCTCATACAATATTGTATCTCAGATTCTATACAGTCTGTGCGGAAAAGAAAAAAGAGATGTTTCGTGTTTATTCAATCTCATTAAAATCAGCTCTTCGTTTTTAATCGATTCTCTTTATAACGAAGATCTGACAACATCATGTGATAGATCGTGTCAAGTCGGCTTTTACAAAATTAATATAAACAGCAAATGATATCGAAATTGTCAAATCAGAATGCGCGTTTCAAAAGATTATGAATTTGAAAATCGTAAAACCTTGGTGAAACACGCAAATTCAAAATGTCCGTTTGCTGCCGTTAACTTGCGAATATTCAAGCATACCAAGGCATTTTGAAGCCGTTGATTTGATTGACTAATCAAAGGTTAATTAGCGTACGTTAATTAGGAGATGGCTTATATGTCACTGATTTCTCATTTAAAGTTCAATAAGGTATATTGATATTTATTAAGTCATAAATTCATACATAGACAGTCATGAGGTAAAGGGTTTGAGAAAGCAAAATTACCGTTTTCTTCTTTTTAAAAAAAAAGAAAAAAAGTAGCTTTCCGAAAAAAAAAATACTCATAATATTTATACTCAAACGAATGTATGTTTTTCGCATAACTAAAGTTATAAAGAAGATAACTTACGGTGTTTCTGTGGCAATCAAATTAAATGCCCGTGCGACAACATCGACGGAATCACCTCTACTAAACATCACCAAAGCGTTCAGAAAGTCGCGGTAATGCAAGTTTTTTAAAAAAAAATATCAAAATGTTTGTGCTTTTCTTTCTCTTAGCACTTAGAATAAAGTATTGAGAATTTTTTAACCAAGTTCACATTTATTCAGGCAGTGCACGGGCAAATCGTGCCAAACGTTTCTTTTGGGGCGTTACATAAAACTTAACCAAACAGTAGTCGGATGTACCCATTGTTTGATCGACAAACATCCGTGCATCCTTAAACCGTTTAGACCTCAATGTTTCAGCAAAACTAGGACAGTTCGTGATCGTCCTCGAACTGGCAGGTTCCGCCTCAGATAAAATTAGACCGTCATTTTAGGCTGATGCATACAAGACGTCGTTTTCAAACGACTACAGGTATAGCGAGACAGTACGGTATAAGTAGAGACAGTGTTTTGAGGCGTCTGTGTCACTTTATCCGACCCATGAGACCTAGGTGAGTCTACGTGGGAAACGTGCGCTCTTACGACGTCATCGCGATGCCCGAATGACGTGTGCACTACATTTACGTTGGCAAAAGTGTCAGTGGAATAGAGTCGTCTTTTCTGACAAATCTAGATTTAATCTGAGCCACCACGATGGAAGGGTGAGGGTATTCCTAATAAGAAGGGAGAGATTTGCTGGCGCTTGTGTAGTAGAGAGGAACAGGTTTGGCGGGTGGAATGGAATCATGGGATACAGGAAAACTGATCTGGTCATTGTGAATGGCAATCTCAGCCCAGCTGAGTACATAAATCAAGCTTTGAGACAATTAGCTATTCCATTCATTCACCAACATGCTTCCGACATCGCACGGCGTACTCGGCAATATCTATTGCAGTCCTGCCTTGGCCTGCCGTTTCTCCGGATTTGAACCATTTGGGACCCGCTTTGGCGTATAGTAAGGCCCACACATGTTGTCAATAATCTTCAGGATTTAACGAATGCTCTACGGGCGAAATGGAACAATATTCCCCCACGTGTCGTGCAACGTTACGTCGATCTAATGAGACGTCGTATTTTACAGGTAATACG
>CM037781.1:65345534-65363034 GCA_021229015.1 Solen grandis | reverse complement strand
TATTTTTCGCCAACCTAAATGATTTTGTTCAACATGTATAATTTCCATGTCATGTTGACTTTTAAGCATACTGCATGTGGTAGAATTGGCTACAGGTCTTCAATATATTCAAAGCTTTAAGTATGAAGGTGGCTTATCAGATTTGTTTGCTAAGATGGGTTCGATATTTTTATTACATTATTTCATACACATGAAGCTTTTCTAGATCTATAAACATCATAAAAAGCTATCTTGCATGGCTTGTGGTAAGAGCATCAGTCTAATAACCAGTGTGTCTTATGTTCGATATTTGTCGCAACCATACTCGAAAACCAACGTTATATATTTCGTTATCACTTCTGTATACGAGTATACTGCGGGATTTGAAGCTGGCAAAACTTCGTTTTCATGAATATTAATCAGCTACTTGCTGACCAATGAAATCACGCATAGTATTTTGAATACCCTTCGTTGAAAAAGCAAAAGCTGACTCATCGTTCCCGCAAGATAAACCGCTACTCTTAGACGAGGATCGTGACATCACCTCTTTATAGTAAAACGAAGCTAACTTCCAAAGTCCCGCGCCGTTTCATTGGTGAAATATTACCTGCTGTCGCAGCGCTTTCACTGCCATGGATCCAATGAAATGCCTTGTTAATGAGTTTTGCTAACTAAATACCCCACGATCGATTAAGAAACAAAGCATATTGACCGAGCGTGGGTTTTCCGACCGACGATGGGCCGCAATAACCAAAGTCGTAAAATTGTATCGGTCCATCTCCCTTAGTTAACGTCAAGCACGTTACTATGGTTACTTAAGGAATGATTATGATGTGTCCTGTGTGTTATCATCCGTATCCCATATTCTACGCTCACCACGTAACTAGTATGTTATCATCTTACTTGTATACGCATGGTTTAAATATCGGAGCGGGACAGTACTATATGTACATCTCGAGCATACATTGAAATACTTCCGGTGGATAGGAAACCAAACAAAGTCGCCAAGAAAAATTCAATAATTGAACAATAAGCAATGTATATGGCATCCTAGTGCGCAGTAATAACCAGTTTGTGGATTAATTTCGCGAGGGCTTAGGAAAGAAACACATTGCCTGGGAATTGAAGGAATATATATTCTACAAGGCAAACTATTTCGCGTGGAATTTCAAATTACAATCCAAAATCTGATTTCATCTTGAATATTTGAATTTAACCCGAAAATGCGGATGCAAAATTAGATTTTTCAACGTGTGAATACATCACTAAAACAATACCTCATTGAATTTCATTTGAAATGATTGACAACTGACACTGCGGTTGGGTGTCTGAATAACGTAGTGGCTACCACACAATTCCCAATGTCGGTCGAATGTTGTATGTAAAGTAAACGTGTTGCTAGTTGAGACACATTGGTTTTTTCCGACTACTCCAGGTTTCCTTCCGAATCAATGTTTTGGTAACCACGACTAGCAGTGCCAACATAATTTTCATTAAATTAAATCCAGTTATTGTAAAAGTTACATAATATCAGCCGGTGACGTGAGTTCATGTACTATGAGTGAATGTGGTCATTTATGTGACGGAACACAAACATAGAAAATTCTAGATATAGTTTTCTTATAATTCTAAATATAGGTTCAATACCGTTCGTCACGCTATTACATTTGATGGGAAAACATCCATTTTTTTACAATCACGCGGAATGTTGCATTGCTGGACCATATGTCTGTAGATGAGTATTGATAGACGTAATACACACATACAGTTAAAAATCAAATTCTTAGTCAGTGACCATCTGTGAACGAGATGCTTAAATCCTTTGGTCAGGAGAGCTTTTACTTGAGAAAGATACAGTATTGTTACACTAATTTACATGTTGAAGAAATGTGCCCTGGTACCCCAACAAGCCAAATCATTCCAACACAATGTCAACCAGCCCAAAAACTATTTATTCGTATTAAAAGCCAAGCAGGGAGCACAGGTGGGTAGTTGCATAACGCCTTACACGGAGGTGAATTCGAAATATCCGAGTTTTTTTAAATTCTGTGACGACTCAGTTTTGAACGAGCCACCCAAATCTATTACCAGCAAACATTGTTCAAGCCGCCGTAGAATGTGTTATTCATATCGTGTTTTGGGGTCAGCTATGTTTGTTAACACGCGCTTGACTCGGGGGAATATAGTAACTCTGCTAACAAGTTATATGTAGCCGCCGTACATTTTAAGTATTTTAGAACATACGTGATGTTTTTTCGCATATTGCCATATGATAAAAATATACTTTATTTTTTCCATACATTGTTTTTTTTATTTTGTTTGCTTGTTTGTTTTTTAAACAGTTTTAGTTAACAATGATGTTCTATCATAAGCTAGATTTCTAAAATTAGTAAATGGTAAATGTCTATCATTTATTCATATATTTCTAGTTAAAGAAAAAAATCTATATGTTAGAAAAAACAAAACAAAAAACTGTAACGCGCTACAACCATTGTCGAGTATTTAACCATAAATTTGATGTCCATATTATATAACAATAGTGAAGAGAAATAGAGCGAGAAGAGAGAAACTACTACCCGTTTTAGCATTCAAAATATACTCTGACCAGAATAGGACGGCACATTCTATGTAGTTTATCCAGATTATGTTATGCTCTCCGGCAGAGATTGTGTATACCTGTTACTTTTCAAATTACTAAACCACTTGCATAGGTTGTCTGCAACAATACATGGCAACACTTTGGAAATAATGCCTCATTAATCAATGCAATATTGCTTTTGATATGTGAAGCATGATGTAACAATCAAAAAGATTGTCCCCCATAGAAAACTTGCATCGATTTGTCATTAACTGTTGTTCAGATTCCTTTTAATATTCGGAGCCAAACTTCAAATTTTACATAGATTTAGCCTCACGAGAATATTAACAAGCATGTAAAATTTTATCTCTTGTTTCACCAAATATGTATAAAGCCATGAGTCTTGAAGATAAAAATGATATGAGATATATGATGCATGTAACTAATTCATAAATCAGAAAACACATGATTTAATTATCTGCTTTTGCATGCCATGTTTCCGGATATACAATATCTAATTTTCGTAATGAATAGGAATTGAATTACTGATGAATATATTCTTCGCTAACAAACCACTCTCGTGACCTGATGTGGTTAGCAGTATCGTATTTTGTTATCCGATGACAGTTTTTCTTATGTTCCCAGCTTATCATATTGATAATGATGATGGTAGCGCTGGTTTTAAAATATACGTGGTGGAATAAAAAAGGAAAAACAGACATAGCTAACTTTGAAAATACAATTTAAAAAAAGGGATGTTGGTTAACAGAGAGCGACATAACTGACCCTCGTTTCTCGAAACCGAGACAATCTTCTAAATTAATCATGAACTTGCTCCTTCAAACAATGGTCCTTTATTAAGTCAAAATTGTGGTTATTTAGAATCTTTGATTTTCAAAATGGGGACGGTCACTATTTAAGAAAATCTAAGACCTGGTGAATATAGATTTGGCAATCAAACCGGTGGCTTATCCATTCCAGATAAGTATTTCTGAAAGTTTTCGAATCAAATATACTCAAAGGAAAAGAAATACAGGGTAACTAGAATCTGAAATAGCCAGACTCAAGATTTTACCTCCTAACCTTTCAATAAACCTCATATGATAGACCCCATTTATTTTGTTTGAAAAAAAAACTTAATCAAAACAATTTAAACTGTAATACCGTTGAATACTTCCTATTTAAAACGGACACAAATGTTGACCCTGCGTGTCTTTTTCCTTTAAGTATATGAAACATAAAATATGTAATATCGTCCATTAATAGGCAGAGGGGTCCATCAGTCTTCTTTTTATGTAATACTATGCGGATGAGCCCGCCTATCTTTCATTGGATTATCATTGTCATTTGCGCATCTCCAACTATTTCCCTATACATGTATACCTTTCTTGCTTTGACTTATTCCTCTAATTCCTTAATTAATTAAAATATATTATATCTATAGTCTGTATTATGTTTGGCCTAAAATAACAATCATTTCGAAAATTTAATATTTTTTAAAGTGTTGAATGGTGTTTATATCAAGGAAAATTAAAACAACATACACTAAAGCAACATACATATATTGTTCAATATATTAATTTTGCCTAACTTAATAAATGGGTTTTGCAGATATTTGGCCTTTTCAATTCCAAAGAAATAATAATAATAATAAAAAATGTCATTTTCACCAGAAATTAAAAAAAAAAATCAACGCACAGATTTTGTCTACACATGCATTCAGCTATATTTAGATTTTTAGGCTGATATACTGATTGTTTGTATCCCGTCATTTAGCAGCGATAAGTTATCATAACACCCTTTACGCTAGCGACGGGGAAAAACTATTATCCGTAGATCTATTTAATTATTGAAATATCAACCTGTCTGAACCGTTACAGCCACTCACTCTCCACATACTCTGTCTTTGTCAAAGCGACAGCTCCATTACCAAAACAATTCCATTGGACCGGACGCTCACTGATGCAGGCGATGAGGCAGCGCGATAAATTGGGGTTAGAGAGTAGAAATAGGAGGAAGGGATGTTAAAAGGCATTGGTGTCGAGCTTCAGTGACGTTAAACATTTTGTCTCTCAATTTCAAAACACATGTATGAAAGTTTATGCAACGAAAATATATTTTTTTTTTATAAAGTACATGACTAAGTTGTCATGAATTGTCTCCATGATTAACGAAATTTGCTAAAAATGCATCATTTGTGTACTTTTAAAAGGGAACAAAACTGGAAGTCGCCCCTAAGTTGTTCATTATTAATATGTTCTAAATGGTAGGGTTGATAGTTCTTCTAGGGTGTTACTTGATCACCATCCGTCCATCGTCCGTCGTCAACAATTTGTTTTAAACGACATCTTCTCTGAAACCTCTAAAAAAAATTGATTAAACTTGGCCTTGGGTGAACCTTCACAAAAGTTGCTAAAATAAACTTGATCCGTGTAGAACTCCGATTGCCATGGCAACGGAAAGAAAAACTATTAAAACTTTAAAAAACTTCTTTAAAACTACTCGCCAGATTTCAAAATATTTTAGTACAAATGAATGACTATTATATTGCCAAGGCTGTCTTATTATTGGACCATTATCTCCAATTATGGCCCTTGAAGTTTAAACAATTTCATATTTAACTTTATTTACATTCTAGCATCCACACTTATAAAGCATTCGCCATTAGATTCATACATAATGATATTAAACCAAGGATTATTATGCCCTGTATGGAAGTTATGGTCCATAATACTTAAGGTTGCCTTTAGAGCAGTGGTACTCAGGTAAGCGATATAGGGCCATCATGACCTCTTGTTTATGTATATGATTTGTAAAGTTGTTTACCGTTGCAACACATAATTCAGCAAATAATTCAACCGAAACTTCATTCTTGAAATGAATCACTCCGATACCCCGAATACACTTTCTTCACATTTACTTGCCATTCCATCAAATGATTCTTAAGTCGTGTTTGTTATCTCGTGTTGAAAGTGTTCTTTAGCAGATAATAAAATTGGACACCACTGTAATTTTTCTCAAAAGTCAAAATTTGTTTTGCACATTAAGTATTTTGGTTTTCGTAGAGGCTCACAGAAGAAGAATTTCGGATTTATGTTTACGATTGAAGGGTAACAGACATGCAGGTTTACAACGCAACTCAGACTCGAACATTTTTCATTCGTTTCATTTTTTTGAGTTTATTTAATTGGTAATTTAAGGCTGATTATTCTGGTTAAACATTGTTAATTCCAATGGCCAAAACCTTTAGGAATACGCCTTTAAGACTTTGGTGGCATTTCTCTGTTTTACGTAAATTGGGTAATTGTTGATTATCAGATACTGGCCCTAGACTGCTTTATTAGATTGATAACCCAAAGCCCAGTTTCTAATTACAGCGATCGCCGAAGCTCTACAAGATTTAAGCAGGGCATTACACACGGTCGTGATTGCAGACACTAGCGTTTAGTGCTGCAGTATTTTCTTGGTTTGTTGTTCTCTTTGTCTGGCTTGACTTTAATTTAGAGAAAACTTAAGAGATAACTATGTTTTTAATTGGTGTCATTATTGGAAATAAGCAATTTCTTGAGTTCCAGTGTCAATCGATACAAATGACACTGGTTTACATATAATAAGCACGTAGTAGTATTTCCTGGACTTGCTTGTCAAGTTTCGGGTGTGGTATCATGATGTCTACAGTGAAGCAGTTTTACATGTTTATTTTATGATTTTAGGTTGATTTTTGTGATGTAATTAAAATAATACATAGGATAATATATGATTTTTAGGGAGAAAATTATAAAAATATAATTCCACTATTTTCGTCATAAATTTAAAAAAACCCTGTTTTGTGGAAGATGCTCCCGTCAGAATATAATTTTTGAAGTTCACTCGAACAAATGAAATTGAATTTTGTACAAAAAAAAAGCAAATATCAAATATCCTGTATAATATATTCAGCATTATCAGTTGGTCATGAGAAAGATATCCAAAATTTACATGTCAAGGAGATATGTTGTCATTGGGGCAAAGTAAACAAACATATCTAAAATACAGACATTATTTTCGAATTTTATGCATATGTATGATACAGTGTGTAATCACCTAAGATTAAGAATAAATCTTGCTGTAAAATCATTAATTTTGTTGGCATTAAATTTCGTTGATAATGTACCTAAGGGAATTTCGTGGGTACACTTATTAGTGGATCTATGTTCTAGAAATCGTGAAGTCCATATAAGAGATATTTTTAGTGGTGATTTATATTAATGGATAAAACCCTCCACGATATCGACGAAAATTAGTGTCCCACGAAAATTAATGATTTCACAGTATTAGTTGTTGTTTTTTCAGCTTAAATACACAAGTTATCTACAGCGAAACTGTTTACAGTGTACGTGTATACGACCTCGAGTCGAGAGGTCACGGATTCGAATAGCAGTCGAAATGTAAGGAAAATGTTAAATTATAGTTTTATAGTGTCCTTGGTTGGCGCTCATTGTATAAAAGATAATTCTAGGACGGGTTGGACGAATATAATGTGACTGAAAATGAAAATATCACTTTTTTAATGTGTGATGCCGTATTGTCTATCCCCTCCTTTCGTAACATCGACGGGTTGTCTTTCGTACAGGAAAGTATATACATTGAACGAATACCAGTTCGCATTCCAAAACTACATTTACCCACAAAAGTCTGTTACTTAATTGAAATACAATCCTGAAAAACGACAGCTCCTACATTACGAAAAAAGATAATTACATACAAAAGCTGCAAAGTGTATTCTTGTTAAGAATTCCTTGATATGAAAATGATGTAAACTTAATGTCCTTATACTTTGAGGAGCATATTTTTTGTTAATACAATAAGAACTTCTTGATTATTTTGATAGGTTTTTACAGAAAAGCATGTCTGACTAAAGGGTTGTTTATCGTAGGAATTTTCGTATCGCGATATATCACGATATTCTACAGGCATATTGCGATTAATATCACGATATTTTATGGCTATATATATATATATATATATATATATATATATATATCTTTTTCATCAAAGTACATTTCTTTTTATGAAAATAAGGTTGAAAATAATGATAAAAGTTATTTTTGAATCATTGAGAAAGGTTTTTATATGAACATTTTGTCAGCCTATTTGATTAATTGTTGTGATATTGTATGTTAGTTTACGTCAATAATTATGCTTCCGATTTAAAATAATACAGTTTTAAAAGGAAAACGTTATTTGTTCGTATTTTTATCAAAATGGTCTCAATGAGTATACAAAGAAACAAAGTTAAACGAATAAAAAAGTCCCCTTAATTGCACATTTGTAACGAGCAGGTGATATCTTTGAGTGATAACTTGTCTTTTATTATTGTTTTATCATTTATGATAACTGAATATGGGAATTTTCAATATTAAGAGCGACTTTAATGTTTTTCTCTTTCACAAAATGCTTGCAATGATTGCAATTTTGGATGACAATTTCAAAAGCCGGATGATGCCGGTGATTATGACTTGTTTGATTTGTTGTTTAGACATAGAACTGATTTTAGTGCAAATTGCTACATTTTTCTCAATGATGCAATGATGTCAGTTTTTTTGTTCTTCTGGATGCCCATATAACACCATCCAACCGATTTTACTTTGACATTTTAACTACAGCGAACTGGTCCGTACTGTTTTATTTATATCTTGTCTAAAACACTTAATGTCAGATCCGCCGAACAACAATCGGGGGAATGCGATCGCCAAATGCATATTATGTAATTATTATTATTAAGGTATCACATATAACGGAAATGATGTGTATCTATGTTGAAATGCACCTAGATCGTCGAATAGAATTCCGTCAATATAAGACCCTTCCGTAACCAAGTCCGGTCTACGCAAGTCTTAAGTATAGCTTTCAAGTAAATGCGTGTTTGTATTTGAAAAGTTAAAATAAATGATATTTAGAAAGAAAGATGTTACATGTAAAAAAGTAAAAGTTTGTCCCGAACAAAATACCAGTACGTATCGTGTCTGCCCAGAATCACATGTTTTGCTAATATATCGGAAATACCGCCTACGTGTTTAAGTTTTAATAACACGACAAGTCTACCGCAGTAAGAACCCTGTGTATATCTGCAATACTTTATAATTATTTTGGGTATTTTGTACATATCTTGACAATAAAATATGTTTAAATTAAACTGCCACGTCGATGCAATAAAGTGTATGCAAAATTTCTGCGTGTTTCATCTTCTTTCGAAGAAAACAAGTTCACAACTTAGAATACCCTGTTTTCAGAATACTTCACTAATTTATGACAGCTTGTTGTTCCTTGATTAGGTTTTACTTCCATGGGGATTGTTATTACCGTGAAAGAAATCAGCGACACTCGTGATCTCCTTTTCTTCTGGTCAATATCAGTATTTGAAATTCGTTTTACCACAAGCTTGAAACGAACGCAACGAAGCGTCATCAAGGGAATTACCAAATTTGTGTCACGCATGTCATGGATGAATATCACGAGTGTTCAATCTGGTCGGTAATTCACGGGCATCACGAAGCATTTGGCTTTATAAGCTTGGTTATAGTGCACCTTTTATCAGAGAAAATATGTGCCATGCCTTTTCCATTCATGTATTTGTCAAGTGTACGTAATGTAAACTTTCGAATGTTTGGGGCGGAAGTTAATGGCCTAAAGTCAAAATTTCTCTCGTTGTGCTCCGACAAGTAAACAAGTGTAGATTTACGCCCGGCATGTAATATTAATATTGTCGTTAGTCACCTTAGCGGAATGCCAGACAATATATTTTTCATTCCTAGTTGCTCTTTATTGTTTTATTATTTCCATTTACATGATTCTACAGAACGCAATATTTCTATATCAAGTTCACTATTAAGCATACTTAAGAAACATTGCAATGATTAAACCATTTAGCAAGGGTTAGCGACATCTGATGTAAAACAACTATATTCCACGGCATAGTGTAGATAAGACAATTGTTTAAACTACTTGGACAGTCATAGGTAGCTCTATTTCATTCCATATTCGATAAGTGGGCACGAAGTCTGGCATTTGTAAGAACAGGCTACAGATTTCCAATATAGTCAAGGTTTCGCGCCTGAAACTGATATATCATTTGGTTTCTATGATGGGTTTGATATTTACAATACATTAACATTATTCTCAACCTCATTCACGTGGATCACCGCCAGAGTCGTGATCTAGATTCGTAAGTGGGTCAGAAATACAATAAATAAAGGGCGCAAAACGACAAACTTAAGGCATAAAAGAAAGTGTTCTGGGAAGCCTCGTGGTTAGAGAGCATCAGTCCAATAACCAGAGGTTTTGTGGTCGGTTGCAATTAAGTCGTAAAATGGTTTCTAGTGCTTCTCCCTTATAATGCTGTCAGCCTATAACTACGGGTGGTTGAAGAATAATAATGATAAGCTCGATGTCGGAATAATGATCATCAAACGTGTATATGTATTGCACGAATGCTATGTTTATGTATCTCTTACGTATACAAATTTTGACTGAAATACTTTCGGCGGGGTCTGAAAATGAAACAACAAACAAAAGTTGTCTTAAAAAATCAATATGTGAATAATTTGACAACCTGGTGTGCAGTTCGTAACCAGTTTGTAGATTAATTTCAATGCGTGATTAGATAAAGAAGCAAACTGTTAGGGAATTAAAGTCATAGATATTCTAAAGGGCATGACATGCCGCACGAAATTTCAAATTACAATCCAGAATCTAATTTCAACTTGAAGATCCTGAATTAACCCGAAAATGCAGATGTAAAATATAGCCTTCAAACATATGCAAATATCACAAGAAATCAATCGTGAGGTGTTTTTTTCAGTTTAAAATTAATTAATATTCTTAGTACTTACAATTCAGACATGAGAAAGTGTGAGGCGATTTTCATTTGAAACGATTGACAACTGACACTTAGGCCCGGATGGCGTAGTGGTTAAAACACTGGCAACCTCGGTTCGATCCAAGGTCGGTCCGATATTGTATGTTAAAGGGTGTGGTTAGCCGGTAGGGACATGTGGGTTTTCTCCGGGTACCCCGATTTTCCTACCACTCCGTGGAGAATACGCAAACGCCATCAGCAGCGCCAAAGAGAAGGTTTTCATTAGCGATGTAGCGTCCAGTCCAGTTGTTGTAAAATAAAGTTCTAAAAATTCATCTATTTTTTTTTGTACAATAAGTTTAATCATTTTAATGTATTTGTTTGTTAGAATTGCTTCGACTCATCAGTAGTATTTTTAATATTTGGAATACTTAAACTTGAAATAGTTGGAATAGTTTTACACAGAAGTATCACGCTGTAGAAATGTGACCTGTCACATCATTCTCGCAGAAGGTATTAACTATATTCTTTATTTATGCTGTTAAAAGCTAAGCAGAGAACATGGATGGGTGCTCGTCGGAATTTCTTGCAACTCCTATATTCTCTAGTTTCTCTGATAATTGGATTAAAATGTCATAATGGACATTTTGTGGTCAGAGTTTGAATGGTATCGAAATACAACTGGGAATTTCAGTTAGAATACTTTTGTTTTAATTTTTATCAGCATATATATTGTTTGTAAGATTCGCGGATAAATGAGATGGTCACGGTGTTTAGCGTTTATGTGGGTTTTGTTGGCACGTGGCATACAACTACTAGTACCGCCATTAACGACTTAATGATCCAACCCGCGACCTCTTGCTCTCGAGGACGTTCAAACCACTCTGTCATATTTGACACTTTACTTCTTATAGACGTTCTAGCCAACAGAGCAGTGTTGAACCAGACCACATAGCTCCTATAGGAACTTTCTGATCAGGGTCTCTCCTGTTCGCTCCACTGTTCGCTCTGACAATATTATATCTCAGTTCCTACACAGTCTGTGTGGCAAAGAAAAATAACTTATTTCATATACCATTTTAAGATCAGTTAATTAATATCCATCAAATCATAAATTTGTTCATAATTATTCACGAGATAAAGGATTAAGGTCCCGCAAATTGCCGATTTGTTTGTCTTATCTTTCTTTTAAGGACGTTTCAGCGGGTCACTATTGATTTCAAATTTGTTTTTTGTTTTAATTCATCATTTATTTTCAGAAGACAATTAAAGGAAAGCCGATTTAAGGTTGTTATTTAAAAACGTGCAGAACTTTGAAGTCCTGAATGTCATATTTTATTTTTTGTGCACATTTGGCTAAAATTTCAATAAAATATCAGATTAGTATACATTTTTTTTTGCATTTTCAGAAAGCCTTAATGAAGAGGGTTGGATCTGAAAAGAAATTTATACTTTGTTTTTTTTTAATTCCAATGGGCGATTTTAACCGGAACCCGGCCCTTTTTTCTTATTCTATATAAATTTATGGGCGATTCTTCAAACATGCGATTTTGGATTCCTCGAGCTCCGTCCTTGGTCCCTAGATAGTATATCCTATATTATTTCTATGCGATTCCTCGATGTCGATATCAAAACCTACCTGTATCTCCCTGACAACCATACTCCGGCCCTATGACCACCTGTAATTAACACCTTGGTCGAGATGGTTTTCTTTTTGTTTTCACACATTGTCAAACCATCCTTAGAGTACATCGGTGAATCGTTATATCAACACGACCATGTAGAAATTATTTTCGCACCTACTGATCATGTAACAAACTGTGATTGGTCTGCATAATTAATTATTGTCATCAAAGGAGCCGATTTTGATTGTTTGAGTGTTGTTCTTTTTCTCTGTAATCATTAACTTGAAGAACAACGGTAAAAGTATTTCTTACAAGAACGTAAAAAATACGCAACGCCACCAATTACACAAACTAAAACAAAGAGTTTCAATCATATTATCGGTAAAAAAAGAATTTATTTCCGACTTAATTCTCACAATGAAAGCTATGATCGTGTTATTTTTGTATTTTTAAACATATATTATGTTTAAAAAGTATTATTAAAGGCTAAACTTAACGAAATAATTAATAAAAAGACGACGTTAAGGTATCAACAAATGTAAATGTATTGAATTTTGACACATAAATGATTCCTCGAAACCGGCGATTCTTCGAGTTTTTTTTTGCAGATCCCGTCCAACCTCGAGGAATCGCGTGACCACTGTACTGGATTTTCCATTCATGCTTGACATTATTTACACCTATATACCTTATTAAGGACATTATAAGTTACAAAGTATGATAAAAATATTCTGAAACTATTATTATGATATGAAACTAAAATAATTAGAATGCAATCTTTCCATTTTCAAGGCTTGAACGTTTTTTTTAACAAATAAAAATAAGCTAAATCTAAAAAATGATCATGGTGACCCCTTTTTTTGATTCACATATCTTTTAGTTATAATCTATAGTACTTATGTGCAAAACTTTAGAAAAAATCTGTCCGTTAGAAAATATAACAATGCTGAATACCCTTTAAAAAGAATAATAGGAAGTGATCGATAAATCATAAATTAACTTCCTGAGGGAAAATGACAATTGATAGGGAAAATACTCGAAGTTTTACAATATTTCTGGTCTTCCTTCGTATCTGTCTGACCCATTCTACTTTTTGATACATTTCCAAACATGGTTGTCTACATGGTTTCAAATTAGAGAAAATGAGTTTCGGCTTATCAGATCAAGTCATGACAGCAAGTCAGACTTCATTAGTTTTTTTTTTTTTTTGTTTTTTTTTTTGTTCATGCGATTTCCAATTTGATATCTGATACTGAAGAAGCTAAAATATATAAAATAAATATGGATGTAGTTCAGTTTGTATATGGGCGTGGGATGCAAATGGAATAGAATCAGAATCATGTATCGACTCATGGTGAGTGTCATCAGTACGAACAGGAATTTTGACCAGTCGTGGTAAATTCAGTTTTGTTTCAACTTTTTAAAGCGACAATAAAGCAGAAAAATACGGAATCTCTGGAGCTTATGAGCGTACAAGCAAAATTTGAGGATGGTGCAATTCATGGATAACCTCGTTATGACTGGAAAATAAAATTGCAAATCAGAATTGATGGCCTCGTCTTACGATTCGCTGAGTTAGCTAGACTATTGTACTTGCAGACCAAATATAACCTTGCATTCGTCAAATAATTCAGATGCTTAATCAAAATGTAAAATTTGTAACAAGAGTGCTTTAAAGGGAAAATCTTATTTAGACCCAATAATGTTGAATTAGCATACATCGATAACTACAGCTCACTCTATCAAGCGGAGAACAAATGCAAGTCTTGAAAAACATTATGCAGAAAAGTTAGATGCACATTGCGTAAGCGTTACACTGACACATAATACTAAGGGATATATATATATATATATAAACTACATATGTTACATGTAATTATATTAGTTTAAATCATATCAATAACACACTTTTATTCTCGATTCCTTGAATCAGAGCCTTAACTAAAAAAATAAAAAATAAAATGATCCAGTATGGTTACGACCCCAAAATTGATTCTTATTATTGGGAATCTTCCCGTAGAGTTTTTATGTACATGTATGTCAGTGAAGAGATTCCTCAAATAATTACCAGTTCAAGCAAACCATACGCGTGGAAATTCAAACACAATGGAGCAAGATTAAAGTAAAATAGATAAAGCATTCGAAATTTGGTCGATATTAAATTTTATTCGTAACTCAAAACTCTCGAAGAAAGAAAGAACAAAAGAAAATCAAAATCCTTACTCCAAATGATCATATGAAACTTTTATTTATCAGGTACAAAATATTAAAGTGCATATCCCATGTATGGCAAACAACAGCTATGTCATGTACCTCACCTTGTCAGGCCAACCAGTCCTTGAACTACCTTGCAAAGTATACACTGTCCCAATCTGCTATAAAATGCGCACAGTCCTTTTACACTCGTTAGCGAAAAGAAGTACATGTACTGAAAAACAGTATTTTACCAGTCTTGTTTCCCTTATGAAAATACAATCATATTTTCATATTGCTAATGTTGTAGTCCGAATAAGTAAGAACATATGTCAACTTAAAGACATGTACCTTAATTAAGACTATAAGTATTACTTAGCGCTAAACTTTGTTAGTGAATTTCGCGTAAGCTCTATTTCGCGGTATCGCTTTCAGACGTTAAAGGGTTACGACTGATTTTTTTTTAAATTTCCATTTATTCTAGTTTTAAGTAGAATATTGAAGGAAATTCCAAGTTGTAAGATTCATGTAAAACTATTAAAAATATGATTCAAAGTATATTTGAAAAAGGTTGAGGGTCCAAGAATTAACATTTTAATGTTGTTTTTATGCACCTTTGGCTAAAATTTTAATAAAAATGCAGTTTTAGTTTTGAAAAAGCGTATTTATCAGAGATATGAATCCGGAAAAAAAAAATCCGCCCGTTCAATTTTTCATGAAGAGAAATATGTATAACATTTCATAGCTTTTGGGTAGTTTCTGTATACATTTTGATCCTGACACAGTAGCGATTTTTGCTCGTTTTGTATTTTCCTTACATTTTTTACATCATTTTTCAACTGTCACTTAGAAAAACATGACTTCAAATAGTTATAAAGGGTAAAAACTATTCTGAAAATATTATTTTGATAGGTTTTTACGTTTAAGTATCTAGAATGAGTGCACTCTTTACAATTTTAATGCCTTAATTTTTTAGCCAACAGTGATAAAAAAAGTAAAAAACGAGCACGGTGACCCCTAATTTTTAATTCATCTTTATATTCTAAAGTCCTAACGTGCAAAATTTTAAGAAATCTGACGTCCGTTAGAAAAAAACAACAACAACAACACAAAAAAACAACAAAAAAACAAACAAATAAAAACAAAAGAAAAACACGCTGAAGCCGGAAAGAGTTATCTAGATATTGAAACAAACAATTAATGAAGTAGACCTCTTGCAAGACTAAAAGTTATATGTTTGTATTTGATCACAAGATAATTCAGTTCATCGCTTATATATCCATGGAAAATAAAATAACCATACAGATATTCCTGCCATTTCTTCGTAGGAAACTGTTGCTGCATAAAGATACAAGTCTCCCACTTCCGGCTTCAACGTGATATCACTAAACTCGAAATCAGTCTCAATAAAAACCCTCAACTCAACATCAGTGATTGTATCATGTTTAAAACGTTTAAACACTGTAATGATCGAGGATCCATCGGAAACATCCGTGTCCTATATATAGAATGTTCCTGATTTGCTTAATTGCACTTGATTATTTTATTTATTACTCGCTAATCGTCATTCGCAATAGTCTCAAAGAAATCCAAGTTACTTTTGGTCACGTCTTAGTGTATTTGGTCTTTAAGCGGTGTCCTTCATTTGACAAACAATTTGAGTTATTGCAAAAATGATTGGCTGGCGCGTGGGAGAAGTATTTGATTTCCCGTAAAATAAGTAAATGCCAGTGTTATAATTATTTCTTGGATATCGCGATCTTGACCTACATCCATCAATCTTTTGAATATTTTATATAAAGCCAGACTCGAGAAATTCGAACATATACCAGCGATGTTAGAAGATGTTGACAGATACTTGATAGGTACCATACTTGACGCATTTGAGTCGGATATTCTATACCATATGCCATCGGGGCGGCTTCTAAGATTTAAACAATCAAGCAATGCTTTGATTTTAATATGTCTTACGCCAAAAATTCACAAATGAAGTCTTCCATTGCCCAAAGAATTGACGAGGTTCATATAAGTAGCTGTATTTCCAGTATAGAAATGAACTGTTACGGTTTCATTTGACGGTTCTGGGTTTGCCATGTATGTATATTATATAATAAATAATGTGAGTCACATTTTGAAAACTCCGTGCCGGTATTATTCTAAAATAAGTCTTGCTTGTTATAAATCAATGTGAATACACTCTTAATGCGATGTATAACAAACTCTTCTTCAAGCGTCATGGACATTTTTTTTGAGTTCATCGTTACCTAGGCAGTATTTCATTCAAGCAGCAAAGAAAAATGATTGAACCACCGACATACCGAAAGTAAGCTTCCTCATCCATAAGTTGCGAAACAAATGGTATATATCCATTAAATTAGCCCATAATCGAATAAATGGATGATAACATATAGGTATTTAAATTATAACCACAGTGCTTCTACGTCAGACGGACTACTATGTATCAGATAGCTTAAACACCATGTTTAAGTTCTTTGCATTTTGACTGATTCCGCCTCAAACGAACAGACAAAGGTATGCATTTTCATTTTATAGATCAAAGCCATCAATAAAATGACTTGAATTCCTTTTAAGAATACAAAATAATGGAGTGGTTTGTTTCGGCAGATGAATATTCTGTAAGTTTGCCAAATAATTGAATGTCTTTACGTAGAACTAGTCTACGATGAAAATTGATACTTAAGATGAAATCGATGTCTTTGCTATCAATATCGGTAAAGGATTCAATGCACGTTTTGAGCGCACAACTATTATCAATACCAGATAGTACAACATGATTATATTCTAATGTCATTGCTACATATGTAACATTTCAAAACAAACCCTACATCGTACAGTGGCATGTTTTATAGCTTATCTATAAATCTGCACATAGATGAGGTAAAATGGACTGTCGTTAATGTGATATATGCTGCAAAATCATGCTGTTTCTTAAGCGTTAAAGTTTGTTTTTTTCTGGATCAAATGTAATTTCGGGAGTGCATTTATTCGTAGTATGTGTTACATTGCATCAGCGATTCCGTGGGAAATATAACTTTTCACAATTGTCCCCTACGAACAAGGAAAGAGTTAAGACAGATATGTTTGTTCTTTTTAGAGAGATGCTTCAAACACATGATTTCTCACGATTTTCGTTTAACAACTCAACTCAAAGAGTTTTGCAAAGTCGATAGGACATCTGTATTAAACAAATACATGCATTTTTATTTACAATAATTCCTTTAAAATTTTACACAATTGGTCTTATGAATATTAGGCCATATCTGACTT
>CM037781.1:65295434-65345434 GCA_021229015.1 Solen grandis | reverse complement strand
ATTCTTAGCGCTAAGTAATACTTAATACTTAGTGCCGAATTTCATTTTTCTTGTTGCTCTTTTTAAATTACCTATATATTTCATTTCTTAACAAATATTGTTAGTTATCAAGATAATAATTGATTTCAACTTCGTCATTTACTTGCATATGTTATAAAACAGAAATGGTAGAATGTGTATCTACCTAGTTTAGGAATGTAAGTATTACTTAGCGTTAAGCATTGTTAGTGGAATTCGAGCCTGGTATTATTAATTCTGACATTACTATCAAACTGTGATTGCTGATTTTGTACTGGGTTAATGACAACATTAATTGACTGACATTTGCTGGTCATTTCCCTTTTCAATTACAACTGCCTAATGACTAGTTGCTAGCTGATATTCCTGAAAGATTCAATTGGTTAAAAAAGGATAATCACAAATGCAACTCCCACAAGAATTAAATGCGACTGGTACTAATAATATCCTTCAGACTTGTGAAGCAGTGTATCTATATACTAAACAAATACACCTGGGCTGCGTTCAGTTACCATTAAAAGTTCATGACGTCAGTATAATGTAATACTCAATGACTTTAAAACAGCAACTTGTATGTATTTGTACGTTTTCGTCCAGGGATGCGCACCAGTTGTAAAACTTATTTTTTATGTACTTAATTATTTTTTTAACCGCAAAGAAAATCATTAATTTGATGTATATATCCACAGCACACTGTAGCAACTCAAATTCTTTTAAAGGACTTGCTGACAGAGCACTCGCATCTCGGACGAGTATAATATTTTAAACCGTTGATTATAGAGTATTTTACTCAAACAGGTCGAATTTACAAAAAGAGATAACATAACTTAATACAACCTTTTTTTTCTTGATGAAATGAACGTTGACTGATCACTTTTCTGTATATGGTATAATGCTGGACTCTCTAACATGTTGAATGTTCGTGGTTAAATTGTCAGAATAAGATTGCACTAGACATATTTACAATTGCAGCTCTGCAGTGGGCGAAATTGGACACTACATAAAAGTTGCCCTCACAAGGTCCCAAAGTACATATATCTTCATATCAGCTGTCTTTTCTATTTATATTATTTCGGTGCGAAAAAGACAACAAAGATAAATATGGTAAATGCAGGGCAAATCGTCTACCCATACACAGTTTACTATAACATTTGAATATTCAAGGTTTCAATTACGTTTCGTTACTCATTAACTTAGAAAAATACTTTGGTATTTACGTCAATGCGCAGCTTATTTGTTCCCCATGAATTACATTGTTTACACGTTTACGTTACATAAACACACTTTTTACAACAATATTTTTAGAAGAAATTAAAACAAAATAGGTACATTTTTTAGATGAACGGTTTTTGGCATGCACTTGTATAGATTTTATTGCTACAATCGGTACGTTGGTACATTGTTTTTAACATCATTAAGTTTTCTCTATCATAACATCTGCAAGGCTCATTTCATCTGCATGATGCTGAATAAATGAAAACATCTACAGCAAGGTTATCATTGTCGATCCGATGTCCCGTGGAACATTGTAGAGATATGTAGAAAAGCAGCAGCTTTGATTTAGCAGAGGAAGGAACAGTGCCGAACATGTAGGGAAAGTAGGGAAAATTGTTGGCGGGATTCCACGTGAGGATGCTGAGACTTGCATCCAGACCTCGAGATATTGACAGTTACATAATAGCAGTTGCCATCGACATAAAGTAGGCCATTATTTGTGAAATAATGGCTACAATCGGGCGCCGGTGCGAGTGTTCTTCTACTGAAAACAACAATTATATGTTTCTTTTGCTATTGCAATTTAAGCCTGCTGGTTAAGTGTAAGGATGGTTTTAAAGGAAAATGTTATGTTGTCAACATATCAAAGTTTGCTATTACAGTTGTTTTTCAGTGATGTTATACGTTCTTCCCTGACACACTGAGAGTAAGTGACGACAGACTATCAGTATTTCTGGTGAAGCATTCATATGATCATGTTAAGAAATGTGCCGCAATGCACAGTGTATGTCTTCAACATTTACAAGCGATCAGTAGCTGAATGCATGCTAGTACATACTATGATAGTATAGTTATACACAAGCTAACACCATACCTATCATGACAATAATTTTAGTGTTACTCTTTATAATGAATAGCTTATTTACATATTCTAATACATTTTTTTATATCTATAATTTTATTGATAGCCTTGCAGTATCTTCATTCACATATACTGATTTGAAATGATTTGCGAAATTTCCTTGGCAATAAGGAAATAGAAATTGAAATACCAAGGCTTACAACTATATTCCTGATATTGCAGTCCCATCTCGCTACAGGGACATATTGATGGTAAGGGTCACAAAGTCTACATTTGTGAAAACTTGAATCCTATCCGCCAGAGAGAGGAATGCTTTGATCGATTCCGGATCCGAAGATGCTGGTTTAAACCCAAGATAGAGACAAGCTTCTTTTATGATATTCCTAGGAGCTGATTGCTTATCCAGCTCAATTAACCACTAGGGACTTCAATTATAAAATGATGCTAAAATAACTTGTTTTCATATCGCTGGTTTTAACACTCACTCAGCCCCTCACCACGTGGGTTCGAATCCCGGCAAGGTCATTCGGATTTTCATGGGAGGAAGTCTTCCAGCTGGCATGCGGTAGGTCAGTGGTTCTAACCGGATGCCTCAGTGCATTCGGGGTCTTCCTCCACTTGTAATTAGCTGGACGTCGCTATATGACTGAAATACTATCACAGCGACGGTAAACTCATAATCCATCCATCCATCTTTATATCGATCCAAAGAAGAGTTCATTGTTTAAGTGATAGAGAGGTACTTTTATATTACATGCAGGACACAAGCTATTTTGGAGTATCATCTTTACATGTATGTTGACTTCTTCGTTCTACATTTATTTTAGATTCAGTTGATTTCCTGTTTTCCCTTGCATTGGTAGGCAAGTTAAAATAAACTAAACTCGGTAGAATTTCCTGCTATGATTAGTGGTGGGAAACGATAAGCAGAATCCATAATCGGTTCTGATTCAATCAATAACTTTCCGATTAATAATTGGTTGATAAAATTCCAGTGAGATTCTTTCATAAAATAATATTTGATCATTAACACGATCACGTAGATATATGCATTTTCACGTTGGGTATTTTTTAAGATACAGTTTTGTGTCTGGCAGTGTTCTGAATATTTGAATTACTATGTTATGCATAAATCACTATCATTCGTCAAGTGGAAAAAATCACCGAATTCAATATTACGGAAGCGCCATTGTTCATCACAGTGACACCGGCGACTCAATTATCGCCGATACGAAGTGAACTGGTGCAGCGACAATTGCCCCGCCACTTATTGAGATTATTGTTATAGTTTGCTCTTAGCTGTAATTCATTTTTCTCTAATGAAAAGTACATACACATAAACTTACCTTGTGTCTTTGCTTGGTGACAACAAAGTGCCGTTGCAAACGTATTGCTTGAGCAAACTGCAAGGACTTAACATAACATTCCATCACATCCTTGGAATGAAACATGAACGGAAGGAGACGTTATGCTGCTGTAATCCTGTCAACCGTTGTATATAAGTCTCCAGCATCACATATTAGTAGGTTTCCAAACGCTAAGAAAACTGATTCATCTGTGAACGTCCCGCCTTTTGCACGATATATGTTTCTCTCTTGTCAGTGAATTGTTGTTTAAGAATAAGATCAAAACAACATTCAGCTGAAACCGTTCCTGAAAAACGAGAATATATAAAACAATTGTCAATGTTTGTAAAGACAAAATTCCGGTTCAGTTTGTTACAGTAATTGCTATTATAGCTATAGCTTTCAGTACTGTAGTATCGAAAAAACCACTCATTCTTTTGGGAATCATAACATGACTTACCAGAAAACATTGGCACAAACGCTGTCATTGAACAATATAATACACTTCTTGTGTATTACAGAAACAACGTATGACATCCTAACAATCAACGAATATTCAACGATACTTTATTACTAGTAGTTGACTTAGGAAAATGAAACTGATACCTGTTACTATTTTTATACATAGATTAAATCTGATGTATCTCGCAAACGAGGAAAATGTGCTTATTTTGCCAATAGTAATCGACGTTTATAATACAACTAGAATAATTATATATAATCTAATGATAAATTTGCTTTCGTTTTAGAAATAAGCTTGTATAAGTAGTCATATTAGTGTTTAAAAACAACACCTCCGAAATACAACACTAGCAACGTGGCTTTAACGATTATTCTTACTTGTATAATTTTGTAATAATCAATCAAATTATGAAACGTTCCTGAAATAAGATATAAACAATGTAATGTTTTACAATTCGATAATATTTCAGTATGATATACTATAGCTACATAGTATATCGAAATCACTCAATCTTCGAATCATACTAACTATGACAACATGCTACTGTATTACTCATATAATTGGTATACAGATTCGTTGAACCTAAAATAACTGACATTTCATACTTTACTATGACACAAAATATGAAACGTACTGTATTCTTTTACATGATAACTTACTCGAAACAACACAATGCATTGCAGTTACGTAATGCTGACACAATAATTAAACAACGTCATCTTTCGAGAAATAGCTTTGTTATACTAACTCTGGTCAAGTTTCAAACACGATACGTAGATATGTGATATTAGCAGTTACTCGTTTTAGCTTCATAATCACATAAGATATAAATACATAATACTGTTAATGATTTACATTCCAATGACAATAAATATGCTGTAAAATAATAATGTCATATTTATCACAACACTAAACACAACAAATCGTAGAAAACTGGTAATGATTATCCATCCGAAACCAATTGCTGTATAAATTACTACTGGTACATCACGTTATTTTACATATCACACATATGAACTATTCAGTAGCACTGTTATCTACCGTTTTATCTTCATAATACCATAGAAC
This sequence comes from Solen grandis, assembly GCA_021229015.1. Classification (NCBI taxonomy): domain Eukaryota; kingdom Metazoa; phylum Mollusca; class Bivalvia; order Adapedonta; family Solenidae; genus Solen; species Solen grandis. The sequence goes on along the minus strand of CM037781.1, from coordinate 65,340,462 downwards.
TATTGCGCAGGTAAGTGATAAGCATGGTTCCATGTATTATCCTTCACTAGATCACATAATATTGCTTAGGATATAGCATATAGCTGGTACATGTTTAAGATCACCTCACGATACACATAACATTTGCTTTAGGATATAGTATATACCTGTTACATGTAATAGTCCCGTTACTTATTTGACACAAACAGCTGTATTGGATTAATGTATAGCTGTTACACTTATTATCCTTCACATAATAGCTGTAGGGTATGAATAGTTAAGTATTAGCATTTATGGAGGATATAGATATAGCTGGTTACATGTATTTATCCTTCACTATGACAAAATATGCTGTAGGATAAGATATGTGTTACATGTATTTAGTCCTATCACAATGACACAGAAATATTGCTGTAGGGATATATGATATAGCTGTTACCATGTATTAGTCACATCACTAATGACACATAAATATGCTGTAGGATATATGATATAGCTGGTTACATGCATTAAGTCCTATCACTAATGACACATAAATTTGCTGTAGGGATATAGTGATATAGCTGGTTACATGTATTTAGTCCCTATCACTAGATGACACATAAATATTGCTGTAGGATAAATATTGCTGTAGGGATATAGTGATATAGCTGGTTACATGTATTTAGTCCCTATCACTAGATGACACATAAATATTGCTGTAGGGATATAGTGATATAGCTGGTTACATGTATTTAGTCCCTATCACTATATGACACATAAATATTGCTGTAGGGATATAGTGATATAGCTTGGTTACATGTATTTAGTCCCTGTCACTAGATGACACATAAATATTGCTGTAGGGATATAGTGATATAGCTGGTTACATGTATTTAGTCCTTCACTAGATGACACATAAATATTGCTGTAGGGATATAGTGATATAGCTGGTTACATGTATTTAGTCCCTATCACTAGATGACACATAAATATTGCTGTAGGGATATAGTGATATAGCTGGTTACATGTATTTAGTCACTATCACTATATGACACATAAATATTGCTGTAGGGATATAGTGATATAGCTGGTTACATGTATTTAGTCCCTATCACTATATGACACATAAATATTGCTGTAGGGATATAGTGATATAGCTGGTAACATGTATTAAGACACTGTCACTAAATGATACATAAATATTGCTGTAGGGATATAGTGATATAGCTGGTTTCATGTATTTAGTCCCTATCACTATATGACACATAAATATTGCTGTAGGGATATAGTGATATAGCTGGTTACATGTATTAAGTCCCCCTATCACTAGATGACACATAAATATTGCTGTAGGGATATAGTGATATAGCTGGTTACATGTATTTAGTCCGCCTATCACTAGATGACACATAAATATTGCTGTAGGGATATAGTGATATAGCTGGTTACATGTATTTAGTCCCTATCACTAGATGACACATAAATATTGCTGTAGGGATATAGTGATATAGCTGGTTACATGTATTTAGTCCCTATCACTAGATGACACATAAATATTGCTGTAGGGATATAGTGATATAGCTGGTACATGTATTTAGTCCCTTCACTAATGACACAAATTTTTTTTCAAATAAAGATTATATTTGAGCCACATAGTGGTCAGTAAAGCACTCTCAATCGGAAATGAAATTTATGGTAATTGGTAATAACCGCAAGAATGACCCCCTCACTAGGTCTTATTTGTTTTATTCTCGTGTTTTATTTCAATTAGAAATAGTGCTTTTTCCAAACAAATGAGGGAAAATTCGGCGTTGTGAAATTATTTTGAATGGTGTCAAGGAATTCCCTTGAGGTAGATGAATTTATATTCTCCATTTCCCCGGATACCTTGAAGGCCTGTATTGTATTTTGTTACTGTCCCTGTACATATACATTTGATTGCACGGCAGCTCAGCGCCGGGCTTATTGTACTGTACAATCATTTATTTTCGCAGGAGACTAATTTTCGTTGATTTCGAGGAAGATTTTATCCACGAATATTTATCCTCGCGAAAAATGTTTATTTCATAGACACCATGTTTTCTAGAACATGGTTCTACTAATGTATGTTCCAAAAAATTGATTTAATCACATATTCAACGAAATGCAATGTCAACGAAAATAAATGATTGTATAGCATTTGGTTTAAGGATTGACTAAAGCGACGGATATGAAGGAGTGGAATCTTCCGGTTGCAGTTACAGTTGACTCTAAGATTAAACATGGGAAATTTCGGGTAGAATATCGAATTTTGGGTAGAATATCGAATTTTGGGTAGAATATAGAATAGAACATTTCAGAAATAAAATGATAAAACACAATATGTCAATTCAGAAACGAACCTATTTCAATGCTGGAAATTGAATATAAAATGAAAGGAATCAGATTGATGGACAATATTTCCTTTGGTATCCCATTCTAAAGAGATTTTCATGCAGCATGCCTGGAATTGTCATTAATTTCAGGTAAAACACTATTTTTAACATAATTTTATTTGGCAAATTAAATGCTGTGGTTCGAAACACAAAGTAAAACAAAATATATTATTGCTAAGGAACTTGGCGAATCAGGGAACGTGATTTGATTTCCTCTGTAATGATTAGATATTTGTTTGTGTTTCTGAAACGAGACTTGGCTTACAATGCAACTTAACAACATTGATATTGACAATTTGCAAACAGCTATTTTGCAAGTTGATATTTATTGTGTTGAATAGATTATATATTGTGACAGGTAAGAAAGAAGAGTCACGTGTTCGCCAGTATTAACGTTAATCGCCATGTAATCAAGACAGATACAATAATTCACGTTAGAGCGTGCCCTAAATGGTCACAAACTGATGATAAGAGATTTCCCATGCATTGGGGAAAACATAATTACATGTAAATTCGTGGAAGAGTTGCATAAACTTGGGAAATTTGTAAAAAAAAATATCTGCCAGCATTGGTGTATAATATAAAATAATTGTATTACAAAGAAATTATTTTCCATTTCTGAAGAATAGCCCAAAGTCTTAATCCCTCAATTTCATTTTACACCAGCAGCTTAATGTTTCAATTCCTTTGGGTACTATATTTCATCTGTGTTGCAAACGTAATGACCAAAAAAATCTGGCCAGCAATACAGGGCATATTATTTAAGTTTTAACTACAATTACATAACATTTTTATCGTTAATTCTCCACACAATTCTGAACTTTTATTACTTAATGTAAAGGTATTAATAAAAGAAAACAACAACAACAAAAAAACATTATTACAGATGTTCACACACTATGCATATAACGATGAACATGCTATTATCTTTCTATTCCCACTTTCTTTCAGCCTAACAGTAACAAGAAAGTATGGTCTGTTGCTACACAAATGTGGTAAATTGGACGCTGACGTACAACAATTCGTGTCTGCCTGCCAAGCATTGGACCCGCAAGATTCTCTGACAACATGATTAAATTATCCACAGAGTTAACTCTTCATTTCAAAGACATTTTCTATTATCCTATGCGATCTCTCTTTTTACTTATTTTGTGTGTTATTCATTCTTGGTATTACTGTATTGAATTTTTGCCTCATTTTATTGATAAGAGAAAAAAATCAACCAAAAAAAAAATATATATATAAATAAACACACATTGACTTGCGTGCGTTTTACAAAAGCTCACCTTCAGTTATTCATCATCCAAATATTTTGAAGATCTAGAGCTCCTTTTATATATTGACCTAGAAAGTAATGAATTGTGAATACTTGCCTCCCTAACACTTCATTTTGACATATTAAGATACTTACTTGTCCTATGATCTGTACATCATGATCTATACCATCTTTATCCTTCCAGCAGCCTAAGTCATCTATTTTGAATGGTACTTTATTCTTGTGTCACCTGCTGTAAGCAGAGGTGACACACAGGGGCACTTTTCTGTCGTCCTGTCCGTCCGTTTGTCTGTCTGTCACACTTTTTCCGTCACCCTTCAGCAGGTAACACGTGTGTTCCAGAGGATAATCTTGTATATTTAATATTGTGTAACGATTTCCTTGCCACAATTGTATTTAAGACTTTTTTTATTATGTTAAATGTTTTTTTCTATTGGCTCTCTCCTCAATATTTTTTTCAATTGTTATTTTAATTCTAATAACTTTACCTTTCTTGAATAAATCGCATTTTGTATAGAACAAAACTTACATTTCTTCAATTACTTTCATCATCTTCTGCAGTTTAGATTTTTAGGTTTTCGCATCGCTATGCGAAAACCTATTGTTCTCGTTCTGTTTCTTTTTTTTTTTTTTCTTCCCCTTTTTGTGAACGGCATAGCTCCGAGGTGAGAAAAGCCACATCTATGAAACTTTTATCAGTAATAACCACGTACTTGAAGATGATCCTAACGTCGAGATAATTTTCATTTTTGTTTTGATTTTCCCGCCAGGGGGCGTTTTATATGAAAATGTTTAATAAGCAATATCTCCATTATTTGAGGTCCGATTCAAATGCGGTTTTTGCACAATGTTCCTTGTAAATAGCCCAATAAAATATGATAGGTTTCAAAAATTTGCGTATATAAAACTTTCGTGCTACAGGAGGTTGAAAGTTCGAATCTCGCAAAAACTGTGAAATAAGGGTAGGTCTACCAAAAACCTACCCATTTTATTCAGAGATGAGATAGGAGAATTTTGTTTGTTGCATATGATCTGCAAGACATATACGCACAAAATATATGGGGTGGCGAATTCGGGAAATGCATGGTTTGTCCACAGTATGCGGTCAAACTTAACCAATATTTTCGAAAAATCAACATTTAAAAGCATGACTTTTAAGGTTATTTGCAGCTCCTGACTTTATTTTTTGTTCAATCTTCATCATTATTTCACTGTTTATGCATTTTTATAAAACAAATAAATTCATTGAAAAAAACAACAACATAATATGCAAAGGTCAAGGTCATATACCAATTATTATTATTTATATCGACATAAAATAGCTCCAAATCTAAAAATATTTTATAGAAAGTATATGAACAAAAGTTTTAGTTTTCGAGGAGATCTTTCCATTAATGTTTAGTTTTTGAATTTGATCAAATGACAACAGTCCAAAGTTTGATCCTCTTATCAAACAATTGTATATCCATATGTTTTCTCTTTTTTGCTGCTCCTGACTTTATTTTTTGTTCAATCTTCATCATTATTTCACTGTTTATGCATTTTTATAAAACAAATAAATTCATAGAAAAAAACAACAACATAATATGCAAAGGTCAAGGTCATATACCAATTATTATTATTTATATCGGCATAAAATAGCTCCAAATCTAAAAATATTTTATAGAAAGTATATGAACAAAAGTTTTAGGTTTCGAGGAGATCTTTCCATTAATGTTTAGTTTTTGAAGATCGGACTTCATTTGATCAAATGACCACAGTCCAAAGTTTGATCCTCTTATCAAACAATTGTATATCCATATGTTTTCTCTTTTTTGCTGCTCCTGACTTTATTTTTTGTTCAATATTCATCATTATATCACTGTTTATGCCTTTTTTATAAAACAAATAAAATCATAGAAAAAAAAACAAGCATAATATGCAAAGGTCAAGGTCATATACCAATTATTATTATTTATATCGGCATAAAATAGCTCCAAATCTAAAAATATTTTATAGAAAGTATATGAACAAAAGTTTTAGTTTGTGAGGAGATCTTTCCATTAATGTTTAGTTTTTGAAGACCGGACTTCATTTGTTCAAATGACAACAGTCCAAAGTTTGATCCTCTTATCAAACAATTGTATATCCATATGTTTTCTCTTTTTTGCTGCTCCTGACTTTATTTTTTGTTCAATCTTCATCATTATTTCACTGTTTATGCATTTTTATAAAACAAATATATTCATAGAAAAACACAACAACATAATATGCAAAGGTCAAGGTCATATACCAATTATTATTATTTATATCGGCATAAAATAGCTCCAAATCTAAAAATATTTTATAGAAAGTATATGAACAAAAGTTTTAGGTTTCGAGGAGATCTTTCCATTAATGTTTAGTTTTTGAAGATCGGACTTCATTTGATTAAATGACCACAGTCCAAAGTTTGATCCTCTTATCAAACAATTGTATATCCATATGTTTTCTCTTTTTTGCTGCTCCTGACTTTATTTTTTGTTCAATCTTCATCATTATTTCACTGTTTATGCATTTTTATCAAACAAATAAAATCATAGAAAAAAAAACAAGCATAATATGCAAAGGTCAAGGTCATATACCAATTATTATTATTTTTATCGGCATAAAATAGCTCCAAATCTAAAAATATTTTATAGAAAGTATATGAACAAAAGTTTTAGTTTTCGAGGAGATCTTTCCATTAATGTTTAGTTTTTGAAGATCGGACTTCATTTGATCAAATGACCACAGTCCAAAGTTTGATCCTCTTATCAAACAATTGTATATCCATATGTTTTCTCTTTTTTGCTGCTCCTGCCTTATTTTCTGTTCAATATTCATCATTATTTCACTGTTTATGCATTTTTATAAAACAAATAAATTCATAGAAAAACACAACAACATAATATGCAAAGGTCAAGGTCATATACCAATTATTATTATTTATATCGGCATAAAATAGCTCCAAATCTAAAAATATTTTATAGAAAGTATATGAACAAAAGTTTTAGTTTGTGAGGAGATCTTTCCATTAATGTTTAGTTTTTGAAGACCGGACTTCATTTGTTCAAATGACAACAGTCCAAAGTTTGATCCTCTTATCAAACAATTGTATATCCATATGTTTTCTCTTTTTTGCTGCTCCTGACTTTATTTTTTGTTCAATCTTCATCATTATTTCACTGTTTATGCATTTTTATCAAACAAATAAAATCATAGAAAAAAAAACAAGCATAATATGCAAAGGTCAAGGTCATATACCAATTATTATTATTTTTATCGGCATAAAATAGCTCCAAATCTAAAAATATTTTGATCTTTCCATTGGTGTTTAGTTTTTGAAGATCGGACTTCATTTGATCAAATGACCACAGTCCAAAGTTTGATCCTTTTATCAAACAATTGTAAATCCATATGTTGCTTCTTTTTTGCAGCTCCTGACTTTATTTTTGTTCAATCTTCATCATTTTTTCACTGTTTATGCATTTAAATAATACAAATAAACTCATAGTAAATAACGATGAAAATATGCAAAGGTCAAGGTCATAATACCGATTATTTTTATCGGCACAAAATAGTTCTCAATCTAGAAATATTTTATAGAAAGTATATGAACAAAAGTTCTAGTTCGTGAAGAGATCGTTCTAATGATGTTTAGTTTTTGAAGATCGGACTTAATTTGATCAATTAACAAAAATATTCGAATAAAGTTAATATCAATCAATTATGTCTGCAGTTGAAACCAGTACTCTTACTAGTCAAGTTAAAGCGAAAACCAAGATGCCGCTTTGCGGTTCTAGTTACAATTTGCTCTTCTTTTATTGTTTGAATTTGAGAAGATTATATAATACACAAAACAGCAAAAATCAGATTGGCACACATGTTTTCAGATATTTCCAGACACACTGCTTTCATCTCAATTGTTTTTAATGGAACTTGCACACACACACTTGTCTCATCTCAACCTGTTGCAATTGTTCTTAGAAGTAGAAGATATAAGACGTTTTATTTGCTCCTTTTGACAAGACATATACGCTGTTATGTTCATTTATGTAAATGATTTTCATGAACACACACACACAGACACACACACACACACTCGTCATGTCTTCCCTTCACTGGATTAATGTCAGCTTTCTTCTTCTTCTTCTCTTTAACATAACTTCAGCATAACTCTTTTCATATTTAAGATAGGCGGATGCTATCAATGTCTAAAAAACGACGTGCCCTAAACAAAACGCTCCGGTTATGGACCTTCTACGATTAGTAAAGCACAACATGCTCATTCAAGCTGGGCTATTCTGATCACCCTGTGTGGTGTGCGTCGCCCATCGTCACCAAGTTGATGTCTCTCCTCTGAAACCAATTCCATCAAATTGATGGTTATTGTCCATTGTTAAAGAAAACGTTGTCCACAAAATATTCAGGATAGGCTGATGATATTTGCATAACTGATTTGAAGAAGGTAAATTTTGGAAGAGTTCTCTTTTGTTACAGATTTATGGCCCTTTGATGAAAATATCTGCAGCAAAAATCTCCATATTTTAGAAAGACTGGTGATATATGGTACATTGATCAGTTACATAAAGACGACGTGCTGCTTACGGGGTCATTGCCTTTCATTAAAAAAGTGTGCACTTTGTCAAAGCTCTGAACTTCATGGTTTTAATACATTATGATAAGTATACTTTTTCTTTTTGTTACAGTGGAAACAGTTTTCGGGGTGCATTTGAACAAAACATTTATTTCGTTTATTTTTGAATTTATGATATTTTCATTTAAAATGTTTTTCATTCTTATCTTCCGAAACTCATTTCATTCAGTCTGTCTTTGTATTCAGTCTGTCTTTGCTTACATGCTGCATGCCATTTTCTTTCACAAGGTTTCAAGAAAATTAAAACAAGTTTACACTGTTTAACCTTTCACAACTGTAAAATCCTCTTAGTACATGTATGTACAAATAGAGTATGTCATACATGTTTATGCTTAATCAGGCTTTTGTTTCCATTACGTATGCAACTTACGTGGCTTTCTCCTCCATTTACTATTTGTACTTTAATATATCAATTTATGTGTAAAATTATTTGCAAAAGAAAAATAAATGTTACTTTTTATCGTACTTGTGCTGTCTTAAAACCCTAATTTTGTATTGTTCTTTATTTAAAACAGTGTCTTCTGAAACGTATTTATGGCTGGCAATAACCGTTGGTATGGTAAATTAGCCAAAATAGTCTTTCTTAGAATTTGACCCAGTTTACAGTAAAACATAATTTCAAAGTTTACTACATGAAGTTAACTACTTAAAATATTTTCAAAGGTTCATTAAAACACGTTTCATGACCCGACGCAGCGCATTCCAATTCCAAACAGGTTTCTAATCAGTTGTGAGGGGATCATTTCATTTTTTTTCTAATTATGAAATCCCATACGGTTAATCTCAAAGAACTCTATAGAGTAATTTTGATTGATGACGTAAGTCTGCACCGTCCTGTCATTTTAATACATTGTTCAAGCAACGTCCATTCACTTGAACGGTCGGAATTCTCGGAAACCTTGAATTGACATGCTGATTTTCTAAAGAATTGTCACAGATCTGGGAACATAAATAAATCATGCAATCTTCTTTCCTTTTTTTAAACATGCAACACTGTTCATAACTTAATCGCTATATCCCTGACATTCACAATTCGCCATTGCTCATTCATGTGTCAACTGCGACCAAACCTCCCACAAGAAAGGTGTTTTCAAAATCTACTGTTCTCTTTTTTTCGCGTGACTGTAACTGTTTAACCAAGTTCGCATAGTAGAGAGGCATTGATGCAATACATTTGAAATTCAATTAAAATATAATTACAGTTTTCTTTCGATGGTTATGCCAACTTCATTGAGAGGAATGAAGAGTACACGTGAATTTGTTCCATATTGCGCGTTAGGAAAATTGGAATTTTCATTCAAAGGTTTTGTAGAATCATTAAGGTCAACATTCAATAAATCTGGAGGTTTCTGTTAAGTTACAGGATCGTGGATAGGTGCAATTCAAAATATCTTGAAGAAAAAAATTAAAAATGTTCCTTTTGAAACAGAGTATATTCTCGCATGCTGAATTATACATTTGAATATCCATATAAGTATTAAATAAAATAAAATAAATAAATTAGTAATTCGATTATAAAACTTACATGTAATTAGAGGCTATCGCTTATTAAAGTGAATGTCAAGTATTTCGACATCACAAATCATTTAGTTATTGCTTCTACGTTTGATACACTTGACTTGTTTTCTAATCCAATTAATAAGACAGTCACTGATTAATACTATACAACCTAGAGTATTGAACGGTATGGAACCCGTTGCAACATCCAAAACTAAAGTTCAGTCGGCCATGCTAATACTTGCAAAGCTTGATTAGCATGTTGATTATCGAATTTGCAAGAAAAGAAACTTCTTTAACACCTTGGGTAATTTCATTAAACAACACGACCGGAATGGGAACCATCGTGAATGTTTAACCAATTGAAAATTAGAATTGAACATTTATGAAATCTATATCGGAGGAGAGAAAAAGTTTATATATGGCAAATCGGCGTAGGAGTCCATTTTAACACCTTGTCGTTTATTGTTGTCGTTCCTTATATAGTATTATGACGTCAGTTTAAGGTATGAACCCCCGGGTTGTCTTAAAGAAAGAGATATAATTATATAAGGTCATATATAAGTATAATCTCTTGGTTTAAGACAACCTGGGAATTCAGACCCCGACGCTATGAAGACCGGTCATATTTTATCAAGTTGTTTTTTTTCAGTAGTGTCCATGCGTCTCGTAAACCATACAAACTCTTCCAATATTAATACAACCACAAGTGCACAAACTACCACTTTACTGTAATTCTCAGCGATTTTAGGTAGAATACATTATATGTTCTGTTATCGTTCTAGAAAGAGACGTACTAGAAACCGCCTTCAATTTTACACAAAGACATTCTGCACATAAAAATATATATAATAATACATGCCTCTACAAATATCAAGTTTACTTTTGGAAATGATTTTATCATTATTGTTATTATCGAATATCGAAATAAGTTATAACTACTGATAAACATCAAAGTCGGTACCGAAGATGGTAGCATATAATACTATGAGGAAAATGCGACGATTTCACTGTATTGGTTCTTATAGTACTATCTAGACACACTTAATGTTAAGCAAAGACTACTTCTTGGATACGTACCAAGACAGACATGTTTTCTAGTGACAGACAAGCGGGAAACTGCATATTCCCAACACTGTCATTTTTCTCTATTTCCATCTACTGTCTGATTAATTCATCATCTAATGTTTTGCAGTAAAGTAGGCAGATTTTCTGTCATTACCTGTGTTTTGATGCTTTGTTTATCTTTGCAGCCGCCAGTTACTTGTTGTGTTTGTGAAGTTATTCTACACGACTCGGAGACGGTCTAACTAGAGGCAGTAGACGCACACTAATGATGTTGTTTTTTCCCGTTTCATGATGTGTCACTTGCCTGTGTACACATATTCGTATGTTAAAAACACGTGACCTGATGCTGATCCCAGTTATAGAAATATACCTTTCATATATTTATCATTTCCCTGATTTTTGGGGGGTATTATAAAGTCACTACTTGTGATGTGGACTAAGACGATGTTCCAAGTCAAACGATCATTACAATATTATCATTCATATAAGCGAGAGCGAATTTGTCAAATAATGATTATTAAAAAAAACAGTGACAACAACGAGAGGAGCATACAATTACCCTTTTTTTTAAAATGCCAATAAAGAGGTTAAATATATAAACCAGTAATTACAATTATGTGGTTGTTGATTTGAAAGAGTAACATAGGATGCAGTTTATAACAAATGTACCAACTGTTAGTGTGGCAATTGAAAATTCGATACAACACTTTTGCACCACATATTTACGCATTGCAATAATATGATACTTTACTGGTAACCGATTCATACTGAAATTCATCTGATTCAGCACGCTATTTCGTTTTTTAATAAGTGTTATTAATCTTTTAGACGCTAAACAAGAAAACAAGATTTGATGTTACTCTGATGTAATAAGAAAATTACTAACAAAACATTTATTTCCTGGGATATACGTCAATATATCACGATAACGTGACGTAATGAGGGCACTATGAAAGCAAAACGACTTTGTTCACGCAATTACTGATGTAATTCGAGACATTTGTTACTTTATTCTTCGGCTTTTGAGACAAGTATAATTTCAGGATAAATGTATTCCATAATGAACACGAATCGGAAAACACGTCAAGAATGAACAATATTCAAATTGGCGAACACAAACTAGATTGAAGTTTGTCATCGAAGAACACGCGTGTTATTGAACCATCGTTCTACATTTTATTAACTTGTAGGCCATTTGTTTGAGACCGGACATGCAGGATTTTTACTACATTTAATATATCCATGACGTGTGTTTTAACCATAGCCATAATATGTAGTCCCCGACGTTCTGTGTCAATGACTTGACTATTTGAGTTTACCGTCGCTTCGACAGTATTTCAGTCATATACCGACGTCCAGCTAATTACAGGTGAAGGAAGACCCCGAATGCATGGAGGCATCCGGGTAGAACCACCGACCTACCGCAAGCCAGCTGGAAGGCTTCCTCACATGTCAATGATGATTCAGTGTAAGCTTGCCGAGGGTTGTCAGGTCGTTAATACTTTCCCTTAGATTCTACAGTTTTCTTTTCAGTATGATATTTGAGTTTGAACCTTAGATTGAAATTATGCATTTCGAGAATTTGAGTCTTCGTACAATCAAGTAAACTTTGAGGGGAATCAATTAGATTTGTTAAAAGTCGACAAAACAAAATATGCTCATATTTTTATATTAATACTTTATTACAAAAGTCACATGTTTACCTGCTAATTTTATTATGATTGCTATATTTTTGTTTGAGCGATCACAGTCAGTGGGGTTTCACCTAGGAGTTTGATCATTTTGTATGTTACCAATATAACAGAAATATGATACACCTACAGGCACTATGGCAATAAGTCAAAGAAAATATATATTGATGAAGAAAAAGATTAGGCAGACACACCTCAAAATCAATGGGTTTATTTTGGCGCAAATACACGATCCTGGCGTAGTATGTTACTGGTAGATTTAATATTTTATGCTATTCAGAAATCGAAATTACCCGCAATTCATGTAAGGTAATATGGTAGATTATTGATTTACGCATCATTTTGGGCTGACACCTTTAATTATCCGATGAATATTTTCCATATTTCAGTAACACACTGTCCGTTTAATGGTACCAGAAAAAAAAATAATAAAAAAACGCAAGTAAATCACATTTAGATTTAGATTTTTAGATATTTCACGTAAAATTGTTAAATTGTCTCTGATATTTCTTCAAACCAGTCTATTAGTTACCATTCTTTACCACCACCTTTAATTTAAGGTATCATATTTAGAAAGCATAACGATCATATAAATGCATGTAAGAAAACAGGGACCACTAACAACAATGTCATAATACACCATATCAGGTCCATATACATTGTTATAGTTTTTCTTTCTTTTTCTTCAAGTTCTTACACTTTCAGACTAGGATTCAATTAACGCCTCGAGCTGATTCACTTAAGTAAAACATGTGTTAGGGTTGTTATCCTTATTATTTGTACAATAGTCTATCTTTACATCTATCATATAGCCATAACTTTCTATAGAATATTTATTATGGTGTGATTTCGTTATGAACGCTAAGTTGGGAAGTATGATTTTATAATCATGTATAAATGGGTTTTGGTTTTGAATGTATAATAGTTTCACAGGTTATTGTTGCAGTATACGAGAAAATATAGGTACATAAAGCACATTAGAGTTTACGGAGCGTAATGATCTGAAAAAGACAACCTTCGACCGTTAAACTCAGTATGTGTTGTGCGACCGACATCCATCACGGGGAGGTTTAGAGCTTGCACAAAACCTTCCTGCAACTTAATTGACCGCAAATAATGGTGGTGGTATCCCGACAAGCATCGACTACGTCGCACCTGCTAAAATCCCTAATGAGATTACCAGTGATTGATAATGATCTGGGAAAACTGTTGTACGACTATTACAAGATAAACTACGACGACTACCACTATGGTACGGCTTTGACTGCTGCGCGATTTTTGGGAGTAAGTCGCAGACAGTCGGGGGTAATCGCAAATTTTTTAGAGCGTTGGTGATCTTTCAAATGTGACTGGTCCTCGTTTCCAACCCATTGCCACTATCACCGGCGACGTCGGCTGGCTCCAGTGTCAATACCGCCATTGGATAAAAGTATACGGTACTGGAATGGGCTTGTGTCAATGAGCCAGAACAGACTCACGAAGCATTACTTAACCCTAACCCTGTGTGCTACTCCGTGTTCAGATACCAATTTTTATATGCAAAACTTAATATGTCGGACTGTTACGATGATAAGCTATATGTTTAGATTCATTCAGTTAAATATATTTCACTGTTCCTTTGGTGAACACAGTCATCTGTTCTGCCAACCTAAGTATTTAACATAACAAAACCGAATTGTAGTGGTGAAAAGCATGTTTTGTTTCAAGGCGTGAAATATCTACTTTTGCACCTTTTACCGCATAGTACTACTACTGGCGAACGTTTTGTATGATTTATTATCTAATAAGAAACTTGTTGCCGAGAAAATAACCTATCCAGTAGATTAACACAGAAGAAAAACTGCCAATTTTCTTGTCAGTGTTTTTGGTTAATGACGTAAGCCTCTTTCTTCGTAACTCGAAATATTTAACTTATCTATAATTCACCAACTTCACAGCGCATTTCTGAACTTTCCGTCAAGAAACATGTTCCATTTTTAAACTCTGTACATGTATGTATATATGTCAATGATTTACTTATCTACTATTCCCATTTTTAGTGAATAATATCATGAATATATAACTGGAATTAAGCGTCACATTTTTACGATCACTTTGAAAATGTACTGTAAATACGATCCGAGATAGTCTTCGTATGCATTGCGTAACAGAATTCTTCTAAACGAAAATGGCTTTAATTAAAGTTACTCTACATCGGTATGTTTTAAGAGAACAACTTAAGTTAACTATTCTAACTCGATATTAACATGCCAAACATATCTAAGAGTGATTTTGCTGAAATGTTATTTATCTAACAGAATTTGAAACATAATTCTGTACGTAAATAATGCAAGTAATTTCCTGGGAGTACAATTCTCCTAATCATGCGGTGCTTGTAGGACTTGTGACTTCACGAATGAATATCTCGATTTGCAGATATCATGGAATGGTTTATAACAGTTTTCTTTATTTTATGTTCATAGCATATTGATTTAAATAGAAGTTTGTTTATGTATAATGTTTTAGTAATAATCATTTTTCTCACCTTGTAGTTTTATTATTGTACATCGTTTTATATCGTATCACCTTTCTCATGTTGATAACCAAAATACAAATATTCTAACAACAACTTTAGATAGTAAATGATAAAAAATGTTGTAATAGACATCAAGTCAAAATTATATATATATATATATATATATATATATATATATATATATATATATATTATAAATGTATTATAAACACAGTTTAAAAATATGAAAATAAATCATATACATGTAATGTAAAGCAAGGCTTGTTAGTGTGTTTTCAATATTTAGGTAGACATTTCTATTCTTATGACAATAAAAATTTGCCTTTGAATGAGATGAGCAGACAACTAGTAAAGATGCATGCTTTATATTCACAAAATACTTATATAAGTCATGCTGACTTAACTATAGTTTCTTTGATAAATATTCAAATGCTTTACCAAATCTCTCCTGTTAGTTTCACTTCAAGTCTAATTTTATTAATAAATGTACAGGAGAACATTGTTATAGTCTGTTTTCCTCATGACTGAAAGACAGTTATTGTTTGCTTCAGTACAGTTATGTTGACTTTGTCGACTTCGGCGGTGTTAAAGTTTTATCTAAGCTTATTTTAACATTCTGTTCTTGAAAATACGAATATATGAGCCCCACCTTCCGAAGCAGAATACCTTAACCCGTTACCTAAAATACAGAGGAACCTGTAGTAGCGGTCAGCTGTATTAGAGGTCAGCGGTTTTAAGCGGTCATTTGTATTAAGCGGTCACCTGTATTAAGGGTCACCTGTATTAAGCGGTAATTTGTATTAAGAGGTCACATGGATCCTGTATTAGCGGTCACCTGTATTAAGAGATCATCTGTATTAGCAGTCACCTGTATTAAAAGGTCATCTGTATTAGCGGTCACCTGTATTAAGCTGTCACCTGTATTAGCGGTCAACTATATTAACGGTAACGGTTAAGGAACTTATCGTCCAAAATAACATTTTTTTTGTTTAACCGTCTTTTAGCGACCACCTCTATTGTGCGGTCACATTATCTTGTTCCCTTGAGTGACCGCTTAAAACAGGTTTGACTGACATATTTTGACGCAGCGGCACACAGAAGAGACCTAGATCAGGGGTGTGTCTGTTTAATCGTACGATATTGTATCTCAGGTTATATTTTGCTGATGTTTAAAACTAGATCCCAACAGTAGATTATTGTGTTCATACTGTTTTCATATGTTTGGAGAAATCCACAAGATATACATGTAAAATCTTTTATAAGTTGTTTCAAAATTAATAAAGAGTAATTGATGTTTTTATCAATTCTTAAATGCAATAGATTCTTAACAAATGTATTAAGAAATATTATAGACTGGGACCTAACATGTACACATTTATTCAATAGTTAAAATCTAGTTATAAGTCAATATTTATCAATTTAGCTCGATTTATTACAGAGGCAAGAAACATTTATATTTATGTATGTCAAAGCAGTGTCCACGTGCCGCTAATACACGGCAAACTTTTGTTCATGATTTTTTTTTCGAAATTTATTATTTGCTTTGAATTAAATCATTTTGTATACCGTCACGTGATGCGTGTATTACACGAATGATTATATTGTGTTTGTAACGAAATATTATATGTATAAGTTACAAATGAAAAATAAAATATCTATCTATCATTATTTTTTGAAACGGTTCCCTAGTCAACATAGTGTCAAAATTTGAAAATCAATTACGTTCGCGAACAAAGCAAATTCATATGTTCAGCATCTGAATGATTTAAGCGCCATATTAATTTATAAAACAGAATTTAGTACAGGATGTAAATATTTATTGGACCTTTTTACCAAACAGATAAATTTACCCCCCAACACTGCCTCAACCTGGTAACCCACGTACGAAATCCTACCCCGTCTGAGGGTACCTCTGTATGACTCTGTCTAGCTGCTACGGAATATTATTCCTGCGCAGCTAGATAACAATTCCAGGAGGAATAATGCTTTAAAGTAGACAAACATGGTTAAACAAACATAATATACTGGTGAAACATTCTTTTGGTGGTGAATTACGTATCAGGAAATGATATGCTAGTGCAGTCAATTGTTCATACGGATACAATCGTTAATTCTACTTCCGGTAACATTAATGATAAGAGATTATTGCGGATGTAACGGATTCGTCTATTTAGAACTAGACGAGTTTTGTCTTACTGGCGGAAATTGGGAAACGTGGACCATGTTTACTTGGATAATGGTAGTGAATATGTTACACTGTATAAATACATGTATATAATTGCCTTCTACCGCTCCATATAATATTTTATTGACTGGCACTGCGGGCGATAGATATATAGGATCTGATATGAATTGTTAAATTATATCTTTTTTTTTTACTTAATTTTTCTTCTGACGGGCCTATGGCGAGCTTAATAATATTTTCAATAATGAGATAATATAGATTAAATATGTAATAATTATTCATGTCAGATTCTGATTTACCATATGACCTTACTTCAGCTAGTAAACGGCGATTATAATAATAAAAACAAAAACGTAGATGAACGGACTGTGAACGAGGCGGTCTATATGTAACCAACAAGAAAAATAATTTAAAACAATAACTGAAAATAACGATTCTCATAAATATCAAAGAACAATAAATAAAACATTTATGTATTTTCAATTTGTGTTAGCTTCATCAAATACATTTAATCTAGCTGTTTCAGTGCCATGTGTATGTAGACTACACGAGCGTGACACTGCGTGTGATCATGCCATTCGGCCTATAAGTTATATGTAACGTGTTAAATATAAGAAAACACGTGATGAGTTCATATGACTGACCAGTCCATTAACTTGCATATCGCCCTGAATGTCACGCATTATTTGTTAAATGTACATATGATCAAAGTAGGTTTCGGGATTTAATGCCAAGTTTTAAGAATCACAAAACTACATTATATCCCTGTAGGAAAATATCTTTAACAATAATTGTGAAGTTTTCAGTGTTTTATTTTAACATTTGAAACTTGAGTTATTAAACTTTTAAACGCCTCTGTCCAGCTTTGTACCGATAAACAAAGAACAACAGTACAAAAATACAGTTTTATTATCAAATGTGTAAATTTATTACCAATCCTTGGCTATTTTTATATATATCATACAGAAACAGGTCATGTCAAAGGGGAAAAATGTCTTTCATTTCTTTACAATCTAATAGTAAAATGTTTTATTTACCAGGTTGTCAACGACAATCCTGGTTATAAGAATGGGGTACGTCGTTGGGCAGGAGGATGGGTGGGCGGGCGTCAAACAAGTCGTTTCCGTCAACTATCTCCTGCTAGAATACATATACAGGTTTCATTCGTGGTAGTTGGATACCTTATGGAAAGCGGAAGATTGTGATTGATTTGAAGGATGATAGATCAGGGTCAAATTTTCATGTCAATAAGGTCAAGGTTAAGGTCATTGTTACTAAAAAATAGGTTTCCTTGCCTGGGGCGGCACTTAAAAACCTGGTTTTGCGTAATATGGCGTGATTATTGAAAATGTAATTGCATGTTTGTAATTCATTTTAAGTATCATCATGATACTTGGATCAAATATTGTTGTTGAATAAATCTGAAAAACATAACTTTCACAACGGCGTTTTGGATTGTGTATTCCGTAAGTGACACAAGTACCTTAAATCAAAACCTTTATCTTGATGCATTTATAAGTAAGCCTGACATAAATGTAAAACTAACAATGTATAATCTATAAAAAGCAATTGTTTTTATCGTTTTATGGAAAAATGTCATGATATAATTGTGTCAAGGTAGTTTTTTACATTTTTTAAGAATTTTGGTTGATCTTGCCAAATGTAAAAGACTTTCACTCAGTGGTTTTGATTTTTTTAGACTTTCAAATACCGAGTGCCATTAATACTCACTTGTAGCATTGTTTATGCAATCAATATCGATACAAATTCTATATGTGATTTTTTTTTCATCCAACTCCTATTTGACTGACACTGAAATGGTGGTCAAGACAAAAAACGCTGACCTACTTGGATTTGAACCCACAATCCCCCATTTCAAATCAGCTGACAGTAATTTTAGCCAATTGCTGGTGCTCTTCAATTCACATAATATCACATACATTCAGCGAACTTGTTTTATCAGTACAGACTACAATAAATTATGTTTTTTTTTATATAAAAAATACACTCTTACAACTGTTGATGTCTAAACAGATTTACTCCATTGTACGTAATTCGAACCCTATACAAATGCTCTCCTTTGGGAATTTTTATGTAAAGTAGTATATCATATATGAAATAAAACTCTTAAACTATATCATTATTTAATGATAAGATATAAAAAGGTATTCAATAAAGACTAGTTTTATAAGCGATACTAGACAAATGTATTACTTGTATTATAGCATTCGTCTAGGAAATCGTTCTCAAAGGAAATTACCAACAAGACAAACAATAGCTATTGGCAAAGACGGAACCATGGAATCAATTTAGTATCTATGCTGCTACAGCGATATATATACAACGGAATTCGGGAATACAAAACCTGAAAATCGACTTTAAAAACTACAGCTTTCGATAAAACATATGACTATTCAACCTGATTTAAGAATGTCCTGCCACCGAAAGTATAACCTCTTTTTTCTATCTTTTTAGACGTTTTATATCTCAAACAATGCTGACTTTATTTATGATTTTACCTTAACCACTAGTGTTGTCAAACTGATTCATACATAATATGATTATGTTTAAAAATGTTTCGAGATAGATTCGGCATTCTTTACCGACAGCTCATATATATCTCAACTGATATCATGAATAAAGAGATACGTATAAGATTAAATCGATTGCATACTGAAACTAGGCAAACAGTCTATAAAAGAATTCTTAAAATTTAAAACTGTTTTAAACAGTATCTGTAGAATATGCACTTACATCCTAAGATCGAATTGAAAAAGGGAGAAATGTTCCTTGAAATACGACCAAGATCATAACTTTAACCTACTTTCCCGCCCCCCCCCCATTCCTGAAATTAGATATGATTTATATTTCAACGATATTTGCGCGTAATTAGTTAGGCTAAAAGTCACAGACTCATTAAATGCTTACCTTGTAAGCGCCAACCTGCTGTAGATAGTTAAAGGCATTTGACACATCATTCGATGTAGCTAGGCTCAAATCAATATTGTCTATACTGGAGAGGATCTTACGACATAAAATGGCAATCAACAAAATGTACTCTAACAAATACGTTATATGTCTTTTAATTAGCGACGCCGATACGTATTTAATGCTGTGAGTTTTGTAAGTATGGTATCCACATAATTCTAATACCTATTGACTTACAATATTTCATGCTATTCGACGATTTTACAGAATCTGTAACTGGTTGCTACATTACTTGATAAAAGTATTATGTTCATTTTATGATGCAACCTGTCAATAACATTGTTATTACTGCTCAATAAAATGTAAGAAACACAACCCTGTAACTGTAATGTCTCCCGTATCCTTATTGCATCAGTATTTATATCGGAGGTATAGCATTAAACTTTGATATTTATGTATGATGTTCAGCAAAGTGGATCCTTTATGTATGTAGACAGTATGTAAATGATTCATTTCATACAAGGTGTATAGACATGATGCAGCACAAAACACGATATACACAAGAACAAAACAGGCATCAATTTAAATTTCAGGATATAAGAAAAAACAACAAATAATACAGATCAAATCATCCTACTGACTTTAAGGTCAAGGTTCCGCCGACAGTATACCGAACTGCCAGTCATTTGGAGACGATGTCTACATGAGACAGATATAGTGCTGCCACACTGCAGTATCACGCCGTTGACATGTGGCATGATACCACACCCGGTCACATTATCCTGACAGTGGACTAACCAATCCTGGAGATACATAGGCGCCAGACAAGGGAGACATTGTTTACGACATGTATATCGAGGCTGGTTATCAGATCCACATACTTTTTATTCTGGGGCGGACGCTCTAACTACACGGCACCCAGGACTGACTTTTTTTTGCTTATCTGTTTAGTACATTAAGGTGTTGAAGCGGTTCTCAACATTTAGTATGGTTGGTGGACTTGGAGTAAACCATTAGTCTAAAAACATTTGTGGAGAACTACAGTCATGTATAAAATTTTCATGAGTGTGCTGTCATTTTTTTTTGTTGTTGTAATAATTTCATTTTAAGAAGCTGCTCTGAAATTGATTACTTAGTTTGGGTTATTGTCGTTGCCATTTCATCTCCCTTGACAATAAAGTGTTTTATTCTGTCTTTAGCTACGGGTCCTAAAGTAATCTAAGTAGTTTAATTCTGTTTGACGTGTTCGTCTGGTATTTCGTCTGTATTCGAAACTCAAATTACAATAAGGTTCAGCAATGACGTCATTCCATATGACTGAAATAGTTCAGATCTCCGCTCCATAAGCAATGAATCAATTCTTAGGCATGCCAAAAACAAAATCTTTAGTTTCAGTAGAACAATTAAGTGTTAAAACATGTCATATATAGATATAGCAAACATTATTTTAATTGTGTCCCATTTAAACCTGTATAACACAATCTTTAATTAACTTATATATGCCGTATTGTTAATATGAAAAAAATATTTATAAAATCAAATCAGAACGCGACACATGTTCATAAGGAGTTGGAAAGGGCACATCTTAAATTCTGTAAAAGCATTTTTAACGTTCATAAAAATAGCTGTTCTTTCGCCGTTTATAGGAAACTGAGATGGTGCACATTGTTCATAAATCGTTATCATAAGAGTGTAAAGTATTGGTATAAGTTGCTCAGTTCTATTATCAACATACCAAGAAAGTGGCATCAGACTCCGTTGGATGACTGTAATATGGGTAAAAAATTTAAAGATACTGTCCGACAGATATGGTTGATCAAACCTGTTTTTAAACAGTGACAGTATTGATGTTAAAATATTTCATCGGGTGTTTAAACAAAAGCTTATAGACTGTTTTATACAAGAATGGTTTGGCTCTGTAGAACGCAGCGCTGTCTCAGAAGAATACAAGCTACACATTATCTAAAAGTTATTCTTGCTGTGAACCTTACCTAGCTATGCTATCTTTTGGGTGTCGCTTTTATCTGACAAGACTACGAATTACATCACATTTTTTAGGAATCCGGACAGGTAGGTTTTGGTAATTATAAATGCCGTGCCAAGAAACGAACGTTATTATTGAAGATATATATCATTTTCTTTTTATATGTCCACTATATAACGACATTCGTTCATCCTATATAATTATATACAGTCGACACTCGTTATCTCCAATTTCATGGGACCAAAAAAAATATTTCGAGATATCCGAAATTTGACCAATCCGAAATGCGGTATTATTGGATTATGAAATAGAAATTTTACCTGTATCGTGCTATAAATATGCTGTCGATCTCTTATGAAGATCTCTTTGTGGAATATATTGATATTCAATAATAATCCATTAGTAACATTTTTCTTTATTTATTCAATCGTTTCTTGCAATAAATACAGAACGGTAAACAAAATAAACAAATAGGGTTACAATAATAATATGGAGCGAAAACATACGAACTGCATTCTACAAATAAAGAGCACTTATAAACATGCACATTTTTCAAAGCACTTTGCACAACGAAATATCACTGAAAATTACTCTCTTTTTTTTATTTTTTATTTTTTTATGATGTTTGTCCTCGCTCAACTTCCATAATAGCTTCGTATCTTACTTCGTATGATTTTGTTTCCAACTTTCATTTCACTCCTTTTTTGGTCTTAACCGATCCAGTTATCCCCCAGGTTTAAACCTGGGTCCTTCACTGGATTGCTCGGTTATATTAGAGCTAAATGCTGATCTGGTTATCCCCCCAGAAATTCCGAGTCCTTCGCCAGATTGCTCAGCGCTCTTAGATGGACAGGTAGGTTCTAGAGGCATTGTGAATTATGACACGGGTTCATTCTATGGTGGTATTTAAAGCAAATTTGGCATATTCTGAGCAAAGATTGCCAAGCACAACAGCTTATGTTTACCATGCAAATATTTTGGCAAAACATAATCCGGTAATTAATGAAAGCCTAACATCACGGTTTGTCGTACAGATAGCCACGTGCCAAGCTAGTGTCACCAGTCGACTGATAGGTGTGAAAAATATCGGCGGGCTGATTAGCGTCGGTAGACTTTGAGATAAACAAACAATTATGCATTGTTCTATAGGGTGGGGGCCCAAATTTTCACTTTGAGATAACAGTAATTTGAAATAAATAAACTTTGAGACACACGAAATGAATGTATATAGACAAAGAAGGGAAAAATCGGGACCAAGTCAATTAATTTGACATAGCCGAAATTTCGATATACGCAGATTGGAGATAACGAGTTCCAACTGTACATGCATTTATATTCACTCAGTCCTTGTGCCAAAGTTATTATATCTACTTTGTATTGTATGTTGCAAATGACGATCCACCTTGTATTTTAAGTCTTTATAAATATATGTTCTGCTCTGTGGAAATAAAACAACACGGCGATTTTTTTAACCTAGAAACAGTAATTTTGCAAGGGTATAGAACAATACCATAATATTCAGTCCTTATCGACTTAATTCCTGACAGGACACTTAAGAAATCATGGCATTCGGCAATGACGCTGAAGTACATTCGATTTCTTTAGCAAATGGACTATTTGGGCACAATGCTTAACCAAGCATGATCTACTCTACTCGTTGTCCAGTTACTGTGCTGGATATTAATTTCTCTAAACACTATAGATATACGCATTCTATAGCTGGCAGATACGATCTCGGAAACGAACAAATGCATCACCAGATGGAAGGTTGTTTTATGTATTAGAAACGCTTTCAATTATTCCTTTTTTTACGAACAATTTGAACATGTAACAGTTGACATTAATAATTACTTTAAAGAAGCTAGTTTACAGATGATCGGTAGAAATAAAAATAATTCTACTCTCCCTCCTTATTTTATCATGGTCGCACGATAAACTGACCGTGGTTACATAACATAGTACATGGTTCGTGGTGCCACAATAAACTGGCCGAGTTTGCATAAGGCATAAGTCACAGTAAAACATCGCGTAACAGGACACCAACGCATTCGAATTATGTATAGTTTATTAAATGCAGGACATAAGTAAATTAAATACAAAAAACTCCTATAGCAGTCACCTGCCTTTAAACCTCTTTGTTTAATTGAAGTAAATAATGCTTTTAGCAGGATTGCACTAAACTTACAAAAAGTAGTCGGCTCGAGCTATTGTTTCAACATGCATGTTTATTGTTTTTTTTGTATAAATCATTTCTTTTTGATTTTGGCCACAAAAATACTTATTGCATATTTTATATGTAACATTTTTATAGTTAATATTATGTTAAGATTTGCAGTTGCTTTTTTCTTACTTATGTCGAATGTCTTGTTCAAAGACATCTATAGTTATTTAGTTATAACACCGAAGACATTCAGTTAAGACTATTCTAATAAGTCCCATTGTAATTATTACGCAGCACATGAAATCCGAAGTTCCAATATTGAAATTTATTGTACGTATATAGAATAAGATACACACGGGATAAATCTTGAAGATTCGACAAGTAATTATAGGATACTACCGCCATGCCGTAGTCCTTCTCCTCAACTTCTTGTGCTTACTCAGGACGTCTCTCGATATCTTCTTTTTTGCTCTCATAATATATACAATGTACTTAGTCTAGTAGATGGTCTCATAAAGCGTAACAGAGATAAATTAACATTATGTTTTGAATATGTTTAAAACTTATTTTACAATGTACTGATTGATTTTTTATCGATATAATCACTTTAAATGATGTGAAGATAATTTATTATATAGCAGCCCTGTTTTAGGGTAGGAACCTTGTATATCATTATCATTATTTCAACCACCGTTTTTCCCTTTCCGGTTTAAGGCTTAACAAAATGATCATGTTTGTTATTCGTGGAATTAAAAATTAGCAAATTTGTTTTAGGAATATCTCGATTTACAAAACCCACCCTAACCCCCTTTGCAATAAGCTATAACAGCCTTAGACAAATATGTGTAAATAGGTTTGTCATCTTGCTTTCTCTTTCCAGATGTCCTGTAGATGCAACTACTCGACCGAAACTAAAGATTATATAAGAGATGAGCGAATCTAATATAATCCAATCTTATTGCAATTGTCATTAACAGTAAAGTTGATACACCTCTTTAATAATAGAGTATGGATAAAATATTTCTAGACCTGTGGATACTTTATTATTCTATTTCAAAATGTTTCACGAATACAGTGGTATTAAAATGTTTATATTTCTTCCTACTTGATATGAGCGTTGGACTTTTAAATTATATCTATTGTGCATAAAATATACGCAGTTTATATATAAGTAAAATGAAACTCGGAAACAATTTAGCATATTACTGAGGAGCGCATACTTCAATATGGTAAAATGTTGAATGTGCTTGAATAAAATATACGAAACAATTATGTAGAATAAAGATTTTTTTTTTAATTTTCAAGTTTGTCTTGTCGCCAAACACACTGCCATAGCACTGCCACAGTATTGGTTGAACTTAATTGCAAAATAAGGAATACATCTTATAGATATTCGCTAAAATTAACTCAGGTTATTAGGTGTTTTGGGTAAGTATCTACGAACAATATGTTTAGATGAATTGATTGTTGGTGCTGTTTAAGTCCACACCTCCATATTTTTTTTTGAAGTAGCGTAACATTGTTACTTCTGTAACTATAATGCGTACATAATAAAAATATAATATATTTTATGGCGAGTTTTGCATGATCGCATACACATTACCGTGCACCCTGATGCTTTTAGACAATTTTCATTACATGTGTTAATATTTCATGTAACAGAGCTGGAATGTAAGGTTCGGGGACTGTGATGCCATACTAACAATATCGTATACTGAAAGTATTACACATAAGACAACCTATGGTAGAAATTGAATTGACTTCACTAACTGTAACTTTAGTTTTGATTCCTTTTTATTTTGAACCCCCATTTCAAGCTTAGCGCTAAAAAAGGACTAAAAGTAAAAAAAAGTTTTTTTTTCTATATACAGTACAGAAACGGGACTGAGGAAATGGAGACTCATTTATTATATCTTTCAATTTTAAATGATTATAAACAGACTGAATTTTAAAAGCGTACTGCCTGTAACATATTCTAAATACAATTATGAGGCTTGCTTTAAATTTTGTTGCCATTCTATTGAATTAAGTATATGAACTTTGAATTTAATAATCATCAAGCGAAGCAAGTGGCTGACTGTACCTAAATTAAACTATTTTCCTTGATACATGTCCTTAAAATACCTATATACCGATACAAGTTATGCATCCAAATATAAACACTTTCTTTCATAATATGATCTGAGTTATACAGACATATTTGTTAGAGAGAGAGAAATAAAAGAAAGAAAAACGACTGACACTACTGGGATTCTAGCCTGCAGCCCCCAGTTTCAAATCAGTTGATGGTAATTGTATCCTATCAATGCATGTTTGAATTAGAGTTCTAGGTTCTTAATTAAGGATAGAAACAAATTTATGGCGAAAAATATGGGGGTCCTCATTTTATTTTTTGACTGAGTTTTTAGCTCATTTATGTCATTTTCAAGGGCAGATAATTCAATATTATTGGCTAAAAACCTCATTTGATTTCAACTCGAAAATTGGTACTCTATTTCCTGTCACTGTGTAAAAGTTACATGGAACATATTTTATACTATGGTCGAATATGTAAATGTATAGAAATACATGTATTAGTCTTTTTTTTTTTCAAGAATACGCATATATGTTTACTTTCTGAAAAATGGGGAAAATTCAATTGGATAGAATTGTTTTAAACTTCTTTGTCTATATAATAAAAATAAAATTGTTACTGTAGCATTTGTCTTAAAAATGGCGGAAATGAGATTCGTTATCAAATTGTACAGTATGTGGTGAAGCTTGTGGTAGGTCGGACCTTCTTTCAAGGTGTACATGTGTAGGTCGGACCTTCTTTCAGGTGTATATGTGTAGGTCGGACCTTCTTTCCAGGTGCACATGTGTAGGTCGGACCTCTTCCAAGGTGTATATGTGTAGGTCGGACCTTCTTTCCAGGTGCACATGTGTAGGTCGGACCTTCTTTCAAGGTGCACATGTGTAGGTCGGACCTTCTTTCAAGGTGCACATGTGTAGGTCGGACCTTCTTTCAAGGTGCACATGTGAAGGTCGGACCTTCTTTCAAGGTGCACATGTGTAGGTCGGACCTTCTTTCAAGGTGCACATGTGTAGGTCGGACCTTCTTTCAAGGTGCACATGTGAAGGTCGGACCTTCTTTCAAGGTGCACATGTGTAGGTCGGACCTTCTTTCAAGGTGCACATGTGAAGGTCGGACCTTCTTTCAAGGTGCACATGTGTAGGTCGGACCTTCTTTCAAGGTGCACATGTGAAGGTCGGACCTTCTTTCAAGGTGCACATGTGTAGGTCGGACCATCTTTCAAGGTGCACATGTGTAGGTCGGACCTTCTTTCAAGGTGCACATGTGTAGGTCGGACCATCTTTCAAGGTGCACATGTGTAGGTCGGACCTTCTTTCCAGGTGCACATGTGTAGGTCGGACCATCTTTCAAGGTGCACATGTGTAGGTCGGACCATCTTTCAAGGTGCACATGTGTAGGTCGGACCTTCTTTCAAGGTGCACATGTGTAGGTCGGACCTTCTTTCAAGGTGCACATGTGTAGGTCGGATCTTCTTTCAAGGTGCACATGTGTAGGTCGGACCTTCTTTCAAGGTGCACATGTGTAGGTCGGACCATCTTTCCAGGTGCACATGTGTAGGTCGGACCTTCTTTCAAGGTGCACATGTGTAGGTCGGACCTTCTTTCCAGGTGCACATGTGTAGGTCGGACCATCTTTCCAGGTGCACATGTGTAGGTCGGACCTTCGGTCTAGGCGCACATGTTATTTTCTCCACCTGTTAATAGCTGGGCGTCTCCATATGACTGAAACATGTCGCAAAGAAGGTAAATTTCAACACAACAACACAATTAACAATGAAACATAAACGTGCTTTTATCCCCAATATCAAAAGCTTTTATCCCCAATATCCAAAACAACTTAGATATAGACATATTTAATATATCAATTATAGTATGATACATGAATGTAAGCATTTAGACATACATCATACATACATACATACATACATTATTTGAACGATATGGACAGTATCAGTGTTAAGGTTTACAATTGCACGAGTGGGACTGCAATATACCTCGATTTGAAACTTGGCTGAAGGAGACGACTACCAAATTTTATAATATTACACGAGCATGTTTCTATTATACCAGTTCCGGTCGCTGATTGGTTCGGGGATATGCCACGTCAAGGGATAATCGGGGGTTTGATCCATAACGTGGTATCAAGAGCACGTGAACATTTCCCATGCTTGATGTGTAGTATTAAAGGATGGCTCCATCTCCATCTTGGTTGACCCAGTTTCTTAAGAATGCGACTGGAGGTGGTATAGTCTGTACGGATGGCTGAAATGCTGTCGGTATGAAAGGACCGCCGTGTGTTCAATTTTAATCTTCCTAAGGCATAACAATTTACTGTATTGCTTATTAATTCGTAAATTATTTACCATCCTGGAATCTGCTTTGTGTTGAACATTTTATAATTCACTGAAATAGCTGCAATTTAAATGATTCCGTGGAATTTCATTTCCACGGTATCCAACAAAGTCGATAAAGTACAAACTAACACGATAAGCACCGGAGGTTCTCAGTATTCTACTGAAGCAAGTAATAACACCTTAATTGTGGTCTAGCTATAGTACCGGATATTAATTTCTCTAAACAAAATAGATATCCGATTTCTGTAGCCGGCAGACAGTTTTCTCGATGTTGGACAATTGCATTTCACGAGGGAAGAATGTGTTATTGCTAACGTTAAAGGGTTAATAAACATTGTATAAAACATGGAGGCGCTGCGAGCAGCGGACTTATTGCTTCTGGTGGTGGTTTGCGAATCATTGATGGCGAATAACGTATCAGGAAATTACAAACCAGTGCAGACATTTTTTATGTGTGCATTTTTTTCACTTCACTATAACGGTTTTAGATCCCATTATATCAAGAAAAACCGGAAGCTACATACCCTAGATCGATTTCCAAAGTTAATTTCGTGTCGATGCGTGGACAAAATTTAGAAAAGTTAGTAGTAGGTGATAACTTATTTGCAGCTAATTTAATTTATAAAATCGCTTTTGTAACATAACATTATAAATTTATAATGCCATTCGTTCCGTTTATTATATTAAGAAAACAAAACACTATCTTATTTACGATGCAATTAGTAATCATTTAGTCATGAATCTTGAGCAATTTACTATTACATATATTACGTTTATCAATTATAGATTTAGTTTCACAGAAATTTCTGGTCACATTCAACTAGGGCAATGTGGAAATGTTAATCCCATATTTGTACACCATAAAAAGCCATAAATCTTAATCACTTGCTGAATGATAATAATTATAATATCAAATGTATTCAATACAGACTACTTTATCATCAGTTCAAGACGAGTGTATCGCCCGCAACATACCATTGGTTATTGGTCTAGGATGTCATTCTCAGAGGACATTATGAAACGATGTATGATGAGTATCGTATTTGGTGATCAAATTTCTTGGAACTAAGTTAGTCTCTATGGTGATATGTAAATAAATGTCCCCTTCTTTATTCTGACTTTTCTATGTTTAATAAGGTTAATCATATTCAAAAAGCATTGAAATTAGAATATATGCACTACAAACAAAGATAAACCTGTTTGGTGATTAAGATGTTTGTTATATTTCATGTAACTAAAATTCTCTAGAATAACAAGCATCAAAGCATGCATACTATACGCAAGAGTAACCGAATTTATAGATCCTTCCCAACCCAAAGTATACGTAAACTATTCAAAATATTTCCTGGAGAACACGGGGAATCAGAATCGTCTTATTTCTGAACCGGAGCAGTACTGCTTAATTTGGAACTAATAGTCATACTTAAACAAACAAAAAACAAGCAACAAAATCTCGAACTGCTACCAACATAAAGCGAAAGAAATTTAATGTTTGCTGTAAGTATTCATGTCTCTCTCTGTTTGATAATCTTCAAATTGTTGAATGAATTCGCGTAATTATTTTCAACTTTCTGTATTTAATTCTTTAGTTGCTGTACTTTTTTTATGAGAATGACAAATAAAAATAAAATAGTCTCCGGGCAGTTCCAATACTAAACTACGCACTGCGTACCAATTAAAAAAATGACCGTTTCTCTTCCTTTGATATACACTGTACACAGTCTCAACGTAGATTTAAAGTAATTTCACAAGAAAAGACGCCCTGTCGACAACATCTTAGCTCTAAATAGATATATATTAAATTCCCTTAATTGCTTTGATTGTTTTGTCTAGCTCATTTGCGAGGATTGCTGTATTAGTCCATAGCGGATCACGTCTAGACCATTGACGACTAAAACTCCCTCGAATATTATTTTCTTTAAAATACACATTATTGCATAATATTTTGTTCTTAATTGTTATAAGTACTGGACGAACTTTTGACTGTTTAATTGTGGTGTTCTTATTTATATACATTTTTTTCTGATTTAAATATTTCAAACACGTGGTCAATATCTTAATTTACCGATGTATGAAATTTTACTGAATTTCTTTTCAGCCAGATTTCGATTGACAGTTTTATTACTTTCAATTTAAGGACAGTTCATTAGAGTGAGTTCATGAGCAATTTGGTATTTGTCAAATGTAAATTAGAATTTGATACAAGTGATATAATGTGTATGTTTGTCTCTCTTTATCGATGTGAATATCGATTGCTGATATCTTAATATTATACATGTATATGAACATGTGATTGGACCCTTATTAAATCCGGTTAAGAGCGCCAGTACTTTGATAAAATTTATGTTATAATATGTAACATATACCTATGTATGAGACCCATCCTGGTGACAGACACGAAGCGTGTCCGCTCGTAATCCGTGGGTACGGTCACCAGCAGCGAATACCAGAGTCGTTATAAATGGTACTGGTATATCTCCCTCGTGGTTGACGATCAACATTTACGACTAGCTTCAAGACTGATTAACCCAATGTATGACTTATTATATATAGTATATTGTGACTTGGTATATCGATATCATGCTGTTTGTCTGCTGCGTGATATAACATTGTGGCAGCACTATATTTGTCTCATGTAGAAAAAAATGACTTGGAGTTTGGACGCAAATCGCAAGCAAACAAACATACATAAACATGTTAGCACTGGGTCTCGTGTCGAGAGACATTTGTTACGCCGTCTGCTGGGACCAAGCCGACATTATTGCTGTCAAATCCGATGGATGTATTTCAGCATTAAAACTAATTTTCTGTAGACAGCAGTAAATCTGAAAATAATCGAAGTGTCTGCAGTCAAATACAGTATATGAAGAGGTTACACGTATTTACTCACGTCGTCTTTAAATATACCAAACATATATATTTTACGACTGACTGACTTGACTATTTGAGTTTACCGTCGCTTCGACAGTATTTCAGTCATATAGCGTCGTCCAGCTAATTACAGGTGGAGGAAGACCCCGAATGCACGGAGGCATCTGGGTAGAACCACCGACCTACAGCAAGCCAGCTGGAAGGTTTCCTCACATGAAAATTCTAATGACCCTGCAGGGATTCGAACCCACGCGGTGAGGGGCTGAGTGAGTGTTTAAGTCAGCAACTTTACCATCTCGGCCACGGAAACCTCATTTTCTTTTTATTTTGCAAAAACTTGTGTAATAATGTGTGAAGATAAATAGTGTTATCGACAAGGAGTTTTTCCGAACCACAATGAAGAAATACCAGTAGGGAGTATACAGTTCAAATTGAAATTTGAATAATCAATCAATGTTATTGATTACTGAATAAGTCGTTTTATAAATGAATATATGAATACAATTAACTTTATGATACGAATTAAATTTCCCGGTTAATTTTTTGAGTGATGTCTATCGGGCATCATTTGTTTGCCTTATCATGTTATTTGACTAACATTAATGAAAGGGACATTGAACTTCATTATATGAAAGCTATGGGATGTTTTAACTATGGTCTCTATTAATCAGGCAATGCTGTGATACATTGTAATACATTGATTTGATGTTAGTGATGATTTGAATAGGGTTCAACGTCCAACCGACAGTATGCAGTCATTTTGGTCTTTTTCTATATAAGACTGACATTGTGCTGCCTCGATGCGACATCGTGTCATAGGCAAGTGCGTTTTAACAATTTTGGTCGTTCGGAAATGTATATATTTTTCCTTTTCCAGCAGCCTATATCAGATACTTCAATTTTGGAAAAAAAATGTCGTCTGATCATAAACAACTTATTCCGGAAGTAAAAATTGATAATTTCCTCTACATGGATTTGACTGTAATATGTTGTGTCTTCGAAAAAGGAAACACTTAATATTTGATTATGGTATATAGTCCGTAAATAACCATCAAGGGATGAAATCTTATTAAATGAAAGGTGATTGAGGGTATCTACGAATGTATCAAATTAATCAAGTAAAAAATCTGAACACTAATTGTGTAAATGCTCAAACCATTCTTTTTACATCGGTATTTTATTTATTTATTTATTTTTTACTACTTTTCATGCAAGGTTTGTAAAAAGCGGACTTATATAGGCAATTAGCCTGCTTTTTATTCTTGAATAGTTTTTGTATCAAGTTAAAATGTCGTATGAACTTGTGAGAAAAAAACAACAACATTATATGACGTCACTCATGGCATAAAATGATCGACGGTACTCATAAGATCAACATCTGTGACATTGATCATTCCTTATTCAATCGATAAATAAAATCGTAAACATATACACAAAAAACCTCTGTTGCCGGGACAATAATAGCATGCAATAATTAACGATTTCGCCAGTCCGAGCATCTTACGCTGTTAGAAACTGAATCAAAGCTATCATATTTTTTATTATCAATGGCGTTCTTATAACTGTGAAACTGCTTTCATCTTTATCAAATTCATAAACGTAGCAATTATGACACAGGGATAGCTTTTTTATATATAAGTACTTTCTCGTAATAGCATGGAACCATGCCAATAGCTCACTTAACGTCTGTAAACAAATTGATAAATAAGTGTACAACTAATGTCATCATAATGAACGCATTTCGCGTGTCAGCATGAATATTAATTTTAAAACTGTTTTCGAAGACTTTTTTTTTTCTTCTTTTTTTTTTATTAAGAAAGCACAAACCTTGATGTTATTCACTCTACTTAGTTTAAAGTGCCATCTAGATAACTGTTACCTAATAATCTATTTGTATTTTACATTATGGATGTTTTCTGCCATTTGTTCTGTTGTGTCCTTTTGTATTCGGTCAAAACCAGAATGCTGCCGATTTGTCATATCAAGAACCGAAAACTTGAATTGTCGTCTACAAAAGCCAAACCTCCACGATCTCTCTATCTATTTATCTATCTATCTGTCTGTCTGTCTGTCTGTCTGTCTGTCTGTCTGTCTGTATATATATATATATATATATATATATATATATATATATGGGTCCGTGGTTGAACCTGCGATTTGTGCCTCGAATTCTATTGCCCATACATGCGCAACGTTATATTCAAGGTAAAGTCCCTGTAATGGTTCCGCTACATTTCGGACCTTTCACGGAGATAACCAAGGTTTCCTAATGTTTCACTATCTTGGTAGAAGTTAAGTAGTCTAAGACTTAACGGAAACATACAGGGACTTTACCTTAATTCTTAATTAGGTAACTAGGAGTCTTATCATTCCTGCTTTCCAAAATATACTCGTGCACGTGAATGTTGACATAAATCATAATCTTAATAATGTGTGTTAAGAAATGATTTTATAAGGATTAGGATAAATACACAAGAATTATGAAATGATGAAAGTCGCTTCTAATGTACGGTGGAATTAGAGCCGAGAAAGAAAGTTACCCCCGAAAGAGTTCAAATCCACAACTATTAATTCTGAGTCCATTATCTATTTCAATGTTCACGTCATACTGTGCAATGAAGTTTACTAAAATATTTTCGGCGCAGGCTGCATGATATGGATTTCGATACAATTCTTGAACTTAAAGATTCTTGAATAATAACTAAATAGAATAAATAGAGCACACGTTTTATTGGTTGGTATAAATATAGACCATTTCACCAGGGGATCGGCAATATCCGGTATAATTCGCTGACTTAAACTTACCAATCAGTAACTAGGGAAAAAATATGAAAATTAATGTATGTTTATTTCCTATTGAACAATGAATGGAATCATACACCAACAGGTAGATTACGTGTTCGGGAAGTGCTCGTTGATTTGCGTAGGTTTACAGTTGAAGTTTGATCGAGGAATGTTTTGCCATAATTGGTCAAATAAGAAGCTGGCGTGCGCTATTGTTTTTAAAAAAAACGTCCTTTAATACTGACCCGTCCCCTTGTCGCAGTGTATAAGTAAGATACATTATTTATCAGTATCATATATTATAATATTATCACAACCTGCATGGCGCAGTCACTAGAGTCAATATGGTGATCATGAGACCATGGTTACGAGTCCAACTAACGGAACTTATAATTTTTTTTTACTTCTGTTTTTGTCCTTTTTTCTTTTAAATGACCTCTCTGTTTACTTAATGAAATGACCATTTTAGCAGAACTGTACTGTGTTTAAAAAAGTGGTCAACTAATCAACTAACTCAGTGTGCGCGAGCAATAATTGTTGTTTACAATATCGAACGTTTATTTTTGTCATAACACGCATTTTTTTTTTTTTTTTTTTTTTTTTTGTGAGATAGAATAATTATACATATTTTTATTACTAAAGAAAACAATATAAAAAAAAAAAAGATATTTCTGTCATTCTTTGTTTATTTATTTACAAACTCAGTGCGTTTTGGGAAAGGTAACTCTTACCATTCTACGAAAATGTCATTCCATAGTCATTTCCCTTGTGATATGACAATCATAACATCAACAAAAGCATTCCTACCAATAAAACCAACACCAAACAAACACAAAAACAAAATCGCAGTAAAGGATGAAACCAAAACAACAACAGCTGCAACCACACAAATACGATGTCATTTTCAATGGTAAATATCATATAAAATTCACCATTGATGATAAAAAATACGCCAAATTGGATGATTTTCCTTCTGATGTGTAATTATGCTTGATTTCTTATTTGTAATATCGCAGTCTGGTACTGATCTAATATGTCACTTTTTGTATACTATCGTTCGTGTCTAACATTGTCCGTGTTAGAATTTAAATTGACGTCATTCGTCTTGTTTGATAATGTATATTCTTCCTTATTTCAATATATGAATTATAAGAATATAGTTATATTTTGTTTTTGTATATTAAAACGTCTTGGCCATATTTATATACAGTTTTTAAATGGCCATAAGTATACTGCCGAAAATGAAAAAAAAAAAAAATCAACATATTTCACAAAACTGGATGCTTAGTTTATGAAATTAGGCTCGCCGCAGTAGGTTCGATTACCGGCAGTCTCTCTGTGATTGCCCATACAAGGAAGCAGTTCTAGTGTCTTGTTGTATATATGTGGTGTTAAAGGGACATCTCAGAGCTCTGTGGTAAGCCTCTACGTCGCTACTGGACCGAAATACTATCGTAGCAACAATAAAACTCCAGCACTATAGTTTACTATTTTACGCAGCAAATTACATGGAGTGTCATTTTGAAATACTTTATCTAAAACATATATAATTATATCAAGGTTGAAAGTAATCAATCAAATAATTGAATCAAATAATCAAGTAACAAGTAATCAAATAATATGAATATAAACAATAAAAAAAACTTTAAACAATCGCGTTAAAGAAAATATGAAACCGTATCAGTTACTTTCTTACTTTTTTACGATCATACTACTCTGAAAAAGAAGGCGCAGTGATTTTGTTCAAATTTATTTTTTTTCAACTAGCTGTTGGTATAAATCATTTGGAATTCAAGATGTTTTTTTTTTTATTTTTGTTTCTAATTTATGGATTTGTACTTTTATTTACTTTGATATTTTGTCTCACTGACAGAAATTCAAGGAATTTATTTACATGTACAGATACATGATTCGCTGTATTTGTATTTTTGTACTTCTAACCATATTCTTACGCTATGTTTTGTTCTGTTCTGTTCTATCACATAATCATTAAGATAGTCCCGGCCATTATGGAATCTGGATACGACTTTCTCATATGTAACGGATTAATATATCAAAGTCGACAAATAGGAGTTTTATGGCAAAGAAACTAGGTTCGCCATATCAACAAATAGTTCATCTCTTCTTTCCCTAAGCCGTAAATGGCAAAATATGACATTAAGATGATATATACACGTCTTAATATTCTGAAAGGGATTTATACTGAGATTATCGACTGTTTGACAGCAAACAGAATAATAAATAACACCATTTTGCGGTACGTGCTGTTTTGTTTCTCTGGGTATTTCTTGGTCAAAATAGGACATACATATGCTTATCTATCCTGCCCATGCTATTCAATCTGTACACAAGAGTATCTGAACATATATACTTAAGGACTTTAAAAACGCACGCTTTGGATACGTGTGCTATTTGGCTGTTT
Organism: Solen grandis; assembly: GCA_021229015.1. Taxonomy (NCBI): domain Eukaryota; kingdom Metazoa; phylum Mollusca; class Bivalvia; order Adapedonta; family Solenidae; genus Solen; species Solen grandis. Next base: position 65,303,621 of record CM037781.1, on the reverse strand, counting down.
GAGTTTACCGTCGCTTCGACAGTATTTCAGTCATATATAGCGTCGTCCAGCTAATTACAGGTGGAAGAAGACCCCGAATGCACGGAGGCATCCTGATAAACCATCGACCAAGCGCAAGCCAGCTGGAAGGCTTTCTCACATGAAAATCCGAATGACCCTGCTGGGATTCGAACCCACGCGGTGAGAGGCTGAGGGAGTGTTAAATTCGGCGACTTACGTGTGCTTTTACAACGAAAGCACTTACTATAATGAGTATGTACATACACACAGCAACATTGTTGAATATTTTCAGTTGTTATGTTTATGTATATGATGTACTTTTGATGGAATCCTTCGTTTTTCGTTTTCGTGTAAAAAGAAGAAAAAAAATCATACAAGTGTGGTTTTTTCTTTAAAGTTATTAAGTATATGTTGCTTCAATGTATCAGTCATTTTAACACAGTGCTTACTTGAGGAAGAAAAGTACCGCCACATCGTTTATTACGGCGTAGAAATCTCATCCTTTATTAGTTCCGGAAGTACCCTTTATCTCGGCTAGGTACCTGGCAATGAGCTTCCATTACCATTTATTCTCATGCCTGTATTAATATTACAATATGATATAATGTGATTACAAATTGATAAGACGCATGACCAGAACCGTGAATCCACCATTCAGTCTGTGTGAAAGCTAAACGTGATATTTTACAACACGTGACATTCGTTTGTAATGTTATTTCATCAGGCCGAACTTTCTACAGGGAATGTATGCAAGACATGATAAGATAGTTTGAAATTTTGTTCCAATGCCGTTGACGTTTTTTTCTGATGGAGAACTTCTGCATAAAGTTCTGTTATTCCTCAGAGATAAAAGCAATTTAAAGGCTTTAATACGAATGGCAGGTTTGCATATGAAAATTGACGTTTAAGTACCCATGTGGTTTTGTCATTTTAAATTGACAGAAGTGTCTCAATTAAAATGCATTCATAAGCCAGTGAGTTGAAAAACTAACGAGAATAAAAAAAGAAAGTTTCGCCACGTGTCATATTGTTAGCAACTGCAATGAAGAGCAGTCGATCTGTTTATTTTGTCACAACCTTCCCTCGAAAGTCCACTTCTCTCCGATCACATGGTCATTGTTTATATAACCTTAGATTTTTACATGATAACGAGTATTTATTTAAACATATTCTAATTCCCATTGTGTCATTTCAATTTTGCAATTTTGTGTAAAAAAAACTACATGTATGTGATCGCCGTAATGTCTGTATGTCGTTACGTAACAGTACATTGCGCTGTATGTTGATGTTTAGATACGAAACATTACTCTATATATTGTCATGACACACAGTATTTTCATCGCTCTCCAGTATTTATGCTTTTTTGTTACCACGCCTAGAGCTTTTTGTCTCTCTCTCTCTCTCTCTCTCTCTCTCTCTCTCTCACACACACACACGAGGCTCCAACTTATCAATTAATGTTATATATATCAAGGGATGAATAGTGTAAGCTAAGTTACAAAATACATTATTTTCATCTATAGATATTCACCAAATACATTTTAATACATGGTGTTAGCTATCTACATAGCTGGTCGTCTGTGTGTCACGTGTAATTCATATGTTCCTTGAATGGAATGTTCAAGCACAAATGATGTTTTATGCGTTCTTAATCCAGAATAATGTTATCCTGCACATATACGAGTGTCATAAGGTTAAAATAAAGTATGATATAAAGGCGTGTTTGAGTGTACGATGGTGTCAGCACAATTTCAGTGTATTCGCGCTTCGGTTTTCACGATGTCAACACTAAAGTGTGTTGCAGTGGTACAATTAAAACGTTTCGAAGATTGCTATTTTTTAACATTAATATTTTTCCTCATTTTGAAAGTTACAGACATTATCAAATCAATCAACACCATCATCATCATCCCGATGATGGAAAAAAACTGTACTATAAAGGGAATGTTGATGTTGTTGTCATGGTTATAGTCATAGTGACACTGACAACATTTGCGATGCTATTATTTAGCTTGAGACTAATGGGCATAATGGAGAATTGAAATAAGCGGTGTGTCCATGCAAAATATAAGCCTCGTTTTGGACTTGTGGATTTCAGGAAACTATGAATATTATATCAAGTCTTAATGAAAAGTGTTTTTTATGTTGATTATAGCTAATATAATAAATATTAGGATTCAGAAAACAATCCATACATATCAAATGACTCAAATCGCAGAAGAAGGGTACAGCCAATTTTTAAGACTGGTTTTACATTTTTTTCTGCGAATGGTGCTTAAGTCAAAATATCGCTAGAATCTATAAAACTGATATATATTAATTGCTTAAGAGTTTAACAAACATGTCTAAGAGGTATATTAGTTAATTTTACTAAATGTTAAAGACTCTTGTCCTGTAGTTTTTATTTTTAGGCTTCAAATATACAATTTTTGAAAGTGTTTGCTATTAAAAGTGGCATTATTTATCCATAATATTCTATACTGTGTATTTAAAATAAAGCACCTTTTCCTATCAAAACCTGATCTGAGTGGTACAGAAATAATGTCCAGATAAAAGAATAGAAATTAAAAGATGACACTAAATGTGTTCGAACCCACAACCCTTAGTTTCAAAGCATTTGGCAGTTATTCTATTTCAGATGGAGGTAACGCATTAGGGTCCCACTTCCGGACATGCTTTAAATGCACACGCAATCAACACGTTTCTTCATTTTGTTCACGTGTCGTTCAAACGACTGCGTATGCGCTACCGTTTTTACCTGCGATAAGGAATGAACCTTACATACGATAGGAGTCTACGTTTATAAAAATACTGGCGGTATCAAAAAAACTTCACGCTTTTGATGTCAAATTATATCCATGTTGATACCTCATAAGAGTGACGTTAACGGCATACGTACACAATGCAGTTATTTCCTACATAGACAAAGGAGGAAAATTAAAACTAACCACGATAATTTTCTAAAACTTTGCATGATTATAGAAAATTACACTAGAATCAAATTTATGGGGAAAAAAATGGGGCACCATTCTAATTTTTTTTGAGTTATCAGCAATTGAAAGTGAGTTATGCTCTTTTCAGTCAATTTCAAGGGAAGATAACTCAATATTATGGTCTTGTAACTCTTCATTTTATTTCAACTCGATACTAGTACTGTATTCTCTGTCACTGTGTAAAAGTTTAAGAAATATAATGCAACACATTTTATACTATAGTCGCCTAGACGAATATATAGATTTTTTTACAAGAAAAACGCAGTTATTTGCTAAAGAGAAAAAAATCTATACAGGAATTGCTTTATAACTGGAAATGAAACAAGAAACAATATTGTGAAATAAAATGAATTATCGATAGGCTTGATTTTGAGTTTTCTGTCCTTGAAAATGACATAACAGAGTAAAAAACTAATTTTCAGAGGCAGATAACTCTATCGGTGACCCCCAATATTTTCCCTATAAATTAGTTCCTAATGTAATTTTCTATAGTCTCGCAAAGGTTAAGAAAATTACCACGACTAGTTTTAATTTTCCTTCTTTGTCTATATATAAAAATAATTGCATTGTGCACATATGCCTTTAACAACAGTCGAAAGAACTTTGAATTTGATAATTTTGGATTTCCATATTATGTTGTATTATGTTTGAAATAACTCTTAATATGATGACGCTGTGTAACCAACTAAAATCCTACTGCCCCAAGCTGGAATCGAACCCGGGACCTTCGGTATGCAAATCAGACACTCTACCACGTCGCCACAAAAGCTAGCTGTACATCAAGATTGGACAAGTGCCATTTACTACAGTTGAAACATTTCACAATATACTCAAATAAAAATAAGATAATTGTGTTTGTTTGTTGGGTTTAACGTCCCACCGACAGTATTTCAGTCATTTGGAGACGTTGTCTACTTGAGACAGATATATTGCTGCCACACTGCAGTATCACGTCGTAGACATGTGGCATGATACCACACCTAGTCACATTATCCTGACTCCGAGCAAACCAGTTATATGCTGATCGCCAGTACCATTTTTTACGACTTTGGTATGTCGCGGCCTGGTCAATATTTTTATTAGAATGTAGATTTATTACCAAATATATTAAAATGTGTTTGAGCTAAATTGTGGTGATTTTCTTTCCATAGAAGTAAAACTTTCCGGTAAGTTCATAATTCTTCGATACAGTTTGTAATAGTTGTTGATATGAATGATACGTATCATATTGTCAAAGTATGTCGCGAATATCAAACTATCTGAAAATATAATAAGATAAACAATTATATATTTATTTTCTTAATTCAATGTCCTAGTAAATACACGTTGTTATTCTAAATCTTGGTAAAATTATACTCGAAGCTTTTTCACATTCAGAAACTTCCCTTTAAAGCATTGTGTAGATTAAGCTTAAATATAATTTTTACACGTCAAAAAATATCATTTTACTTCTTGACCTTTTACTATGAAAAGTAATGTTAGCTGCATTATAGAACATATAACAGTTTATGCAAAAAGGTACAATATACAAGTGTTAAACGTGTTGATAACATATAATAAAGTACAGTATAGTGGGGATGTAAAAATAAGAAACAATGACATGATGCAATATATTCTGAGACTATTTTGACTAAGACAAAGCAATCTCGACAATTATAATACCAGTATTGAATACATCTAAATCCTCTGATGTCAATGAGTAAATTCAAAACTGGCGTTTTTCATTTCTACACACAGGTGAAAACGATTGCTATTATTTTGATTTAGTGTTATATTTAGTATACAAAAATAAGTTATTCTATATTGAATTATTTTCAAGGAGCAGTTATCTGTGAACTACCTTGCAAATATTCTAACACGTACCAATCGCTGATTTAAATTTCGGTTTGTTGCGTAACGTAATAGTCAAATGCATTAAATCTAAACACATCAAAACAATTGTTAAACGGTTCACTAAATGTATGGCTGCGAAGGATACAAGCGTCACAATGATTGGAGAGACCTGAGAGCATGTTTCTCATGACTTCCTTCGAGAAAGTTTACCGAACACTATCCCGTCACTATATAGAATCACCCGAAAGCCATCGCCATTGCTTATGGTAAGAATAAAAAAAGAAGAAAAAAACCTGATCTGTTGAGTCTTATGCATGGGGTAAACTCAAAACTTTTAATTATAATGCTTTTTTTTTTACTTTTTGATTATTTTGTTATATTTACTGGTACAGCTTTATCTGCAACTTTGAGAAGATCCATTTTTATTTAAATCTCAAAGACAAATCATTTTACGTCGAATAAATACATTCTTCCAACTAAATATACTATTTTTTTGGGACGGGCAAGTACTTAAAGCCTGATAGAGGCGATTAGCAACTTGACCATTGGTTCTAGACGGTCAATATATGTACGCAAACGTTACACTGTTTGTGTCTTCAGAGTTGTAATCAACATGCCTGAAATTTGCAGGCAACACTTTAGTGTAAAATGCATATAAAGTTTCGATCTAAACACATAAGCGAAAAAAATAATAAACATTTCGAAGCAGAAATTCATTTAACGTCTACGCAAGAACGCGCATTGGTGAAGATGAATGATAAAGTGCCACCTTGCACTTTATAAATAAACATGTACCAAGGTCGTCCGGAGCAATTACATTTTATTTAAACTGATTACTATTTTAGCATGTTCTGCATTGAAAACTTCCCAGCGCTAGGACATAATCATAAGAGTTCACATGAGTTGTTCACATTTTTTTTTCGCTTTTGCTCTATTAATTGCTGTTTAATTCCTTCCTGAATTATATACGGTATTACCATGGCAAAGGAAATCAAAACACATTGTCTAGGCGCTCAGTTGAAACGAACTTTACTGTGTCACGTGATATACTCCATTACACCATGACGTAATGTAGGTGGAAGCGGAAATGACTAGATGTCACTTAATGTAATGAATTATTCAGATCCCCTAGAGTTATCTGATGCTAAACGACCAGCAATTGAAACATCAAGACACCCACATGACAATTCATTCTTCTTAAACACACTTTTGACACACACACATACACGTGTATTTGTATTTCGTATCGTTTGTTCATCCTACTTTAGGTTACTGATATCTTTTGAAGAAGAAGACTTCAGCTGAATAACAACATCACTTTTGCGACCAACTATATATGATATGGAATATGAAGAACATCCGATATAAGGGCATCCTCTTGCATAATGACACACACACGCACGCACGCACACACACACACACACACACACACACACACACAGGTTGACACACGAATTACAGTTCTAAATGACAGTTTCTTAAATGAATTTAGTTTTTCGCCGAAAATTGCCTCCATGATTGTACAGACACATTCCATATAATGCCTGAGGAGGAGTCTAGATCACTCAAATTTATACGGATATATTTTTATTATTTTTAATAAAATTATTGTTTTAAAATTTTCTAGGTCTTTCTGTCCTTCTTGCTGTTTATTATCAATAGTATAAGGTGACAGAAATATAACAGTAATATAGCAATAGAACTGTGTTTACAGCAATAAAACATAGTTATAGCAATTACACGATTGACGCCATTATACGAGTGTTACAGCATCAAAAGTAAAAAGTGTTACATCAACTGAACATTGTTCGACAGAAGAACAAACGAACAAATTAATGTTACAACAACAACAAACCAGTGTTACAGTAATTGAACAATGTTCGACAAAAATACAAAGTTACAGCAAAAGAGCAGTGTTCCAGCAATAGATCATTGTTTAATAAAATACAATGTAAAAAAAAAAAGGAAAAAAATTTATTTTTCAGCAATAGAACAATGCAATATCTATTGAAACAACGTTACATCAATAGAACAATGTTACATAACCTAAGGCAGATATGAATATAAAGTGTGGATCTACTATTATCATTACATGTGATACAAAACAAATGAACAACAAGATAGTAACAGGAATGAACACATTCAGCACTTAGTTAAGACGGCACAGAGAGAAATTATATCTTGGGATCGTTGAACTTTACCATTTAACAACTTTCAAAGCATTCAGACATCTGTAAACATACCAAATTGATGATATCTATAAAAGAGGGTCAGACACTGGATGAAAACTAAATTTAGCTCATCAAATCTGGGGTGATGGAATTAGAATCGACTGAAAGAAATGTTAACGGATCTTAGATGGATAACTTTAAAATCTCACCGCCGAGAATATAATGTATTGAGATGTATACATAATTGACAACCAGACGCCCTAAAAAAAAAAAACTAAAAAAAAAAAAAGAAAAAAAAAAAGAAAAAAACTCAGAGAAAATATAAGCGATACATATGTATAAAGAAGCTTCAGAATCTCTAATGTTATTTATTCGTAATATTCAATCAGGTCTACGAGGGTATATTAAATGAAATCTTACAACTTCGTATTTAAGGCATTGGCGAAACCCACGTGACATGGTTTTCACAAACATTCCGGAATATAACTTGAGGGAAACGAACCCACGGAGGTTACCAAGCTGCGCGAGCACATGGAGGGTGTGCCCAAGAACGCAAAAATAAAAAAAAAAAATAAAAAAAATAAAACATGGACCGTATACGCATATACGCTTCTAGCGCGTACACAGTTTTCTGGGCATCTGGTTACAGCCAAATGTCGATCCACCAGCCAGCCATGTGGTACGTAGCTAGGGATATGGCGGGGTGGAACTGGCATGGAATGTGCACTGACTTGCTCGCATCAATAACATTTTTTTTCTTCTATGTGGAGATTTTAATAGTAGAGTAAGCAACAGAAATAATTACATAATGTATGACAGATGTATTATATATGTCGATGAATATTTAGATATCAACTGAATTCAGTTATCAGATCTTTGTAAATTAGCGCGTTTACGTATTGTTAATGGCCATATAGGAAACATAAACCAACTCGTGCTGTACTTCTTTTATCGACTACTTATTTTGTAGTGAGCGACATTTTTCATTGATCAATGATTTTTCGATTAGTACATTTAATGGATATAGTGACCATGCCCCTTTGCAATTTTCATGGCACTGTAATATTGCCACACCCTATGTAGACTGTGACTCTGAAGTACGTTACAAGTGATTTGCATCATTTAATACGAGTAATTGATTAATAAAGTGTTTCTAAAAAAAAGTTTTATTAGAATAATAATGGCGGTTG
>CM037781.1:65271271-65295334 GCA_021229015.1 Solen grandis | reverse complement strand
GAATGTGAGACAGAAATTGGGGATGAATGTGGGACAGAAAGTGGGGATGAATGTGAGACAGAGAGTGAGGATGAATGTGGGACAGAGAGTGGGGATGAATGTGAGACAGTGAGTGGGGATGAATGTGAGACAGAGAGTGCGGATGAATTTGAGACAGAGGGTGAGGATAAATGTGAGACAGAGAGTGGGGATGAATGTAAAACAGAGAGTGAGGATGAATGTGAGACAGAGAGTGGAGATGAATGTGACACAGAGAGTGATGACGAATGTGAGATAGAAAGTTGGGATGAATGTGAGACAGAGAGTGGAGATGAATGTGGGACAGAGAGTGGGATGAATGTGAGACAGAGAGTGAGGATGAATGTGAGACAGAGAGTGAGGGATGAATGTGAGACAGAGAGTGAGGATGAATGTGAGACAGAGAGTGAGGATGAATGTGGGACAGAGAGTGGGGATGAATGTGAGACAGAAATTGGGGATGAATGTGAGACAGAGAGTGAGGATGAATGTGGGACAGAGGGCGGGGATGAATGTGAGACAGTGAGTGGTGATGAGTGTGAGACAGAGAGTGTGGATGACTGTGAGACAGAGAGTGCGGATGAATTTGAGACAGAGGGTGGGATGAATGTGAGAAAAGTGGGGTGAGACAGAGTGTGAGATGAATGTGAGACAGAGAGTGAGGATGAATGTGAGAAAATGTATGGTCTGGTAGTCGAATTTTCAGAGTTATGTATAGAAATCCTGGTAACAGACGGGTTATCTCTGAACCATTATTAATTTGCCATACCGGTAGAAAATAAATAAATAAATAAATAAATAAATAAATAAATAAATAAATAAAATTGTCAATCGTAAGTGTATATATGACAACGGAATTCGAAGGTTGTAGGTTCGAAACCCGTTGAACCTTCCCATGTGCAAATTACAGATCCAACCAAAGAAACGCCGTGAAAGGTAAATATGTTTATTTTAAAAAAAAAAATTTTAAATAAAACTAATTTATATACATATTTTAATTTTTGTGTGTGCCTTTTTTCTAAGGTTTTTTTTTGTTGTTTTTTTTGTTCTGCCTCTTGGATTTTTTTTTTCGGCTTGGAATTGGGTTACAAGTGAACAAGCCGCCCTCCTGTATATATTATATATATCCGCATATATTCATACTACATTTTTCGCTGCGAACCTTATAAATTTGCTCTTTTTACGAACACGTTATTCTTATTTCGATGATCCCTATTGAGCGTATCGTTTTAGCACACACACGAAATATAAGTAACTGTTTTATCAATCAGAGATGTAGGTATCAAGACGTAGTTCTGCAGATCCTAGGAACTTAAAATGATAATTATTGAATAACTAGTGTTGCTTGCAAGACTTAACTAAACTCTGAACATAATGAATTTCATATAGATTGAATAATAAAGGAATTCTTGTATCAGTCGCTATAGATTGTCAGTGAGCGTAATTTTGGAAGAAACCGAAAACATATTTGTCTGCTGAATACTCTACCACCTTATGTATTTGATGAGGGATCGAACAATGGACGCGAACAAGCGAAGCGATGTGCGTTATCAGAAGTCGTATAGCCGGGTAGTCGCACGTTGCAGAGAAGCCGGAAAAAAAACGTGATGTTTGTACTTTAATTATTATGTGCAGGTCCTAATACCGTGTTGTATTACAGTTAGGACAATCCCTCCATCTATAATTATGTAACAGTGTGCAACATTCACCCGCTGTTACTTAACGCTTTCTCCCTTTGTTTCTCTTCTTTCACTCTTCTCCTCCGCACTGGGGAATTAGCGAAGACTGTAGACAGCTTAATATTATCTTCTTTATTTTACTTAATTCAACTCGTACTACAAATATACTATATATACAATAATGAGATTCTTTCAAACGATGTTTCACACGCGGTTCCGTATTACGTAGATTACGTGATATTTATGAAAGTTTATATCCGAAGATGTTATATCCGTCATTTGTGTGTGTGTGTGTGTGTGTGTGTGTGTGTGTGTGTGTTTTAGTATTCATGACTATATATGTTATTTAAACAACCTTAGGCTACCCTGTAAAAAGTAGTATATAGCTACTTTTATATATATAGATGTGTGTATAATGGCTATATATATTTAAGATAAAATAGTAAAATATCATCAATTGTTCAAATGATATTTGATTTGTTTATTGTAATTTATGTTAGGTTTTTTCTTCGTCTCTTTGTTTTGTTTATTTTTTGTTCACTCTCACAAGAACGGTGTTTTTGGTGTGTGTTTTATATATTATATATATATAATATATATATATATATATATATATATATAAAAAATTAAAAAAAAAATGTGTATCTTTGAGTGCATGCGACAAAACATCCAATTTATTATATTTATAACTGTGATGTATGACGATGAGCTTATGTATGCTTAAGTCCAAATAAAATTTCTGTTCTGTTCTGTTCTGTTCTGTTCCGTATGTCCAACTGACTCTCTCACATGCAACCAAATCATGCTCAAAGTGACACGGATAACTGAGCAGATATTAGTATATAAACGGCTGGTTCTTAAAATAACGTGTCACAAATACAATCATATAGTCAGACATAGAAAACTGTTATGAAAACAAGATTAAGGATGTCTAAGGGAGAAAGAAGGTACAATGTTACGAAAGGTAAATTAAGCAAATAACATCAAGCTATGTTATAACGTTTATAGAATGTTTCATAACCAATAGTCTAACCTAAGTTTTAAATGAAGAAATTAAGTAACAAACTATAACGCGCACTTAATTACTATATCTGTAAATTATTAATATTAAACATTTTAAATATAGTATACTGTCATAATTTGCCTAGTGACAATTAAATTACAATCATAGTCCTTCAAATAGTTAAAAAAAGATTTCAGTGCTGATGCAAGAATCCATTAACAAGGAGTCTATAAAGGCTTGTATTTACTATTAAATTCACACGATCACTTGATGGACCATGATCACAGTTTAATGATGGGTGGATTACCTTAACTGTCACTGTGACCGTATTTCCGTCATATGGCGACGTGGAAGAGGACCCCGGGTGTAAGAGGTACCCTGGTAGATCCGCCGACCTACTGAAAGCCAGCATGAAATTTCCTCAATCGAAAAAACCCTGGTATCTAGGAATTGGACCCGCAGCCGAGGCTAAATGATAGTACCAAATCGATCATAGAACAAACCCGTTGTTTTTAAAATATATTATAATTATTATTATATTTATGTTGTTGTTGATGATGATGATGATGATGATGATGATGATGATGATGCAGGATGTGGTGATGATGATGGTGGTGATGATGATGATGATGATGATGATGATGATGATGCAGGATGTGGTGATGAGTACTGCATATGGCGATTTGCGTCTTGAAACTAATGAGCTCCACTTGTACCGAAAAACATAAAACCATGCTCTGTTCTATAACATTTGCATTTGACATTTACTTTGCGCATCCCTCGCGTATTTTATCTGTTAAATTTGACAAAATGACAGCCATTCAGGTTGGAGAATAATCGCTAGCTATCATCTGCAATGATACATCGCGGCGAAAAAAAATCCGAAAAAAAAATGTTTGGAATGTATGATGGATGGTACATTGTAAGGCCGACATCTGGTGTGAATTATTTTGTTCTGGTGTAGAGCATCATTGTCACACAGACTATCGGGGTTCAAGCATAATTTTATCATGGCCATACTTCTTTGGTATGGAAAATCAACACTGATGGCATTTAGATAGCGGACCTTTCACAGAATCCCTGAAATGGATTTTCCATTCGAGAACATGTACTTACGGATACCTCGTGCCCTATTTATAAAAAAAATGGGCACGATCGGAACGCCTCGATCATTTTCTTACGAAAAAAAATCTTGTAAATACTACAGGCCAAGTATTACTAAAATCATTACGAATAAAATTAACAACAGCTGTTTAATCAATGACAATGAATGAATGAAAAAAAACATACGATAAAATGAATGAATGAATAAATGAATGAATTAATTAACTACTTTATAAATAATACATTATGGGAAAAGAGACGAAGGTATAAAAGAGTGGTGATTGATCAATCAATCAATCAACAAGTCAGTCAGTCAGTCTAATATATGCTAAAGCGGCTCATGACCTACAAACTGCAAAACGGGGTACTCGAAATTCCAAAGTTAGAAACAGATAACTTTGAAAGATACAATCTGCTTTAATTCCCATCGGGCTTCAGATTCGGGTTCACCTGTCAATGGGATTCCTTCATGAGATTTTTGATGCCTACACTTTACCCATAATGCACAGAGGAAACCTTATCTATCTGAAATGATAAGTACTATCTGTGAACGCATGATATATGTGATGTATATTAAATGTTTCATTTCTGTACAATTTGTATGTGTGCGATTTTATCTATCCGTGTATCCCCCCTCTCTCTCTCTCTCTCTCATTCTGTTTATACGACTTAATTGTATATGTTCGGACTTATCATTGAATGTGTCCGTCCCCCACCTGTCTGTCTGTCTGTCTGTCTGTCTGTCTGTAGGTAGTTAGGTAGGCATGTAGATATCTGCCAATATGTAAGATCGCATATGCATGTTTGTTTGACTGTCTGTATGTGTGGTTGGATGGAATTCTGCGATATTTCGTCCGTCCGTCCGACTGTCAGTAACGCATTAGTGAAAGAGAACAGTGTTCCAAATGTACCTCATGTAACTGTTAATATACAAATATGCAAGATTTATAAAGCATGCTAGTGAAAGGCGTGTTCTGGGCCGAACAATTTATTTGGTATCTGCTCATTACTCCCTACTCCTTTTTCCGATTCATTTCCACGTGTTGATTTTCATGAATTAAATACGGAAACTTATGTGTGTCATCACTTGCCTCGCGTTGCTTGTTCTAAACAAACAACAACAAAATCAACAACGACAGCAAACAAAAACAACAACTGTGACACGGTCTTTGGAAATGAAAAACCAATGCAAGATTCAAGATTATAATTGTAAGAATTAATGATATCATCTAATAACATTGGACAAAGATTAAAGACAAGATAACAAAGTTAAATCTAATTGACATAAATAAAGAAAACATGTAAATGCAATATAGGAGGGACAGATAAATACACGTACAATAAAGTTGCGATAAGTTGCGTAGCGGCAACCCAAGGACGGTGTATAATTCAAAGTATATTCCGCGTTCTTAGAAAAGAAAGATGGTACTTTTAGGCCCATTAATTTTCCAAAAGCAATGTAGCGTTATATTCTCCCTACAGAAGAGTAAAGTTTCTGATACAGATTGTGAAGAGATACAAGTTGTATACATTCGTTGACCACAGCGATACTACAATGCATAAATAAGAAAAAAATATTTGAAGATCATTCAGTTGTTTACAAGAAAAACTAATTTGCATATTACGGATATCTTCGTCAATTTTCTGGCGTTTTCCATAGACCTTCCGTATGTCTCCGTTAGCGAGTAACGAGTGCATAAATTGATGACGTAGGAGATAAACAAAGGCGACGTTTTTTCAAATTCAAATTATTTTATAACAGACCGTCTTCGGGAATACTCGCATTTGCATATTGTAAACAATGAGAGTGTTTTGATATCAATCCGAACATTTTCCAACATTTTCAATGCCTTTTACTATTATTTTACAACAAATATTTGCCCATTATGTACCATTTGTGTTAGATTACACTAGTCCTATCAATGTTATGTTGTTTTTTTTAATTTGTCATGAAAATTGAATCATTGTGAAATATAATGTAATAATAATATATAAGTATAATTTTTCATAATTATACCTAAACTATTTCCTTTAGTTTCAATAAGGAACATAAGTATGATACTCAAGTTTCAGCATGAGGTAGTACTTAAGTAATTTCGAGAATACGATGTCTAGCCCTTCTTTGAGATAGTGAAAAGCGTTCTTATACTCAGACTTAAGTATGATCATCATGCTCAAATTAGTTTTAGATCACTGTTCACAATGTCTTTTAAGTTCATTCTCAGCTAAGTCAAACTTGGTACCCAAATATGCTAGGGACAGGTCTTCAGATTATTCCGCATTAGCCAAATGAAAGCTTTAGTATGATTTTTGAGTGAGAGTTTTTTCTCTGAGAACATCGCTCATACTTAGACTTAAACTCAAACTGAGGCCGAGATCGTGCTTAAGCTAGCTTTTTTTCGAGCCTTGGAGAACTACCTTATTTTACACAAGAAGTTATTCGACAATTATAATATATAAATACCAATAATTAAGGGAGGTAATGTAGAAATTACTCTTATGACCCTTAATTTCATCAATATGCATATACAAATATATGCATTTCAATTTACTAAATTTTACATGGTATATAAAATACATAAAATCACTGATTTTTCTTTGATATGCAGGGTGTAGAATCTGAGCTCTATAAAAAGTTTATGAGCTAACAGAGAAGGCGTTGATCAGATAGATCCTTCCAGAAGCTGTCTGATCTCGGTATTCTCTGTTTGCCCGTGCGTCGAAATAAGTCTACATGCGGTTAACGGATACTACGTATATATACATTTATCGTATTGTGGTAACTGAGTCTGTACAGAATGATTTTTTTTCTTTTCCTTTTTGTGTGTGTGTGTGCGTGTTCTTTCTGTTGTTTTATTTACTTTTTGCAACTAACTTCAATAATATTTACAAAAATATGTAGTTTAAACTGCAGTGGTGATCTTCTTCTCTTTAAAACATCACTTCATGATAAATTTTGCATACCTCCTTTTTTACTATAATAATCTTGAATAAGAAGCAGGGAATAGCTTCACATTCGCATTCTATATATTCTTTCTTGAAGTACGTTTGGAATCAGATCTTCAACGAAAGGGACCTGACTTGACTATTTGAGTTTACCGTCGCTTCGGCAGTATTTCAGGCATATATCGACGTCCAGCTAATTACAGGAGGCATCCGAGTAGAACCACCGACCTACCGCAAGCCAGCTGGATCAACGATAGGGGGTTGTTGCCTTGGGATACCAGGAGGTTTAACTAGATAACTAGAACTACTACACTGAATATGTTCAGGAAATGAAGTTCTACAAATACATGGATTTGGGGCCCTGGAAGTAGCGAGTTGTTTATACGTACCTCTAATGAAGTCCACCGCCTGCTCTAGTCCGTATATATCCCTGTCGCAGTCATCTTTGGCCAGGATACCCAGTTTAAACCATGGCAACAGGTTCTGATCCTCGTTAATGTAATCCAGTGTATATAACATGGTCTCTAAGGCTTGGATACCTCCCTGGCTCATTATGGCTCCGCACGTCTTCTGCTCGCTTCGCTCGTGTACCATGTGCAGAGCTCCGAGTACGACGTCACCGTCTACAGAAACGGCTAGCTCGCGCCTTGGCCACGTATAGTTTCCATGACGACCGACGTAATGCACGGCTTTTTCCCTTGATAACGCACCAAACGTTGTATGCACCGAACATAAAATTACGACACTCATATAAAATGCTTCCAGTACATCCATATATTTAGACCTTATATCGAATGCCATGTTGACTTCTTTTGGTTAAATTTACTTGTTCCTTTTGTTTTCCGCCCTAAAATATTTAATACACTGAATTTGTTTTATAAATAATCCATCACATGGCTTTACCTTACCCAACACGCTTCGAAAGTTTAGAAGACCGATCAAATTATAAAAAATGTACCGTTTTTGTTTATTTATTATTGGTGTTTTTTATTCTCTTGTACGAGTAGTTCATATTAAACAGAGATATGAATGTATGCGTCTACCCATACGTTGGCTACATGCCAAACACTTGTGTCATATAGAATAAAACAAGTAAACAGTTTCTGTTTATACTATCATTTTTATACTTTTATACTTATTTATATCTTTACATAGTTGCCAGTACAAGTATTGAAGTTCAGTTATTATCAAAATAACATTGTATGGCAACAAAACATTAGGAATTAGAAGTACATGTAATAGCATTAGAAGCAATAGAAGAACTAAGTGACTTGTTAAGTATTTGCACGTGCAGTTTATCTTTTTAACTTATTTTAATACATATCAGTGTACTTTGTAATTTTATTTCCTTTTGAAATAGATTCCAGTGATTATATTCACCAAATAAGATCCAATTCTTACAGCAAACACCTTGTATTAATTAAACTCCTCGTCTTCTTCCGCAAATCAGATTTGAACTACATTATTATCCACTCCACAAGTCCTTTTTATGATAAATAAGAGAGTTCAAGCAGTATTTAATTTAGATGAACATCCAGAAAAACATATTTCAGTAACTTACTTTTATATACTACACGCCAATACGAACCTACTCGGATTTGATTTTCCAACGTTTCATTCACTTTTGGCGATAATTCCGATGTGAGTCTTATCTGCTTCAACAAATCAGACAAATTCCGTAAGTTTAAAACCCATTCTGATACTGTGGCGTGGAGAGAGAAGAAAAACAACTAATGTAGATCCAATAAATCACAGAATGAAGTATATTGGACCGGCTATCCGCGCTTGTTAGACTCTATAATGAAACTGTGTCTGGTTACCGGCATCCGCTGTGGCGCGCATATCAAACGCCTTCTGGATTTCCTCGGATGTACCTTGAAAACTAATGATATAATTTTATGTCGAGGTTTTCTCTGGCTTCGCTTGATATATCTTCCTTGTCTAGTGTAAAGATGCCTTGTGTAACAGACCATGTATCAATGACTTCATTACAAATGTTCACACTACGATAAAGTATTTTCATCTAAAAGTAAACACAGCAATATCTTTTATGAATGCATTGTACAGTGTATTTATTTTATTCGGTTTGAAGAAAGAAGTTATGATGAACCATAAACAGCAGTAACATTATAAGCAGCAATGCCACTGATATTTAATTAGAAAATTGGCAGGGAAATCTCAAAATGGATATTACTTAGAGAACGATACGTCTTTTTTTCTGCATTTAAAAACAGTTTTGGAATATTTGACCGTTGAAATCTCTAGTATGAATTCGTATACAAAAACCAAATGACTGCACATTTTCAGAAAATTCTGTTTATTTATGTTTTTGGTATTTATTTATATTTTGGTGGTACGCATGCTGCCATCTCACCATGATACTATAGTATTGTCTTTTTCTAGGTTTATCTGAGTGAAGCCGAATTCTGACTTTTGCTTTGAAATTACTGTTCTTGATTTTGTCTTTTTTTCTTCATTTCGACTAATCTTTGTTTCAAATAATGACACACTGACACCTACTGCTTTCATCCTCACACCAGTGCTGGACAGCTGCTAAAACAATCAGAGCACAGCACGAAAGCGATTAAGAGCGATAAAAATCGAAACAAAGATAATTTCCCTCGAGAGAGAAAGGCTTAGCCTATGTGTTAGTTTGCCTAATACAGCACGCTGGGTTGGAATTATTGTGTGTTGATATAGCTAATGGGACACTGTATAGTCATCTGAGATAAAAGTAAAAGAAATATCGCATTTTGAAATATGAAAGAAATATCGCATTTTGTTACACGAAAATTATACACACTCACCTTAAGATTAAGTTTGTTTGGTAGGTCATGTTTCCGGGTTTTATAAGAACATTTGCACGTGACACATCTCGTGACCATAAAAGGAAATAAAAGTTCCTTTTAAAAGGAAGGATTGCCCAGTTTATTATTAACCGGTCGTTGTTTAACCGACAGCAGTTTTTGTTCGAGTCTTGGCCCTAGTATAATAACCAAGTACTGTCGAATGTTTGAATATAAATTTATAGAATTGTTGGCACATGTTTGATAGTGTTGTTTAATATTGAGTGTATATGCACAGAATGCGTCAAAAGTTTTTTATACAGATTTTTTTTTCGAAGATTTATGCTAAATTACAAACCGAAGTGTGGAGGCCAATATGTAGTAATTGGTCAAATATTAATAAATGTTTTTCGGGTATTTGTTAAAAATCAAAGCAGAGTACCAGAACAAGCAGCAGAGGCTCGAAACTGCCTGGGGTGAATTATATCGAAGTTCAAGCCCCTGTGTTCTGATTGGATGTTCCTTCCCACAATTCATTAAAAAATTTGGAAACCCGTATATGACTATCAGCCAAATGCAACATATCCGAAATGTTACGAGAACAATGAGAAGGGAATCACAAATCCGTGTTTAATAAGCTTGCGGCCGTGGCGGCCGTGCCCGCAAGTCCAAAAATAAAAATGGAGAATTGCTCAAATTTCTTGTGTATCTTTAATCATATTGATTGTCTAGTTCCTATTTCTAACGTCTTTGTGAAATGAGACTTTTAAAAATTCGCAGTCTAGTTTTCGTTTTTCGTGCTATATTGAAAAATAATGCACGGTGTTCTAATAAAAAAAATGCCTTTTGCGATATAGCACTCAAAAATAAACCCTATTTCTTAAATAGAAAATGAAGTCAAATATATACACAAAAAAAAGACAACACGTATTACAGCCTGTCCTACTCAACTGGCTGAACTGTTTGTATTTCGTTCAAAATTTGAAAAATACAAAAACTTGATATGGGGAAAATAAGAGTGCAAGGTGCCAGCTTGACCTAGGGGCATTATGTGCAGAGCTTGGCGGCAACTGATTATGTCATGTATAGCATGCACCTTATAAATGAACCAGTGATACTTAACATTACGCCAACTGTCAATCAAATGGGGGCGGTTCCATAATGCTGGGGCAAAGGCAAACTGTATTGCGTACGTGACATGTCGTTTATACCTTATATCTTATGAATTTATAGCAGTGCTTCGCTTAGCGTCGCTTGCGATAAATTTCATAAAATTTAAAATACAAACGATAAATAATACTTTTTGAGGCTCCCCGTGGAGATTTCAAAGACACTAAAAAATGAATGTAAAAAAAAACAACAGATATAATTATTTGAAATAATTAGAACAATTGTTAAGTCGTGTATCTTTTCCACTTGTGAACCACGTGTTATATATACGAGCTTGCACACAAAAAATCTACAATTATCCACCGTGGAATTGTGCATCAAGGTCGTCATAAAACACATATCGCTGAAACTGAAACAATGGCGGAAAATTAATTCGACGCAGCGTCACAACATTCAATTTATGCGTCAACGCTCTAAAAATATGAATAACTGATCATGTGATAAGATTAGTGTAATTTGCACTGCTGGATTAGTATAGAATTATTGCAATTTAGGTTTGACTTTCTGTTCTGAAAATTGTACATTGTATCTTCTCCTTGTAAAACTTTCGTGAATTGACTTCATTATCTGAAAAGTTTCAAATAGCCGTATGAAATATGAGGCGCCCTCTCTTGCAATTGCCATTATATCACGCCTGGCATCGGCGAAATTTTGAACACATTCGATATTCAGGCAATTGGTTGCCTTTTTGGTGCATTTCCTCACTTGTTAGATTAATGAGCCGAGATAGATAGAGAGAGAGATCTAAGGATTAATTTAATTATTTTCTAATTAAGCTGTGTTTAATTTTCTTGATACATTTCAAATAGTAACAAAATGGTGTTTCCTCAATGCAAGTCATAAACGTGTCTTTATCTCACATCAGTGCTAGCCTCCTTAAAATGTTTTAACCTTTCATCTTTAAGCAACCGATGCATAAAAAATACATTCTTGTCCAATTCTTGTCCAAATGCCCCAGTGTGTGGACTATGGCCCAAATGTCAGACAGACAGAGAGAGATGGGAAGCGGCAAACGTCATCAGCCAAAATATGTTAGAAAGAATGTCTAAATAGGTATAGAATAGGCTTTCAACCTGATCAGAGTGATTTTTATTTGCTGTGTAATTCGTGAATAAAATGTGTTTAAACAGTTTAGCGCTGTAATGTGAGACGCCAGCAATATGGTTGCTATACCCTATTATCTAAAGAAAAAAACTGATAATGGTATTCTTAAACTATTACTGTCATTATTTCCATAAACACGTGGTACTATCTCACATCATTAATGCTTTTAAATATCACTTTAATCTGAATCTAGCCTGTTTCCACACCCATTTGCAACGTAATTAGATTTCTTTCTCTTTTTTTTTTCTAAAATGTCATTCAGTGACACAATTACTCTATAACGCGCCCATTGCTATTCATTTTCTCCATCTAATACCGAAACAGATTCGTTTTCAAGTTCACATATATCATTAAATTCGAGGATTTTTTCTGAAAATTTAATTTTGTAAAAACTCTTTTTAATTCTCTTGACGCCCAGAAAACTTATTTCTCTCGAATTACTCTAAAAGGTTTTCAAACTAAATTTTAGATTTTTTTATTCTTGTTAGAATAGCAAGAAAAAACTCATTGTTCATTCAAATCCTACTTTGTATGTCAAACTTCCGAAAGGCAGTAAATGGCTGAAAGGGAAAGGGATTCCGTGATTTTCACGATAAAAAAAAGTTAACAGAAAAAAGTCATTTATTCAAAACTGACGGGCAGATTGAATTAGATAATGCGGGTTTTAAAAGGAAGATTTAAGATATTCGTGTTTTTGCGTTCATTGACATATATACATTTTACATTCATACTTTAAAGTTTTTATTTCACACACAATTACTATTTTAAGGCTGGGGGAGACAAAAAAAAAACAGAACATAGTTTTAACACTTAAGGAAGTATTTGGATCATTACACATTCGGAAGAAACATTTTCAGGGGCCTAGCCAGAGATTTTAGAGAGGTTCCAAGCCTTGGTTCTGAATTCGTTATTACTTCTATTTCAAAACTTTACATAAAACTACATGCCTTAACATAACTTATACATAAATCAAATTTAAATCGAAAAAGCAGTTGTAAAAAAAAAACTAGTATTTTAGATTAATTAATCATATGTTTTACCCATCTAAGTTGGTATACATACTTGCTATACTTTAGACACATAGATTCCGTTTATGGGTGTTTTAAACGTAAGTATGATAAATATTTCTTCCATTCAGCACGATACCACGTGCTACAGCTCTGTATTTGCCATATTTTTATAGTTTTAAAAGAAAATTTCGGTTAAACCATGGATCTCAAATTCCAAATTCTCAAACACAAAAGGATGATAAAAAAAGTTCAGATATTATATAATTCCCGATGCTTTTCATTTAACATATTTGTCATGAGAATAAGTAGCTGTAATAATAAAAATAAATAGAGACGTTTTAAAGATGATGAAGTTTTTGTTCCTGTGGCGTTGTGGGTTTTATCTGTCCCTTTCTCATTTCAGCCCCTCACCGCGTGGGTTCGAATCCCGGCAGTGTCATTCGGATTTTCATGTAAGGAAGCCTTCCAGCTGGCTTGCGGTAGGTCGGTGGTTCTACCCGGATGCCTCCGCGCATTCGGGGTCTTCCTCCACCTGTTATTAGCTGGACGTCGCTATATGACTGAAATACTGTCGAAGCGACGGTAAACTCAAATAATCAAGTCAAGTCAGACCTATACTACAAGGGACAAGTGGTTACATACCCGACTGCGGATCTGAAGGATGTTGGTTCGAACCCCGTTGGGGACAAGGATTTTCATGACTTTCACATGACTTTCACATGACTTCACATGACTTTCACATGACTTACGCCTAAGTTATAAAAATGTTGTTTCCCAATCAATGTAAAATAATTAAATGAAAACTTCAACATCACTACATCGTAACCGTGTCAACCGTTAAACCAGTGAGACAGGAAATATAATGTTCATATAAAGGGGTGAGAGCGAAACTATGCTAAGTGCTTATACATATATATGCACATAGCCTAGTTTCGCTCTTATCCCTTAAAAAGTCTTCGAACGTCTTGTTCCGGCATTTGTCAGGTTTTTGAGTCTTTTATTTATTTCTAGATGGATTAAACCGGAGACACTCGAAGGGGACCATTCGGTCTTCTAGATATTTACGACAATGATTCGTCGTCATGGAGGAAATCAATTGCCCTGTAATTGTAGAATCGTGCCATACGACGTATAATGTAGTTACAAACATATGGTCCTAAAATGTCGGATATTTATATTTATGACGAACGATTGACTTTACTTTTCTTTTACTTTCAATGCTGTTCAACAACTTAGATCCAAACACATGCCACTGAACACATGCGTAATTCGTCACAATATATGTTACATATGCTTGTTTTTGTTTTTTGTTTTTTTGTTGTTGTTTTTTTTTTGGGGGGGGGGTTGTTGTTGTTGTTTTGTTTTGTTTTTTGTTTTATATATTAATTATTTTAGTGAGGACTGTGGTGAAATGTTGCTTAATATGTTTAACGTCACATCGACAAAATTTCAGGCAACTAGAAACTTTTGCGAACATGAGACAGATATATGGACTTAAAAAAAACAGAAGCAAGATCAAAGTGTCTCTTAAACTCCGAAATGAGACGTAAATCTACGTAAAGCAAACAGCGCTTCACGAACACATAATCTACATGTTGGTGTAAAATTCCATACATTGTTGGGGCCTCCGTGGCCGAGAGGGTAAAGTCGCTGACTTTAACACTCACTCAGCCCCTCGTCGCGTGGGTTCGAATCCCAGCAGGGTCATTCGGATTTTATGTGAGGAAGCCTTCCAGCTGGCTTGCGGTAGGTCGGTGGTTCTACCCTGATGCCTCCGTGCATTCGGGGTCTTCCTCCACCTGTAATTAGCTGGACGTCGCTATATGACTGAAATACTGTCGAAGCGACGGTAAACTCAAATAGCTTAGCCTAGCCTAGCCATACATTGTTCAGTGGGAAATAAACTTTTCACCAATCACTGATTGGTTAGTTTAAATCGGGTATTGCTGAAATGGTCTATAGTGCTACATCACAGCAATTTCGGTTACATGATACCACACCCACTGCATTATCTTGACGGCGGACCAACATTGAAATAGTATTTTATATTGAGCGCCAAGCATAAGATAAATACCGGGGTATTTCAGTACAAAATTAATGGGACTTGGTCGCGCCCGGGGGTCGGGGAGGGTGCTCCTGGGGTTGATTTGTTGCTAAGGAAGACAGGGCGTTTCGGTTCCATTCTGTTGTTGCCGGTATTATTGTTATTCTTAATTAAAATTGGAAATATTACAGGTTTCATGTCAATGCATACAAGAAGCCGAATGTATTGGAACAATGATTACACTGTTTTACTGTAAATCCCGACCTTGATTTCCGATCGATTCGTTATTAAATCCATAAAAAGACAACCCCTATATTATTTCTGCACGGCTTTTTAATAGATTTATTTCCCTTTTTCGAGAATTGTTTCTTCCTCTTTAAACTGACGTGGATACCATGTTATCGCATCCCCTTATAAGGCACCGGAAACCACTCTGCTTACTTTAACCCGATCAGTCCTAGGGAGCGATAATAGTACCGTTTTAATGAATGGTATCTACGGCCAGGGGATTGGACCCCGGTTGCAAGACGATCTCTCTCTCTCTCTCTCTCTCTCTCTCTCTCTCTCACGCCGCTGCATGCAAGTGTGTCCTAAATTCAGGCTCCATTTAATCTCGCGCGCCTGATTTAAGAGGCCCGCATGATTTATGGTCACTAGAGTGTCTAATTAAATTTTAACTGGACTGGTGACGTTGTCCTTTCTTCACTTTAGACTGTAATGAGTGAATAGCAAACAGTGCAGACCACGATCAGACTACACGGGTGTGCAGGCTGTCTTCTGTCTGCACTGGTCGCAAAGGCAGTCACAAGTGTCCACATTGGAAAGGTTACACTTAGCAGGAGTCATTCCGTGGACTGAGAGATTATCCATATCTCAGTACCAGAAACGAATTTCGTTGTGGCCAGGTATTGAATCCGCGACCTTTCGGTTACCGGGCAGACGTTCTTACCACTGAGCCAGCGGGGCCTGTGCATTATTCCGGTAATTTTTAGACGTGTGCGTTGTGACCTGGTTTTGCAATACAGGACGTGATAGGGATAGAGCTTAGCAGCACAGAATCATCTCATATCTGCATAATAATTAGTACAATGATTTGTCACATATCAGATCACACCCACAGACACTTCCATTATTTCTGCTCATATAAAAATTGCTCTCTCTCTCTCTTTCTCTCTCTCTCTTCTTCCTTTTCTCCTCATCTTCTTCTTCTTCATTTTGACAAGTGTGTGTACGTATTTCGTGATCATCGTTAGGAAATTTTTTGTATGGTGCACGTAACAGACATGACAATGCTGTGCGGAAATCAGTTTTTCATTCCCTACGTTTTTTAACATGCTTCATATGCGCTCATATATAACACACATATTTGCAAAAAGATGGACGCCATGCCTTGATGATAATAAGCGGTAAGTAAAATATTCAATCAACAATCTGCGAACGTATGTATGGTACTGGGTATCCGTTGGGTCAGTAGAGACTGCCAACACTGGTCTTATAGTGTTGGACTGATTAATCAGTTCGTCGATGAATCGTTGACGAAGACTAATGGTCGATGATGTGACTTTTTTTTCTTTCTTTCTTTTTTTTTTTTGTTGTTGTTTTATGTTGTTGTTTTTTTTGTTGTTGTTTTTTGTTTGTGGGTTTGTTTTTTTTAATTTTGTTTCTTATTATTCGTCAACGAACTTTGCATATCATGATTTTAGACAGAAAAGCGGTTTTTTTGGTTGGTAATACCGTATATGTAAGCTTATTTCTGATTGTATAATTGATTCCATCTGTCATTGCGTTTTGGTCTACATAGCTACATTCATATTTTGACTTGTATACTTGGGAAATTATCAAATAGTACAAATATAAAGATATTAACATTTCATTATGTTTTGATATTTACCATGTTACACAAGTTTTACAGTCTTAAATTCTTAGTATTGTCTGAATATGACATAAGAATTTACATGTATTGGTATATAGACGCTGATTTATCATTTATCGGTCAGAAAGACAGACTTATTAATCGGCGATGTTGTTTTTTTTTTTGGACTGAATCCAAACACTATCTTATACTGATGTTGGTTGACAGTATGTTAGTTACAGTTTGCATTACTACGTTGATTTAGAAAGATTTGACGACAACGTTGGGCCAACACATTCGACCACCATGGGACAGGGCCGGTTAGCAAGGTTGCTGGACCAGAAACAATTAAATAACATTGGCCTAACGTAACGTGCAACGGTGTTGCAAACGTTGGACCAACTTAGACATGCTATCTGGTCGACAAAGAAGAGGCATTATTTATATATGCATGTATTACATAAACCGTAATAAACAAGACTTGTTGGAACGACATATATGCCCCTTCGCGTCCCCCAAGTCAATACAGGTTATTTACTAGTCATGACCAATCACTCTATCAAGATTGAGGAATGTGGGCCCAAGCGTTCTCCAGTTATTAATTAGAACAATTTTCACATTTGAGGTCACTGTTACCTTGACCTCTTACCAATTAACCCCAGTATCATTAGGGGTCATCTACTTGTCATTATCAATCACCCTATGAAGTTTGAAAACTGTGGACCCAAGCGTTCTCTAGCAATTGATCGGGAACGAAGTGGTCTACCGACGGACCGACCGACCCAGCGACCGACTGACATTTGCAAAACAATATGCCCCCTCCTCTTCGACATGACTTGACTATGTAACCACTTGTCCCTTGTAGTTTAGACTTGACTTGACTATTTGAGTTTACCGTCGCTTCGACAGTATTTTAGTCATATAGCGACGTCCAGCTAATTACAGGTGGAGGAGGGGCCGCCGTGGCCGAGCGGTTACAGTCGTGGACTTCAAATCTCTCAGCCCCTCATCACTGTGGGTTCGAATCCCGGTAGGGACTTCGGATTTTTCATGTGAGGAAGCCTTCCAGCTGGCTTGCGGTAGGTCGGTGGTTCTACCCGGGTACCTCTGTGTACTCGGGGTCTTCCTCCATCTGTAATTAGCTGGACGTCGCTATATGATTGAAATACTATCGCAGCGACGGTAAACCCCAATACAACAACAACAACAACAGGTGGAGGAAGACCCGAATGCACGGAGACATCCGGGTAGAATCACCGACCTACCGCAAGCCAGCTGGAAGGCTTCCTCACATGAAAATCCGAAAGACCCTGCTGGGATTCGAACCCAAGCAGTGAGGTGCTGAGTGAGTGTTAAAGTCAGCGACTTTACCCTCTCGGCCACGGAGGCCCCCTCCTCTTCGAAGGGAGCGTAATAATAAAATATTTGTGTATACTCGGCTTAACTTTAGTAAAACATAAGATATTGTGCAAAATCATATGCTTAGTATCTAAAATTCGATCTTACACTATAGCTTGTGAGTAAGCATGCCGAGTAATTTCTTAATTACTTAATAAACCTGAAACCTTTTTTTTTTCAAATCTGAACAAAAAAAATACATGAGAGTAAAATAATGTTTTATTAATAAAGGAATGTGTAAGTACGGAAACTCAGTCTAGCAGATACTACGGCTAAGAAATATCGCTTAAAGTGAATAATAACAATGTAACACGGCATTTTTTTTTCTTTCATTACACAACACATACCTCTAAGTAACAATATATTCCAATTTTCTATTTTTGTAACATTGACCTTGACCCCAGCAAATCGTAAAACGACAAGGGATGGAAGCATTACAAACAATACATGGACCATTGGTGAATAACCATTGTCTGTAATGTATAGCATATTCATAAACGAAGTATCAATCATTTCTTTTTGGAAAACATAATCGAAAACTGCACTTTGTCCCATTGTCATTTAACGGTCAAGCCCAATGATAAAATATGTTTATGAAGTTCTTTTCATACGTAGTTATATTGTGATTATCAAAAATATAAATGGGTCGAAGATTAAGAAATATATTATCAATAATAAGAATTTTACCAATATGCTGATTTTCCAGAAAATGGAAATATTAATAAACAATTAGATTCATTCTTTTTCAATATTTCGGTAAATAATTTAAAGAAAAACTTGATTTTTTTTTTTGGCATGTAGCTGCTGTATGAATTAAATTGTTTATTAAGTTTTACGTGATTTCGTTGATATTATTGTCATAGAAATTCGAAAAATGATAAGATGCTGCATATAATCCCCACTCCAGTTTATAAATACTTCATCTCCAACAATAAATACAGGAAGACCCAGAATTGTACGCTAATTTTATTCAAATATTTGATCTCGGCATAAGGTTATTTGTAACCATGCTATTAAATGTCGGTAAGCGAGATACATGTAACAAGAGCGTGTGTGTGTGTGTGTGTGTGTGTGTGTGTGTGTGTGTGTAAAAGATGGAAAGGATTTGGCAAATATCTTAGAATTTTACCCTTTTTTTATATTTGTTACCAAAGCAACCATATTTTGTAAATAAAAACAATAAACAAGGATGTGTATAATAATGACGTGGAATATGATATACGATGTAGTATTTATAAAGCAATGAACGCAAGTGAACAATTGGAAAAGTGAATATCATGTAATATATATGCGTGCGTTATTTTCCGAAATATGCGCGGTTAAAAATACATGTAGACTATTACTAGTATCCGACGTCATATGAGTTCTGCAAGAAAGCGTAATAAAATAAACGACACATTTATGTCACTTTTATAACTTCGCATTCTAGTAAACTTAAAATGAAAGAGTTTTTTTTATTTATTGAATTCAGATGATTTGTATTTACTGCGCATCTGCTCCTACACCGTGCACTTTTCTAAGATATAGCACTCAAATTCACGATGTTGCGTTCAGATGCTTTGTATTTACTGCGCATCTGAACGTAACACCATGAATTATTCTAAGGTATAGCACTCAAATTCACGATGTTGCGTTCAGATGCTTTGTATTTACTGCACATCTAAACCTACACCGTTCTCTATTCTAAGATATAGCACTCAAATCGACACTATACTTCCTGATTAACAAATAGAGA
The DNA here is from genome assembly GCA_021229015.1 of Solen grandis. Classification (NCBI taxonomy): domain Eukaryota; kingdom Metazoa; phylum Mollusca; class Bivalvia; order Adapedonta; family Solenidae; genus Solen; species Solen grandis. The sequence goes on along the minus strand of CM037781.1, from coordinate 65,275,485 downwards.
TAAAGATAACTTATGGTGTTAATGTCCCCAAAAACAAATATAAAGGAACATTACGTCTACCAGTGACCCAAGATGAAGATAGCGTTCATCCCTTGTAAATACATCACCAGCAAAAAAAGTTTACTTACATCTCTGGATTATGATTTACTATACTATAAATATTACAAAGTAAAAGTAATATTCCTATAACAGTTTAGATTTTTTAAAATTAATTAATGGCACATAGCATACAAATAAAACACAATATAATAACTAACATAATCATCACATTTTCTCCTTTTCTATAATGATGATGTTAATAATGCTAAAAAAGTATGTCGGCAGTAGCAGTGACATAAACAAAATATCACAATCCATGCATGGGACGTTTTAAACCCAACAAAACAAACAATCCAATCTATTTAAACACCAAATGTAAGTTTTCAGGAATCATTAAAAGTGATGCCTCTTAAATACAAGCAAACAGCACCAACCATATCATTATATATTAGTACATTAACAGGAGTGATACAGACTAATTTATACAAATGCATACTATTATGCAGTATAAACAACTTTTTTATTATAAAAAAAACTCAGATCTGAAAAAAAAAGAGAATGCGGTGATCAAATAAAATACAAATTGATTACGTTCTATAATTTCTTCCGTGTTTATACTGTAACATTTATTTCCTTCTGATTCATACTGACCCACTTGCCAATAGGGACAATCCAGAGCAGATAGTTTAAATTTTAGGACATGAAGCAATAGCGGTGTATCATAAAGTGATAAACAAAGTTAAAAAAAATAGCCCAATCTCTCTCAATATGTAGCCTGTCAGATGGGTGTGACCAATGCATAGCCCAAATCAAACATAAAATCCAATACATAGATGGACACCGCGTCTATAGGCCATTTCAATTTTAAATTGACCAGTCAGTAACTGGTAAAGACCGTTTCATGACAGAATCGGCAATACGCGGTATAATCGCTGATTTAAATTTGATTATCAGTGACTAAGAGGATCTCAAACATATGTTATTTCCCATTGAACAACACCAACATGTAGATTAGGTGTTCAGTAAGTATTCGCTGATCTAAGTAGGTTTATGTCTCATTTCAAAAGTGAAATGGTCTACAGTAATTGATATTCGCAGATGAAATAAGACGTAGAATAACATATAAGCGTAAGTCTAAAACACTTATTAACAGTTACACTGAATGTATTAGGACAGTGTGGCCATTTTAAATGTTTACATAAATACAATATGTGACCAATATTTGAAATTGTTTACGTCCAGAATAATGTGGATTTACTTTTGATACTGTTTGTGAGCAGTTTGAACTATGAATGGAAATGTTCAACAATTGGAAAGACCCACTAGACTCATATATCCCAAGGTCACACGTGTGTTCAACAGAGTAGTTCATGTATTAACAGTTATGCGTTAACAGAGTGACTACCTTCTAAGCCCTCTCTGTTTCTGCAACCGCAGCAAAACCATCGGCACATTCTTCGTCGAATATGTCCCTCACACAAACAGATGACGATGAAATTGAAGAAGGCCTGTGAAGAATCCCCGAAAGCTTGGAGTGACATCAACACGTTTTCCACCGTTTCACTAACCACTGAAATATAGAAAGGTACTACAAGGGTTACTTGGAAAATAAAATATGTATTTACAAAATATAGATTAATCAAATATAGAGTCATGGACTGGAGAACGAGGACAGGCCATTTGTTAATTTCAGTTTAAAATTTGCCTTCTCTGGGGGAAACTGTTACCAGGATCGGCAAAGCTAGAAGTGAAATGTTATTTCGGATGGGGGGGGGGGGGCTAGGTGACATAACGTTACTGTGTCTGGAATGTGTCACTAAGAGAACAAGAAAACGTCGGAGACGGGTGACGCTCCCCCAATGTTCTGGATAAGAATAAGTAAAAAGAAATAAGATTTGGCAAGCTGTAAGAGCAAGCGTGACCTTGACCTCTTAAGGTAGCAACTTTGCGTATGTGACTAGTCATCTTTGTATAATATTCACTTATGCCAAATCATTAAAATATTTCATGAAAAAACAAAAATGCATTTCATTCTTTATAGTGCAATAAATTATAAAATGTTCAATATATTCAGAGGCATCCTTTGTATATGTTTAATAGTAGTTACCCATTTTGGAAGTCGAAAGTGCCAGGAAGAATCGAATATGGCCTGAGAGTCGCACCACATAAAGAACAAACCAAATATAGATGAAGGAGCGATCTCGAGACCTACTTCTTACAGCCTCTGGATCGTTTGCATCTTCTTGTTGCTGGTCAAGATCGAGGTATCTACCGCGCTGCAATCAGCATTCATTATATATTTTATTCAAATGTTTAGAACTAAACGCCAAAAAAGCAACATGTCGAGCCCGCAGCCTAAGGGTGCACCTACCATAATTAAGTGAGTCCTTGACCATGGAACTATGGAGTCAACTCTTACATGTGACACATCGTCTCATTGAGGCAATTCTTACTGCAAAATCATTTGAGAATCCCTTGATCCATAGATAATCTACAGCCCAGAGAAAATCCAGCAAATGACCATCCCCCCTTTTGGAACCTTAATACTGCCAAGTTATTTTTAAAAATACAGCACAATGACCTCTAAGCGTGACCTTGAACTTGGAGCTTGGACCCAACTCATGTGCGCGACTGTTCGTCCCACTGAAGAAAACATTACTGCCAAGTTATTTGACAATCCTGCGATCCAAGCAGACACACTAACACACACAATCAGACCCTGACGCACATACGCCATGGGGACATTGTGGTGACTATGTCGAGCTCCTGCAAGCGGGCTCGACAACAACTATGTTAATCCGTTTCGATACTATCGATAGTACCTGTGTCCTCAAGTGTCTTGTTTATAGATATAAATCATATGATATATACATGTGTATTTACAACTTTATTTTCAATCGCTCCAGATGAAACATTATCTGAATTGTTATCTTAAAAGCAAATAAGTAAACAAAGATTTAAGAAAGATGACCATAAACTAGAAGAAAAAATTGTAAACAACTTACAACACAATGATAGACATGTCGTCTAAACACAATGTAAACCACAACAAGTAGCACGACCAGGATGCTTATCAGTTCCCATCCTTTGATACTGAGGAACATCCACAGAATCACTTTCCATCTCGCCATGTCCGACCTGATCCAACATCCCGATTCCTCATATACATTTTGGTCCTCGCCAAGCACGTTCATTACCACAGCAAGTACCAGTGTAACACCTGGAATTAAAACCATACACACAGAACGTAACACATTCCACAAATACCTTAAAAATAGCGAATTAATCAAGTCAGTAAGAAATACAAAAAAAAACTTTTTTGTTGTTGTTGTTGTTTTTTATCATTATTATTACGAAATTTTGAAATATATAATTATGATATATAACGAACAAATTGTGAAAATAAGGAAATGTTACAAATGGTAGTGTCATTACTAACATTTCATTTAGATAAATATTTTCTTTTCTTTACTTTTTTAAGTTAGGTGTATGCCTATTTATAACATAAATTATATAACCAAAAGATATCAAATTATAGGTGTACGTAACAAGAAGTTGTATACTGGATGAGTGATCATTTGTGTACACCATATACATTTGAAGGAACCTGTCTAATTTTGTTACTTCAACGGAAACAAAATGATTTTTTAACACTATGTCCCCCGTCTGAGCAGGTCAGATGTCAAATAATTGATGTCAGTTGAAAGCCATTGATGGGTGGATTAAGTATATTTGAAATATACATACTTTATTTCGTATAGTAATAGAGTACTGCCGCAGACAAAACACCGGTAGGGGACTAATATAATCATTTCCTGACTTACTACAGCCAGCAGTCTTGAATCTTGATTTGGTTTCCTTTACACTTGAAACAGTTGAACTTGGCTTTTGTATATTTATAATGACGTATAAATGCATACACATACATTTATATGCCTTGTATTCCCACATTCATGAGAAATAGCTAGTTCCATGCACTGCTCACAAACATTGCCCGCCAAGAAAAAAAATAACAAAGGGAGATAGATAAAATCGGACCAGTTGAGTAACAGTTCTTGGACAATGCACTTCTCCAATTCGCCATCTGTCTAAATTTTGAGTTTCAAGACTTAACCTGTATAATTTTCGAGTTATGTGCCGGATAAGAAAAAATAACAAAGGGGACTAGAACCGCA
>CM037781.1:65221171-65271171 GCA_021229015.1 Solen grandis | reverse complement strand
TGATTTCACATGACGTCATAATGTCAAAAAGACTTTCTATTTTATACGCGTTATTTCTTATATGTTACAATGGTCCCAGGACCATGAAAATTTAAGGGAATATACTTAAGATACTATTTTTTCGATTTTAATGATTTTCGTATGCCTTTGACATCATATGACGTCAAATATGAAGTCGTCTTCAAAACTTTGTACGATTATTTCTGGGCGGATTTCCGTTTATTTTTATAGTATGTGTATGTTACGTTCTAGATTAACACCACGGTGTTCATTTTTCCAATTCGGAAAGGCAATAGTTCTATGGCGAATCCAAGACTCGAACCATTGACGTTTTAATTTCAAATATGTATAATATCGCTCTCAGATGAGTTAGAAAGATGAAATCTGGCCTGAATAATAGTCTCTGAGAATTTCTTACATTCTGAGAGAACAAATGTCATAAGTCTTCATATGACGTCATGAGGTCAAAAAGACATTCTTATCGAAATGTACCTTTTTTTAAACCCGCAGGCTTTATTTTTGCTTGGTTTGCATAAAATTTAATTTAAGGTGCAGCATCAGATCCTATGAAACAATGTCACTTGTATTTCCTTAGGTTAATGACTTATATCTTAAAACCCTATTAACCTAGACACAAATATATTGTAACCGAATTGTACGGATGTTCAAGACATTTGTTTTTGTAACTGTAGATCCTGTTTTATATAATTCGAATCAATTTTTGTCTGTTGCCACATATAACATGTTAGATCCAAAAACTTTACCATATATTTACCAGCCATTTTTTCTTGCAAAAAAAGTAGGATGAGGATGAGAGAACAATAAAAACATAGTCACGGATAAAAGGATGTATGGAAACTGGACTTATATAAGTCAAACTCATAATACACTTACACTAATATCTTTTTTAAAAATTGTTCAGCTCAGATTTAACACCTTTCAAAATACCATCAAATGTAGAACATTGTAAGACATACATTTATATGAAACTGTTGGTGCATGGATGATAAATTGTTAATGCTGCTGACATAGCAAATTAACCTGAGAGGAGAATATCAGTATGATTTTATCTTTAATTGTATACATCGTGCTGTGTCCTAAACTACGGACATCTGCATGAGTACATTATGAGACATAAACCTATTATGGGGATGGGGCATAAGACTAGCATGGGGTATAAGGATAAGCATAAGAAGGGGTATAAGCATAAGCATAGGATGGGGCATAAACATAAGAAGGGGTATAAGCATAGGGTGGGGCATAAGCATAAGAAGGGACATAAGCATAGAATGGGGCATAAACATAAGAAGGAACATAAGCATAAGATGGGCATAGGCTGCACCACCAAAATTGCCCTTCTACATAGAGCTCAAGTTTTCTAGAACATAGATCCACGAAAAAATGTAGCTACGTAATACATAATGAACGAAATTTAAAGTCAACGAAAATTTATGTTGTTGTATTGGGGTTTATCGTCGCTGCGATAGTATTTCAATCATATAGCGACGTCCAGCTAATTACAGGTGGAGGAAGACCCAGAGTACACAGAGGTACCCGGGTAGAACCACCGACCTACCGCAAGCCAGCTGGAAGGCTTCCTCACATGAAAAGCCCGAAGTCTCTACCGGGATTCGAACCCATAGCGGTGAGGGGCTGAGAGATTTGTAGTCCACGACTGTAACCGCTCGGCCACGGCGGCCCCGAAAATTTATGACTTTATAGTAACATATTGCCTTTGTTATTACGACTTTCCACAAACCTGCAGAAAACATTTGTTTGTTATTTTTATTAGGGCTTTCTGCCTCAAGCAGAAAGACCAATTGGGTTTGTTAATTTCTTTCCTATTATGATTTTATATACTTTTGGGGTTCAAATCAAAATAGGTTGTCGATAAGTCAGCAGCGCCATGAAATTTTAACAGTAGGCAGAGTGACTGGCCATTTTGAATGCAATAATTTTCATCTGCATATGACGTTGTGATGTCACGGTTGAAATATGCTACCAAATTTGGTTCGCGCTCTGTAGCGGTCAGTTCTGGTCGGATATATATATACATATATATATAGTGATTTTATCCCCTCTCCCCCCTTTCGTGCCAAATTGCTTTGGGATTGACTTAATATGTTCACGTTTTAAGTTAGGATGTATATGTGCATCTACGCTTTCTGTTTTCAGAATAATTTTATTCGAAAAGTTTGTAAGAAGTGAGATCTTCTTTGAATTCTGTGGCGTCTGACCGTAATAAGCAATTTTGCATTACAAAAGCGGGTTTTAGACCCTGCAGGCTTTATGTTTTGACCGATTTGCATTTTTTTTTTGAAAGTGCAACATAGCATCTCATTTTACAAAGTAACTTCCGTTTCCTGAAACTCGCAAAGGTCAAGGTCATATGTCAGTTATCGGTCTTTTCCTTCAGCCATAGGTATCTCAAAAACGATAAATAGTCTATCGAGACACTATGGGGAAAATTTGAAGTGCTTTGAAAGACCTTTCAGATGATAAACTTATTTATTTTACGTCGATTGGAAAACAAATGACATAAACATTATGACCCCAATCTATCAATTCAATTTGATTCTGAATGCTATAAAAATCTTTGCTTTTTTTTTTATTCAGAATTCTAACCTTGTCTAAAGTTAAACCTTTTTCCATATACAATGTACATATTCATAATTTTATTATACGAATTGCCCGAAATAGAATGCATGAGGCTGTATTTTGCCAAGGTTACGATTTATAGCCCTGGCTTCGAAAACATCTAGGTATGACAATCTGCAACAGCCACCTGCACAAATAGGTCGGCAGTATGATGTTGTCTATATATGTTTAAGATCTGTGGATTTTGATTAGCAAAACCCGATTTAATTCATACTTTCAAATAAGGGACGTTTATATCTTGTTATATACGGAGCGACACCAATACTATTTGGATGAACACGATTGATCGACAGCTGGATAATATACCTAGATTAAACACCCTGTACCCAAACGGGTCCCAGGTGGCACCTGGACCCCTGGCCAGGAAGTGTGTAACATCCAGAACGTCCTACCTACGTCCTTATATGTCTCTCACCATAATGTATATAGTAAGACAACTAGTATATAGTATTATCATGTATGCTAGTGTTTAACTGCGACATCGGAGCGAATGCATTACACGGGCTACGTGGCCCTTTGGTGTTTTCTGAAGATAATTCAGAATGGGTCCAAATAATTTAAGACCCTCTATGGCGTAAGGTTATGATCGTTGTAATACGTGTTCCCCAAAGACGTTTGAGATATACGGCCTTTTCCTTCTCCTGAGATTTTTTCCCTGTCGCACTGCCACTATGCCGAGCCGCAAGCAAGAGAGATATCTATACATGTACCATGTATGATATACCAGCTTTATGATGCATACCAATTCACTTCTACCCGGAGTAAGACGGATGTACACTACATATATATTTCATTAGACAAAACTTAAGCTTCACGCGTGAAAGCGGGAACCACAAATCAGGTCGTAAAGAATATTATCATGGTTTGAGGACGTGACTCAATGTGAATTCAAAATAAAAAATAGGCGTAAGTATGAAAAAATGCGTGTAAAACAAGAAAAAAAAATCACTGAGGTAGCCAACTACTGTTTGTAAATACAGTACAGTCCTACAAAACAAAACGAGTATTTCCTTAATTTAAAAAGAGAGGTTAATAGGCAGATAAATGTTTAAGGGGCTTTTTGCATCAGAAAACAACAAATACTGCAGTTATTAAGACGCTAGGATAATATAAAACAAATATACCAACGTTAAAGGCAGCTCGTTCACAGATGAACGGTAGAAATAAAAAAATATATACTCTCTCTCTCTCTCTCTCGTTAATGCTCGTGAAGTCTTTGTTTCCTGACAAATAAATTCGGCAAGTGTAGGTCTCATTACACGGTAAAACGATGTTTTCGTAAACGCAACTTCGGCGAAATCGGTTGAATAAAATATAATATAAATATAATTATATAGCATTTATAAAGTAGACCGTTCACAGATAATTGGTAAAAGAAAAATGTTTATTGTAAATGAAATTTTTTCTGCTCTCCTTCCTCAATGTTGGTGAAGTCTTTCGTCAAGTGTGTCACATCACACGAGAAAACGTAACTAACTGAATATGTGACAATTTTTCAGAAAAGTTTCAACATAGCTAAGTGGATAAGTGGCTGGCAGAAATATGCCACCATACGTTGCCTTTTCGAATTTGCGGATCTATTTATGTGGCGTATATATATTACATATATACCACCACATATATATTGGTTTGATATAACTGCACCCCTTAATTAGGTTTTGTGCAATCTTGCCAGACATAATTACATCGCTCTTTATATTATCATTGGGAAAAGAAATCAAATTGTACATATTGTAATGTTTAGTATGTGTTGTTAGTACGTGAGCTGATAATTAAATACTTTTTGAATGGTATTGTCAAGTGCTGTTTTATTAGTTTCTCAGTTATTGGTAATTAACTTTGTCAGCTATGATTGCTTCTGGTGAAGCGTGGTCATTTACTAAACATTGCATCTGTTTCCTGGATATTCATTTAATTGAGTATCAATTTGCGTCGTCTACGGTAGAATAAACAGGTCTATCGGTGTGTAACAAAATAAAGCGTTCATAGCAACAATATTAGGGAACATGAAATAAATACTGTTACATAAATATCATTTGTTAAAATTCTATGTGGTATACTTTTTATATCTGACCTTGGATTTAACCTATATTTCTGATCATAATCAAACATAACCTATAAATTAAACCAGAAATCACACACTGCATTTACCAAATTGCGGGGCAAAATATATATATTTGCAGAAAAAAATTATATATGCCTCACATTTTCAAATAAACATTTGTTAGTAATATTATGACAACTGTAAATCACTGAGTGCAATATTAAATTTGCATCATTCATTTACATAAATTTAGGATTAAAACTAGAATTTGCATATTTTTGGTTAACAACTCGCAATATATTCATTGTTGTGTTGACATTGCAAGAATATAATACCATTTAAATATAATTCTAAATTAGAAAGATCTATTTTTTTAAAATTATTTGAGCATTATTTCTTAACAAAAAGTATAAAATAAACCTTTGGATATATATATATATATATACCACCACATATATTGATTTGATATTTGCAAATGTACCAACACCCCATATTATCTAGAATATATATAAGGCAAATTAGCTCTGCCCCTGGCGGCCACCAAGTTTTTTTTACAGATCGGAATAATCTTAGTAAACCGGGCGTGAGTAAGTTAGGATATGGTTTTAATGAGATTGCACTAGGGTCCTGAAAACTCGTATCGTTCCGCTGGATGGTTGGAGTCCCCTCATAGACTTGTAAGGAATGTGCTATTCCCAGAAGTTGGAAGTCAGATTCCGTTTTCTCGAAAAAAAAATATGTGTGTATGATTTTCATACTCAGATTGTACCTCTTTTTTTGTGACAAATAAAGGGTCACAACTCCGAAAACTTTTACTTGATATTTTCCTTTATCGACACTGGTCGTTGTAATAAGGTTATAAACATTGCCTCCATGTTAAACAAGAGGTCCGTAAGGCCCTATATCGCTCACCTGAGGGGTCTTGATGTATAGGCATTGAAGACATCACCATAAGGCCAAGATTTTGACAATCTAGGTAATGAACCATTTGATGATGCTACATACCAAATATCTAAGCTCTAGGCCTCATGGATTCATAGGAGAAGATATTTGAAAGTTTTTCCTATGTAACTCTATGTAGAACAAGTGACCCCTGGTGCGGGGTCATATATCGCCATAGGGCTTTGATTTAAAAAAATCCTGGTAATGGCCAATAAGCTGATGCTACATACCAAATATCTAAGCTCTAGGCCTTATGGATTCATAGAAGAAGATTTTCAGACTTTTCCTATATAACTCCATGTAAAACAAGTGACCCCTGGTGCGAGGCATTTATCACCGTAGAGCTATGATTTGAACAATCTTGTTAATGGCTCATAAGATGATGATACACACCAAATATCTAAGCTCTAGGCCTTATGGTTTCATAGAAGAAGATTTTCCGATATAACTTTATGTAAAACATGTGACCTTGGTGTGGGGTCATTTATCACCGTAGGGCTATGATTTGAACAATCTTGGTAATGGCCCATTAGATGATGCTATATACCAAATATCTAAGCTCTAGGTCCTGCAGTTTTGCAGAAGAAGATTATAAAAGATTTTCCTATATAACTCTTTGTAAAACAAGTGACCCCTGGTGCGGGGTCATTTATCACCGTAGGGCTATGATTTAAACAATCTTGGTAATGACCCATAAGATAATGCTACATACCAAATATCAAAGCTCTAGGCCTAATGGTTTCATAGAAGAAGATTTTTAAAGTTTTTCCTATATAACTCTATGTAAAACAAGTGACCCCTGGAGCGGGGTCATTTATCACCTCAGGGCCATGATTTGAACAATCTTGGTAATGGTTCATTAGACAATGCTACATACCAAATATCTAAGCTCTAGGCCTTTTGGGTTTGGAGAAGAAGCTTTTTTAAGATTTCACTTTTAAAATCTATTTTTAGCTCCTGTGACCTAATTATGCAATGGACTGGAACCATTTGAACAACTTTGGTAGAGAGTCTGCCAAGGAACTTTCCTGCAAAATAATTTTGAAATTGGCTAAGTGGTTTAGGAGGAGAAGTCGTTTGAACAAAAAGTTGACGACGGACGCACGCACGGACGCACGCACGGACGATGGACGACGGACAACGGGCGATCACAAAAGCTCACCTTGAGCACTTTGTGCTCAGGTGAGCTAATAAAAAATCTAAATAAATAAATAAATTTGCTAGAGTCTTAAAAATCCACTGATAATTAAGGGCCCAATAATTTATTTTATGCTAACCGATGAAAAACTGTGTTCTATCAGTTAGATTAAATCAATATCATCTACATTGAAAGTGACATTCACATAGGTCTGACGAAGCTAATTGACTTGGGTTGAATATGTTTATGAATATACAGCATTTGTCTCTTTCTGTTTCCTAATATGGCTGAAATTCACAAAGATTCATCCGCATGTGAACATAACTAGCTACGCTCGTGAAAATATTAAAAATTGTATCACTTTTCGTGTATGCAGTATATTTAAATATCTTGACGTATGCAATTATCAAACTTGGTCATAAATGATGTGTCCAAACTTGGATGAGATTGTTAGCCCTTTCCCTCATATAGACTCATTTTGACGCACTCAATAGGTACCACATAAAGCCTGATCTGCAGAAAGCCAAACTCAAACCTTACCAAATTTAATTGTAAAATCCTCATTACCAGACCACTGAGGAGCAGCGAACAGCATAAAACCTGATCAGCCTGCGAGTTACTCGCAGCCTGATCTGGTTTTATGCTGTTCGCATAGGTCTTTTCATGGTGTCCTCTATGAGGGAAAGGGTTAAATAAGTGTGTATATATTAGTGTTGACAACATCAGTTATTCTTATTCGTAGTATTGATTATCGTTTATATTTTATAGTATATAGAATTAATCGCAAGCGACTCGATAACATATTTAAAGAGACTTACGAAATCCATACAGCTTTGTCTTTGACATCGCAATATGGTCGCATTTTCTCCATATCAAGACATCACGGTTCATTTTCTTTAATTTTTTTTTAATTTTGAATGAAATACAAGCATTGCATTACACGATTTAGTAGGACACACTGTAATAATTTGTAAAAACTGACATGGCTCTGAAACTGCATGTCCTGTATGTCCCATAATAAAACATGACCTAATTATTTTGGTGATAAACAATGCCGTCATGTTTGGGTAAAATTTATAAAGAAAATATACTAGAACATTTTTTTATTTTTTTCATTCTGAAAGACAAGAATCATAAATCAAGATTTATAGATCCAAATCATCCATAATCGAACTTGCCTAAGGTATTATGGTCAAAGTTTGCTTATTACTAAATAACTGTGATTGAAAGGGTGTTACCAATTAAAATTGAAACAACAACAACAAAATTGAGTAAATGATTATCAAAAGTTACAAACATTATCTCAAAGTACACATGAAATGAAGAGATTAAAGCGACAACGAAAAAAAAAATATGGGCAACAAACAGAAGGACGAACGACGCAGTCTCACTTCTCACTTATAGTAATACAATTGCCGAGTTGTAAAAGCGTCCTCCATGGGATTTAAGGAGACTGTAATATAGCAAAATTGTAAACATGGAGTCGGAAAAACTTCATCGCATGTCAGTATTTCCTGATAGGCCCGTTGTCAGGACAATGTAACTGGGGGTATCATGCCACTTAACTACGGCGGAATGCTAGAATAAAGCAAAAGATTTTCTGTCTCATGTAGGCAAAGTTCTCAAATAATTATTGATTAGACGTTAAATCATTACAGCTTATACATTAAGTTATAGGTTTATGGTTGTACGGGTATGTGCAGAGCGCCTATAAAAAGCGTTGTCTTCCGAATTGATTCCAGTCCCAATTCCAACATATAGATGCTGAATGAATACAGGTATGTGGTATGGTACCAGTTATATTACAGCAATCGAATGAAATAAAACCTTAAAAAAAAGCAATACCTGTGGCCTGTTGTAACACGTGCCTGGACCAAGTATTCCCCGATCCCCAGGGGCTGGCAAGTGCAGTTACCGGAAGTACCCGATCCGACAATGTGATATTTTTCATTGGACACGTGGTGTTTCTGCCGTTGACGCAATTCCGGTCACATGACAGGTTGGTCTGTTCTATCGCACGCACATTTCCATTGGTTCCAAGATTAATCCTTGACGACGTATACGTATATCCGAGTACCAGAAAAACAGCACAGGAAAATGCGAATCTCTTCGCTCTAAACAACGAGATGCATTTCATCTGAAAATCACGAAAAAAAAAAAACCTTCAAAGAACGGAATAAGTTTGCTAGTGTACGTCCATATCTAAAGTATGCCTCAAACGAAAAGTACGAAAGTTAAACTCACATATATCTGGAAGGGAATATCATTTTGCCATATATTTGGGTATATCTGCTGTTAATGTGTGTATTTGTCTTTTCTCAATTTTACCGTTTCACTGTTTCATTGAATAGCGATGATAAACTTCTTTATATCGGAATGAGGGGTACTTATTTTTTTTATTTGAAATAAGAAAAGAGAGAAAACAATCTACAAATAAAGGTGAGGGGGTGGATTTCTCTTTTGAAAAAAAAGGGGGGAGAAAAAAAAAACTATAAAAAAATTTACGCTTGGCAGGTCAACTAAGAATTTTTAAGGTAAATGGTCCATTAGTGAAGCTGAATAGGTCTCTTCTTTCATAATAATAATGAATAGGTTAACGGCAGAGTAACGCAAATGGAAACGTAACGCAATGATTGGATTGAATTTAGTGACAAATTTAAATTGCAATCGAATACAGAATCCGGTCTTATTTTTAGCTGCAGTAAAGTACTCATAAGTGTGTACTCAGCCTTTGTTTCATTTAAGTGTATTATCTCACCTCTAATATATAGGTTTGGCGTAAACGTTTGTGTATTGAATGGCCAATTTAATGTGTATTCTTTTATTTTTAGGTACTGGTATTCTAAATTTTAAGTAATTGTTTACAGACCAATCATAATGTATTCTGAAATAAAGGCTTACGGTGGAATGAATTCTCGGCCCTGGTCCGGCAATAATTACTCCTAATGACTGCAGATATTTAAGCAGTAACAAGAATGATGTTTTTTGCCCATATGTATATAATGATGATGGTGATGATGATGATGAACTACATTTTATTTGTAAATGTCTAGCTTTTGAAAGTATAAGACGTGTGGAGACAATTTTATTGAGGTTGACAACCATTTAGATATGTATGAAAGACCGCACAGAATCAGTCCAAGTAGACATAAAATGCACATATTGCATAGAAGGCACAAAATGTAGTAAGTAAAGAAAGTAATCTACAAAGATGCCTGTTTTTGATTCTTTTTCTAATTTGCTGTAGCGGCATACCACAAACACGCATTTTTCATTAACACAATTCAATAGGTAGAGTAAGCGAATGATAAAAGAATGGTCCAATTCAATATGTAGACCCTGTCTACAGGCGATATATCAACCCTTTCCCTTATATAGACTCATTTTGACGCACTCAATAGGTACCACATAAAGCCTGATCTGAAGAAAACCACACTTAAACCTTACCAAATTTAATTATAAAGTCCTCATTTCCAGACCACTGAGGAGCAGCGAACAGCATAAAACCTGATCAGCCTGCGAGTTACTCACAGGCTGATCTGGTTTTATGCTGTTCGCATAGGTCTTTTCATGGTTTCCTCTATGAGGGAAAGGGTTAAACTTTGAAACAGTCGCTTTACATGTTTTATATCATCATTTCGTATTCAAAAGTTATTACAGTTACAATTCTCACGTAGATCTATCTATACATTAATGAAAGCAGAGTATGCCTTATTATACAGTGACACTTATGTGCATGTTCGTTTTTATTTTATGTGTATATATGTGATTAATGATATACAATATAGTACAGAATAACAAAGATTTTGTTCTGTTCTGTTCTATATAATTATTACAAAGCGCAAAGTATAGTTGGTTGACTTTTAGTCTGTTTTACTTTTCGGTGCGTTGCGTATACATACGTAGTTGATTACAGAAAAAAATTCTTTCACAATAACCCGATTATTCATTATCCATTACCTAACGCTTAACCGTCTATGAAATATGTCCGCTCGCTACGATCGCCTCTAAATTCCATAGACAACGGTTACTCGTGATCTATCCTGAACTTAATGGGTCGAGGATAACAGATTAAAGTCATTTACTTGTATTACAACTTGATGATTATAATTTACCGGTAGTTACTGATTTTAAGATTTTGGAACCCGGGGTATGTTCCGACCATCATCCCCTTATGTTCGCAATGAAGTAAAAACGTGTTTTAGTGTAATTCTCCAAGTAATGACAATTATAGTGCAGATGATGTTCTTATGATAAAATGGGACGACAGTAAAATAGACGATTTTAAACGAATCATGCATGGTGAGAGATTTAAGATATACAATTTAGAAGAGAATTATTCGCTGTACATAGATGAAGTAACACAATCCCCTATAGAAATATTGCAAAATGAAGCTTTTGGCACTAAAAAGGTAAACAAAAAAAAAAAAAAATGGTTTGACGATGTATGTTATAACACGAGAAATTGCTTTAAAGGAGCTCGAAATAATTACATGAAAAATAAAAATAGTACAGAAAAGAATGTATTAATCAAAGAAATACATATAATCACGTTAAGCGGAGAAAAAAATAAGTGTCCTATCTCAGAATCTGCAGATCTTACAAAATTGAGCAAAACTCATCCAAAACAGTTCTGGAAAAGAATAACACAACACAAGATACAATTACTGAAAATTTAAATATTAACGATCTATATGCATATCTCAACCATCTTCATCAGACAGCAGAAGGGAATATAGATCGTGAAAATATACAAACAGATTAGTATATGATGATGAATTAGATAGAGTTATAACGCTAGAAGGTTAGTAACAGTGACACAATTGGACTTATTGCAACAATAGCGTCCTACTGGGGTCCAATAAATTTACAACTGGAAGGAACTTTTGGTAGGCTAAAACTTGTAACATAGACATTTGTAATAACAAATCAATTCAGATGTATGTTGATATTAATTTCTTGTCAAGCACACTTTTTATTGGATAAAAATAGCAACAGTCATATTTCATATTTTCAGATAAATATCTGCTGTGACTTGCCGACACTTTCATCACTCGTCTGTGTCACTCAAACGACTTAAGGTATCCCATCCATTTTTTAATTAAAATCTTGATCCTTCAGATGATACAAACGACTTCAGTGTAGATGCAACATTCATTAAGCTCTTTTGCTCAAAGTCTATAGAGGCTTGCACTTACTATAAAATTCCCACGACGGACCTTGATCACAATTTAAAGATGGAAGGATTATCTAAAGGCGGAACTAATTAAGTGACGACGATCAATGGACAAGTAAAAAGTTTGAGGTGGGATCAAACAACAATTTATTCGAGATATGAAACTGTTAATTATAAATATGATTATTATATACTCAATTTCGTGCTACTTTTCCAATCACAAAAATACACAGCGAATAACAGGTACTTTTTCCGCTTCCCTTTCTCCAATTTTCGGTATGAAACAACAACAACAACAAAACATCTCTGTAATTTGCATTTTATGTTGGAAACGAATGTATTTCTGTTGTCTGTCTTAGAGGTAGAAATAAATCTTTGAGGGTGTGATTGTAGTAAGCATCACAAGAATCTCTTCCGATGGAGTGATTCCAATTTTGATTTTGTTCGCACGGAACGGGAATAATTTTGAATTCCAACGAAAATTATATATCTAATATGAACAACTTTTTTTCTATTTCGTGGTAGTAAACGTCTTACTTTGAAAGCGGACGATTTACAGACAAAAAAATCAATTTTCTTTTTCATGCGAGATACCTCTATCAATCTAGATATACTGACGTAATTTAAAATCATCATGTGGAACGAAATTAGAAGAGGCTTTAAACATATCAGGATAATCCATACATTAAATAAGTTACCTGATGGTTTTGCTTTTTACTAAAATAGGTTTGCTTGAACATGAATAAGGGTAAACGAAAATAGGTTTGTTTTTTCGTTTTTCTAACGTGAAAATGAACTTGTACATGGACCTTGAATTCAGGAGACATTGCTATACCCTGTGAGATTCCCATTGGATTCCGTATTTTTTAGATAAAATATCCGTTATTTTGAGAATCTTTTCATTCACACTTTTTCGTTCATCTTCTGTGAATAATTCCATGATATCACGTGCTTTCTTTAACTTAAACGGTGGTCTGTGAAAGTTTCCCTCTTGTTGATTTCTGTACATGTCAGATCCGATTCCGTAAAATTAACTTTCAGAAATGCAGAACACGTTTGAGTTCCGGTCTAAAGTTTTCCACCAGGTTTTGGTAAAGGAGCGGATACACGGGTCCTTTAAATTCTTCCAACCAGTACTTGTTGAACGCTAGCCACCAGTTGCTTCTAGACTGTATTGTTTTCCTCCAGACTGAAAATGAAAGACAAAAACTTTGATGTTAAGTTGTGTGATTGCATTATCTCCAATTGTATCCATAAAAAGGACATCATTGCCGTTTTGAAACTGGGGTTTGTGAGTTTGAATATAAGTGGGGTCAAGGTTTTCCCCCTTTTTAATATTATTTCTGCATCACTATTATCAGATATAGAAAGGAAGAAGTGTTTATTTTCATATTTTGCTTAATTGATTATTTTACGTTCATGTACCAAAGTAAGATTTTAGGTAATTGCTTCACTCACGGATTATGAAATTCTAAACGTCGCGGTACAAGTGCACAATTTTTACATATTTATTTAACGATAAAATGCTGCAAATGTTAAATCTTTGAGAGTATTAATTAGATACTAGAAGAAATGTGAATGTGTCATGTAAAATAAGGTCATATGACACACGGTTTTCAAAAGTCGCTATGTTAAGTAACATTGATTACTGATTTCTCCCTATCTGTTTAGTGGGAAATATAAATTACATGCAGACATATAATATATTAAATGTAGGAACACATACGCGTTCGCCAGCGGAAAGTGTAATAGGAATATCGACAAAATTGGACAGATTGGTGGACAGACAGATAAAACAGCCAAAGACTCACGGGTAGACACAGAGACAAACTTGAAGACAAACTCACCCTTCCCTGTGTATTTTTCTTCAACGTGGGCTGATGTATGATTTGCCGCGTGGTAACTTGCAACCATGAATTTGAAAGGGATCCCGAATGATGAGAATCGCCCTTTCAAAGGTAACCTGTGGTACGATTTTGGACTCGTGAGTCTTAACCACTATAGCTCTGTTCATATTCCGATGGTGACATTCAAAAGGGAAGCCGCCTCTCAACAAAGACGTGTCGCAATATACGGCTATGGTAGCTAAACCTGAAAAAAGTTCACACATGGGTACCTATTCATTAAAAATCTTAACCCCGAATACATATATATATAATTTGCAAAAATATTTTAAAACAATCATGTATGGGGATTTGAACCTGCAACCTTCCCTTGCTGAGAAAGTTACCATAATCTGATACGAAGATGTATTTTGATATAGGAACAGGTGAAATTCAAGAATGAAAGAATTTCGATTGATTCGGTTGCGCCATTACTTTTTGTGTTACAGTTTTAAACACGTAATATCCAACATCAATGATAAACATATTTTAGTTCAGTATCGAATTATATATTGCAACCTTATCTAAATAAACCAAATAAATAACACGACTTAGTGATAAGACAGAAAACAAAATTTGGACCTCTATCTCCGTGTAACATAAATATAGCCCCCATTATGCGCTACCATAGAAAAGAGTTGCAAGCAACCCTGCTCAAAAAACGTTATTTAAGGTAAACCATCCATCATGAAATTATAATCATGATCCTTCTTGCAAATGCTTAAAAAGATTTCAGTGCAAATGCAAGCATCCACTGACTTGGAGTTACATGCTGTTTTGCTAAAGTCTATAAAGGCTTTACAATAAAATTCCTATGATCAACTGATGTACTATGATCATAATTTAATAATGGATGGATTACGTTAAAATAGTCTGGATTTCAGTGTATAGTGAAAGAACGTGACGCTCAGCCTTAAGTGCGAGATTATGGCGCTCTGCGTTTTGTGGGAGTTCCTGATTGGCATAGAGAAGTAAAATTGTATCACGACACATATTTAGGGTGGAATAGCGCAGTAACTGATTTACATTTGTGTGGACGTAAGTTCCAGACAAACACACCCTTTCATTAATTCATGGACTTTAAATATGGTCAATAAACCAGCGAAACTTTCCAGGCAGTTTCGAGTTTAAGCAAAATATCTGCAAAAGCATTACCTGTGGCCTGTTGCAAGACGTGTCTGGTCCATGTATTTCCAGACCCCCAGGGACTGGCAAGCGCGGTCACCGGAAGTTCCCGATTCGACAATGTGATATTTTTCACTAAACACGTGATGTTTTTGCCTTTCGTGCAATTCCGGTTACACGACGTATTGGCTTGTTCCATTGGTTTCACTTTTCCGCTAATACCACGATAATTCATTGAATTCAGGTACGCAAATCCGAGAGCAAAACAAACAGCACAGAAAAACGCAAAATGCTTCGCTCTTAACAACATCATTAATCTGCTAAATCACAAAAAAAAACCTTAAATCACAGAATATTTGTAAATGTTTCATTAAAAACGTTTGCCATATGGGGTCATATCTGAACTGAATAAATAAAAAATTCCCCGACCGATTTACTAATCATCATGCGAGTGCTTCATAAATAAAAATTCCTCTAAATTTTTTTCTTGTAAATGAAAAGACATGTCTAAAAATAAGATGGCCTACCTTTTTTTTATAATAGTGACAATATAATTCTTAATAAACTCTAAATATGTTTTAGTATACTGTACAGGAGTTAAGAATGAGTTGAGAGAGAGAGAGAGAGATTTGTTTATCGGTTTAAAACTGGTAGTACCTTTGACGATTGTGAATAAGATGTATGAGAAGAACAGGAGTACTTCAGTACATTGATTGTGAAAAAGAAAGAGCGATTGGTACCTCAGTTGATTCAGGACTTGAAAGAAATAGTAACTAGTGTTTCAGTAGTTTCTGTCATAACAGAGACAGTAGTGTCTCAGTTGATGTGTACATGGTAAAGTGACAGTAGTTGTACATAAGAGACAGAATTTCTCAGTTGATTGTGTACATGACAGAGACAGAAGTTTCTCAGTTGATTGTGTACATGACAGAGACAGAAGTTTCTCAGTTGATTGTGTACATGATAGAGACAGAAGTTTCTCAGTTGATTGTGTACATAATAGGGACAGAAGTTTCTCAGTTGATTGTGTACATGATAGAGACAGAAGTTTCTCAGTTGATTGTGTACATGACAGAGACAGTAATTCCTCAGTTGATTGTGTACATGAAAAAGTCAGAAGTGCCTCAGTTGATTGCGCACATGAAAAAGTCAGTAGTACCTCAGTTGATTGTGTACATGAAAAAGTCAGTAGTGAAATTAATTCCGTTGATTAAGTACATGAGAGAGAGAGAACCATGCCTCAGGTGACTGTTCATATGAGGGTCAGTAGTGCCTCAGTTCACTGTGTATATGAGGGTCAGTAGTGCCTCAGTTCACTGTGTATATGAGGGTCAGTAGTGCCTCAGTTCACTGTGTATATGAGGGTCAGTAGTGCTTCAGTTGACTGTGTATATGAGGGTCAGTAGTGCTTAAGTTCACTGTGTATATGAGGGTCAGTAGTGCTTCAGTTGACTGTGTATATGAGGGTCAGTAGTGCTTCAGTTCACTGTGTATATGAGGGTCAGTAGTGCTTCATTTCACTGTGTATATGAGGGTCAGTAGTGCTTCATTTCACTGTGTATATGAGGGTCAGTAGTGCTTCAGTTCACTGTGTATACGAGGGTCAGTAGTGCTTCATTTCACTGTGTATATGAGGGTCAGTAGTGCTTCAGTTCACTGTGTATATGAGGGTCAGTAAGGCTTCAGTTGACTGTGTATATTAGGGTCAGTAGTGCCTCAGTTGACTGTGTATACGAGGGTCAGTAGTGCTTCATTTCACTGTGTATACGAGGGTCAGTAGTGCTTCATTTCACTGTGTATATTAGGGTCAGTAGTGCTTCAGTTCACTGTGTATATGAGGGTCAGTAGTGCTTCAGTTCACTGTGTATATGAGGGTCAGTAGTGCTTCAGTTCACTGTATAAATGAGGGTCAGTAGTGCTTAAGTTGACTGTATATATGAGGGTCAGAAGTGCTTAAGTTCACTGTGTATATGAGGGTCAGCAGTGCCTCAGTTGACTGTGTATATGAGGGTCAGTAGTGCTTCAGTTGACTGTATATATGAGGGTCAGTAGTGCTTAAGTTGAACTGTGTATATGAGGGTCAGAAGTGCTTAAGTTCACTGTATATGAGGGTCAATAGTGCTTCAGTTGACTGTATATATGAGGGTCAGAAGTGCTTAAGTTCACTGTGTATATGAGGGTCAATAGTGCTTCAGTTGACTGTATATATGAGGGTCAGAAGTGCTTAAGTTCACTGTGTATATGAGGGTCAATAGTGCTTCAGTTGACTGTATATATGAGGGTCATATATGAGGGTCAGAAGTGCTTAAGTTCACTGTGTATATGAGGGTCAATAGTGCTTCAGTTGACTGTATATATGAGGGTCAGAAGTGCTTAAGTTCACTGTGTATATGAGGGTCAATAGTGCTTCAGTTGACTGTATATATGAGGGTCAGTAGTGCTTCAGTTGACTGTGTATATGAGGGTCAGAAGTGCTTAAGTTCACTGTGTATATGAGGGTCAATAGTGCTTCAGTTGACTGTATATATGAGGGTCAGTAGTGCTTAAGTTCACTGTATATATGAGGGTCAGTAGTGCTTAAGTTCACTGTATATATGAGGGTCAGTAGTGCTTCAGTTGACTGTATATATGAGGGTCAGAAGTGCTTAAGTTCACTGTGTATATGAGGGTCAATAGTGCTTCAGTTGATTTATATATGACAGAGACTATAAGTTCACTGTGTATATGAGGGTCAGTAGTGCTTAAGTTGACTGTATATATGAGGGTCAGTAGTGCTTCAGTTGACTGTATATATGAGGGTCAGTAGTGCTTAAGTTCACTGTATATATGAGGGTCAGTAGTGCTTCAGTTGACTGTGTATATGAGGGTCAGAAGTGCTTAAGTTCACTGTGTATATGAGGGTCAATAGTGCTTCAGTTGACTGTATATATGAGGGTCAGAAGTGCTTAAGTTCACTGTGTATATGAGGGTCAATAGTGCTTCAGTTGATTTATATATGACAGAGACTATAGAAAATAAGTTTAAAATTTGTCCATGAGAGTCAGTCGTTCATCTGCTGATGTAGAACACGAGAGGTAATCGTGTCTCAGTTGACTGTGTATATGAGGTTAAGTTGTGCCTCAGTTGATTGTGAACATGACAGACAGTAGTGCCTCAGTTGATTGTGTACATGACAGAAACAGTAGTGCCTCAATTGATTGTGTACATGACAGAAACAGAAGTGCCTTAGTTAATTGTGAACATAACAGAGACAGTAGTGCATTAGTTAATTGTGTACATAACAGAGACAGTATTGCCTCAGTTGATTGTGAACATGAGGGTCAGTTGTGCCTCAGTTGATTGTGAACATGACAGAGACAGTAGTGCCTCAGTTGATTGTATACATGAGAGAAACAGTAGTGCCTCAGTTGATTGTGTACATGACAGAAACAGTAGTGCCTTAGTTAAGTGTGTACATAACAGAGACAGTAGTGCATTAGTTAATTGTGAACATGACAGAGTCAGTAGTGCCTCAGTTGATTGTGTACATGACAGAGACAGTAGTGCCGCAATTGATTGTGTACATGACAGTCAGTTGTGCCTCAGTTGATTGTGTACATAGCAGAGACAGTAGTGCCTCAGTTGATTGTGTACATGGCAGAGACAGTAGTGCCTCAATTGATTGTGTACATGACAGAGACAGTAGTGCGTCAGTTGATTGTGTACATGGCAGAGACAGTAGTATCTCAGTTGATTCTGGATATGGCATAGACAGTTGTGCCTCAATTGATTGTGTACATGACAGACACAGTAGTGCCTCAACTGATTATGTACATGGCATAGACAGTAGTGCCTCAGTTGATTGTGTACATTACAGAATCAGTAATTTTTTCCTTAGTAAATGCAGATGTCTCAATTATATTGAGGTACAGTAAGGCTAAATTAAATAAACTTATAATAATTTCCGAGGTTTTTAATTGAATCAAAAATATTTGAATATGTATAGGGCATAAAAATCTAGTATACATTTCATTAGAACTGGATTAATTTCAAAGTAAAAAAATATTGCATAACAAGCAAATAAGTCATAGTTTTCTTTTATAACTAAAACAAATAAATTCATTGTCATTACGTTTTCATGTTCAAATTGATATAAAAATAAACAAAACAATCATGAAACCTCTCTTTTATATGCTGGCTACATCTGAGTATTAAAGCATCTTGTCCACAGGTTCACAGACTATAGGTAAAATGAAACTCTCCCTCGTGTGGGTGATTCTTTATTTCATGATGAGCCTCGGTCACACCGCCACTTCCGGGAAATCAGTTAAATATAGAATATGGTATCCTCAAAGTAGTTTCGGGTAGCAAATTTGTAAGTTCAGCGCGCGAGGAGTGAATGTGATCAAATTATGTCTAAGTATAGGTTTCATCATTCTAAATATACTTTCTATAACGTGCGCACGCGATACTTACAAGATATAAAACTAGTTTCCATGACTCCTTTAAGTCATCGTATTAATAATACAAATCAAAATTAGATTGTAAAATTTTAGCAACCAAAAAAAAAAAAAGACTGATGAAAGTAGTTCCAAAAACATAATCTCTACCTGGCCTGACTCTACATTGTCCATCATTTTACCTCCCTACCCTTTTGTTTTATTTTTATAATGGATTATTAACCCTTTCCCTCATATAGAGTCATTTTGACGCACTCAGTAGGTACCACATAAAGCCTGATCTGCAGAAAACCATAGTTAAAACCTTACCAAATTTAATTATAAAGTCCTCATTTCCAGACCACTGAGGAGCAGCGAACAGCATAAATCCTGATCAGCCTGCGAGTTACTCGCAGGCTGATCTGGTTTTATGTTGTTCGCATAGGTCTTTTCATGGTTTCCTCTATGAGGGAAAGGGTTAAACTCTAATGAGAGTATAAACATTTATGATATTTTGAGACATGGATAAAAATTGATAATTGATACTCTTTGCCGACGTCATTGCCCTGTTACAACCAATCATGAAAGTTTACGAAGTCAACTGAACGCTGTTTATAAGTAGTCATGTAAATGGGGGTTAAAAATGAATAAGACTAAGAAGACGAAAATTTGTATTTTTGAAAAGAGAAAAGGCCATTGCGATTTCAGTTGGAATATAAATAATGAATCTCTTGAAATTGTTGATAAGTTTGTTTATTTGGGTATAAATTTTGCTCACAATGATACTTTTAATAATGCTGTTAAGGTTTTAAATGAGCAAGCATTTCAAACTTATAATCAATTATTATCCGATTTTTCAAGAGTAAAATTAGATATTGAAACTAAGTTTTATCTTTTTGATACTCTTGTTGCACCAATTATTCTATACGGGTCTGAAGTTTGGGGCATTAATGATTTTAAAGAAATTGATAAATTACACAAGTCATGAAGTTCTGTAAACATATACTTTGAGTTAGAAAACAAACTTCAAATTTCGGTGTTCTGGGAGAATTAGGGAGATTTCCATTGTCTTATTAAGTAAAGAACGGTCTTTAAAGTACTGGCTTAGAATATTGAGTAACACAATAATAGATATAAGAGATAATTTGAAACCTTAAATCACAAAAGCATGAAAGTACGATGACAATAAAACCATAATTGCATAAGTTTCGTTTACAATGACATTTTGAAGTGCCGCCCAATGATAAGCTATAAGACACTTATCGCAACATTCACATTTATAGCATTGAAGTTACAATATTCTTGCTGATCATAATTCTAAACTCACATCTCCGGCTTTGCAAACACTTGTACTTGACAATGCATATTTGAGTTGGGCACTGAGAAAATTAAGTAAAAGAACATATTTGGATATAGTATATTTTAAGTCCATTTTATAATATATTTTAAGTAGTCTTATTAGTAATCTATCTAGGTGACAATACCAATACGTAATGGTGTGTCCTTGATTAATTATTCTCAGAAAACAACATATCAAAAGGAAGGTTAGTATAAGAGGTTTTTGGTTTACTTTCATGTTAAAAATCTTTATATTTAAAGAGATAAGAGAGTGAAAGAGAACAATTATATTTTTTTTAAATGAATATAATTTATTTAGGAAAATTGTACTTCATTTTGAGTGCTTTATCGCAGAATAATGCACGGTGTTGAGTTCTGATGTGCAGTAATCTAATCACGAAGGCCATGTGCCTGACTGATTTATTACAAAGCATCTGAACGCAACTGCGTGCATTATTCTATGATAAAGCACGATACACTCTTTCCATTCTCACTCATTTACTTGACTGCGAAGTTTAAAAAGTGATACAAATGCGTCAGTCTATTTTATAACACTTTACTTAAGGACTCATATGATTCATACCATATAGGTAATAATTGATTTTTTGAGCCGTGTGTATATCGGACAATAACTCACTCTACAAGCCTTCTCCATTTATTTTGCATATATTTTCTATCGTTTTAAAATCTACATTTAATAATTCAGGGCTTATGATGTAGAGGATTCTTTTTCATTTTATGGAAAATCGAACATTATTTCAACTTAAGTACATATTTTTTTCTGATATTTATGTTTTGCTTTGCTTTATCATATGAAATCTGCTCAGCAGCGTGTTGCTAATTATTCGTCGTTGACTCAGTAACTATGGAAGGGAATCGCCGCAAAAATCATTGTACAACACAGATGTTGCATTTGTTGATTTTTTTAATTGAAGAGTTTAAAATTGATTTTTATAAAATGAAGATATGCAAAACCTTTTCAAATGTATTCAGTTTTGATTAAGATTATAATTCAACTTAAGATACGCACAATTGCAAATATTACAAGTTTAAGTATAATGATTGCGTGCATGTGCTACTTTGAATTGCAGAATTACATGAATGTCATAATCTACATCTGTTATTATTGTAAATTTTAATCACTGCAAAACTAAATATTTAATCTTTAAAAATGCAGAAATATAAAAATAACAAAAGTCAGCTTTAGGAACAGCGTTTTCGAACTTACAAACGCATTTATCATAACTCTTTACAATTGCAATACTTTAGAAGTTGCCCTAAATATGTGGCCAATCAGAAGCTCTGAAAATTCAAATTTATTCACGATTTATTTCAAAATAAAGCCTTTCTTCTATTTTCTATTTTTAATGTACAAAATAATACTATGTTTCAAGTGCGCATGTGCAATAAGCCCCGCCGTCAGGGCATTGCTTTTTGATGACGCTATTCAACCAGGGATTCTATATACACGGATGTACATGTATTAAAGAATCTCTCATTCAACCGTTCGTCTGAAATGCATTTTTCTTTCTAGGCCAGAATGATATTACAATTGTGATCATACATAGACCGTAAATTCCAGGCTTTCTTTCCTCTCTCTCTCTCCTTTCAAATATCAAATATGCATTCGTTTAATATATTTAGTTTTTTTGCTCCCATCATAATTTTAGCTGTCAGACGCTGTGAAAGATACGGACACGAATCCCGCCTCCAACAGGATTTGAACCAGTAACCTCTGGTTCAGTGACCCGACGTTTTATCACTGCATGACGATTCTTTTAGGATAGAAAAAGACAACAAACTGTTGGAAATAGCACCAATCGCGTCGCACTATCTACGGTTTGCTAAGCACCTAAAGCAAATTCCTCCTTAAATTATTTACGTTGAAATATCTTGATCAAATCGACATTAGACATTTATTCTCTTTTGCTGCCATCCTTCGTCACCTGTTGATGTCCAAGCAGTAAATTGTAAAACTTAAATTCAGTATTGGTCCATTATATCGAAAAGGGCGACGTTTCTCGTCTATCGCTAAAATTTTAACTCACGTGTGTTGATGTAACATGATCCCCCCACCCCCCCCCCCCACCCCCAATTGTCTGCACAGAATAATGTCGTCCATTTCGATGTCTAGAAGCTTATTTTCCCGCCTTCCGCCCAGTCGAGAAACATTTTATTGACAGAGAATGGGGTAATATGAATATTGTGTCCCCGCTTCAGTGCATTGGATATTAGTATAGCCGGGAAACTTCTAAGTAGCATAGAATATATTAAGAAATTTCTCCAGACAATAGAAGCCTACGCTCGCGCTTTGATCTTCTATTGTCTGTAGAAATGTCTTAATATACTTAATATATTTCTAAACTGCCCTTCCCCTCACTGAGAAAAAGAAATAATAATTAATCATAAATACAATTGTCCCTGCAAGTAGGTTTTAATTATATATACTGAGTGGCGAGCACATCGACTCGACTCGACACTTCAAACATCACCGGCCGGAAATTGATCAGTGTAAGACAAGCGTGGACTAGCCTATACAGGGTCATTAATTGTACAATTTTGGACAAATGTAGAAAATATTTCCTGTTTATTTGTACATTTCAAGATATTGTAGATGTTTAAAACCAATAAGTATTCCGAATACATGTAATCCATATCCTTTCACCTTTCTTTAAATGTAAAACAAAAATGTATATATAATATGTAGACTTCTTCCGTGTTCAACATGAAACAATCATTTTCATGTGTAATTTCTTCCCTGATGTAAAATAGATTTTCGTCTTTTTCAGGTCTTTGCTGTCCTTTTAATTAATTATTCATATATCAGAAACTTCGTACTTTATGTTTGAAAACCATTATACTAATCAAAAGTACCGGTCCCAGTGGCCATGTGGACCGTACACCTCTGAATAGGAGTCGTGGATTCGATCCCCGGCTGCGACATACCAAGGTCGTGAAAAGTGGTAATGTTATAGCTCCCTTGCTTGTCCCTCAGCATATGAGGATAGTTCCAGAGCTGGTTCGCCTGACGTCAGAATAATGTGACTTGATGTAGTATCATATCTACGACGTGAAATTGCAGTGTGGTTCAATCTACAACGCAGGATATCTCTCATCGATCTCTGCCACAGTGAGCCGGGTTTCACCTAAATCACAGGTAACCAATAAATTGACTTTTGGTACACACCATGGTCACGTGGTAACTCAGTGTGGTAATGAATGATGTGCATATATCTCAAATAGACATAATCTCCAAATGACTGAAATATTGTCAACAGGACATTTAACCCAACAAACAAATTAAGAAGCATTACCGGGGCAGTGTTGCATGCTTTCTAGCACGGTAAATACCAATACTATATTGTATAGCTTGTACTTTTTAACAGTTTAACAACATACCAAGCTACGTATAGGAAAGACTAGATGATCAGATAACATCTATTTTAAAGCATGAGTGATTTCTTTTATATAAGCAAGGTTGTGACCAAATGAATACAACTTAGCCGTCTGCATAGATTAATCGATAGTATCCGGTCATTTCCGTGTATAAGTCGGTAATATCCGATCGTTTCCGTTTATAAATTGTTAAAGTTCGGGTCGTTTTCAGTCATATATTGGTAATGTCCGGTTATTTCCGTAACACAAAAATGTCCTTTTCAAAAGCAAAAGAGTGGAACGTGAGAATATACTATTTGAATGAATGTAACCTGAGATTGTGTTTTTGCAAATGAAACTCTCGGTCGTTTTCTGTGTAACTACATTTAGAGACTAGGTATTTACAGATAAGTTATACAAACAGCAATTTACAGAACGACGTGTTGGCGTAGGTGAACTTATATTATAAAATTCTTGCTAGGGTACTTTTGGACATGTATTGCAGTCGGTGTATTTGCTGATTTCGAGTGGATTGTGGAGTTGTTTTCTCTCGTTTTAACTTAAAAGCAAATTAACAATTTGTTTAATTTATTCCCACCATGGCCGAGGCGAGAACGAATCATAAAGCGATGGCAAAATGTTGTGAACAGGCGGAAAGATACGAAGATATGGTAAAAGAAATGACCGCGCTCATCAAAAACACAACTAAGGATCCATTGGATGAAGAGGAAAGAAATTTACTGTCAGTTGGTTATAAGAACGTCGTTGGGTCAAGAAGGACGTCCTGGAGAGTTCTCAGTGCCAGGTTCGCAGAGGAAGACAAGGCCTCCTGTAAATCGATCTGTTGCGAAATGAAAGGAAAAGTTGAGAAAGAGCTGAATTCGCTTTGCACCGATGTCTTGCAGCTTATTACCGACCATATGTTGCCAAATCCTGAAAACATCCAGGCTGAGATCTTCTTTTACAAGATGAAGGGTGATTACTTGAGATACATGGTGGAGATCTGCGACGTGGGTCCGGCTCGTGACGACTTGGCGTCAAAGGCTGAGGCGTCATATCAGAAAGCGTTTGACGTCGCCAAGGAGCAACTTCCGCCCACCAGTCCAATCAGACTGGGTCTCGCTTTGAATTATTCTGTATTCTTTTATGAGATTAAGAACAATCCTCCCGGCGCTTGTGAGTTAGCTAAGACGGCGTTTGATGACGCCATAGCGGAAATTGATGATGTCACTGAAGATGTTTATAAGGATAGCACGTTAATTATGCAATTATTGCGGGATAATTTGACTTTGTGGAAGTCAGAGCTCGAGGAAATTCAGGATGACTGAAATGGATACAAAATGCACTGATGCACGTTAGCTTTATACATGTATGTGTTTTACGTCTGTGTGCACACATTTTTATATGACCGTGAATTAAAGGCTCGGAAATTGGCATTTCAGTAGAAAGTCAGTCCATGCTTCATTGGCCTTAAAAAATGACTGTCTGATTTTTCGAGCTAATTAATGGAGTTAATATTTGTCTTTGAAACAGAGGTTTTGATACCTAGGTGGTTTTAGCACTGACGTGGTCTTAATGTGATATGTGCAACTGGATGTGGTGAAAGTGAATAAACACTCCTGATGATGAACACTACTTATGCTCTAGGTTCTAAATACCCGATATATGGATGGCAGTTTCCAAAACTGATGGCTAGCAAAGAACTATATTTTATACCCCATTTTGTTTACTATTTCTGTTACTGAGACGTGCTGTCGGCAACCAATAATGTAAAAATAGTCCACATCAACTGACAACTGCAAATTTTGTGAGGCATATTTCAATATAAATTCTTCAGGTAGCTTTTCATTCAATCACGAGTATTTCATTGTTTAGCATTTCAATACTGTGTTATAATCATGAAGATAGAGACGGTTACAACATTTTTACAGACAATTGAAGACCGAAGAGAGCGTAAGCTCTATTGTCTGGACTTAAAAGTCTTCCATAAATTTGTGGCAATCACTTAATTTTCTGAATAGGATCGATCTATTTTGTACATGGGCAAAATGAAAGTAGAAAATTGTTCTATTGAAATAAATTGCAGTTAAATTTGCATTTTCATGGCCTCTGAATGGTCACAAATTTAGGGTGACTGCTAAATGAGAGAAAATGTATCAATACTATAACTTTTGAATATTCATTTTTGTTTCCGTATTGTTTTGTCTCATGTTTAGCAATGTGTGATGGGTTTCTTAATTTACATTGGAAACACCCAACACGGACCATCTGTAATCCAGAATTTTCTGCAGCTGGGTCGCTTCTAAATTCTTTCCTGTAAGATTAATTGGTTTGCCACATATTCATTTTGATTCGTTATTCCCTTTCTTTCTCGTAACAATTCGGATACGTTGCAATTGGAAGATAGCCTCTCTACTTCGTACAACCTGTAGTCCCAAATTTTGTAAATTATTAATCTTATCTCTTTCTGTGTTCAAGTCATTTGCAGGTTTCCCATAGTTATGTATCAGTTATCGTTTATATTTTACATTTTATTGATCGCAAACAACGCGAAGCGGAGCGCTGTGATGAATACATTAATTTAAGATATAAACGATAACATATTTACAGTTTGCCACGTACGCCATACAATTTTGCCTTTGACCTCGTTTCAATGGCAGCCTCACGTGATGATTTAAGTACGGTACGGACTCAGTGTCGCTTGGTATATACACTTATATTTTGAGCTAGCAAACATGACGTAAAGCATTCGCTGCCATAACTAGCTCCGCCCATAATCCGATTTATTCTGGTAGGTACCATACACGCTATACACACTCATATTTTCCCCATATCACGACCTTAGGGTTCTTTTTATGCAATACATTTTTTTCTTCAAATTTTGAACGAAATACAAGCATTTCATTGGCTAATTAAGTGGGACAAACTGTAACATGAATCATGGGACTGCTTGTTCCGGTACTCTGAGCTAAATTCGAACTTTTGGTCCATTCCAAGGTATATGATTATTATACTGGTTATTATTCTGGGGCCATTACTTGAACACAGTAAGTTGATGGTTAAGCAACAGGTACTTTGATCAAACCAGGTAGTAATAAACTGGATAAACAATCACTTTACCCCTTTCCCTCATAGAGGAAACCATGAAAAGACCTATGCGAACAGCATAAAACCAGATCAGCCTGCGAGTAACTCGCAGGCTGATCAGGTTTTATGCTGTTCGCTGCTCCTCAGTGGTCTGGAAATGAGGACTTTATAATTAAATTTGGTAAGGTTTAACTGTGATTTTCTGCAGATCAGGCTTTATGTGGTACCTATTGAATGCGTCAAAATAAGTATATACGAGGGAACGGGTTAAAGGGACATTCTATTCCTTGTCCTTTTTCTCTATATAAACAAAAACTCTGAAATTTGGAACCTTTCTACTTCGTTCACCCTGTAGTCCCAAATCTTTTAAAATTATCAGTCTCATCTAAGATTCTTTAGCCTTTTAATCAAAACCGTGTAGACCCGAAGGTCTTTATTTGGTATAATGTCAATTCAAATTGATCGTTTATTATGAACAATTTATCGATCTGCAAGAGAGATTGCATGTATCATTTATATTTTAGCTTTCCACGGCACTTGGTCCAGATACGTCTATTTCATATTCTATATGTAACTTAACTCAAACGTGAAAACTCGCTTTACTGCAATCAATACAACGGTAATAAAGAATTATAAGAGCAACGTTGTCATTGTGACTTATTATCCTTTTGGTTGTTGGTTGTGTTGATTGTAAATATTGACCTGGCACTTGCAGCAAGCTTTCGCGTGTTCGGAAGAAATCGTTTTTTTGTCGTTGAAATGCGTGATCTATATAATACGTTTGACAGTAAAAACACTTAAGAGCGCAATATTGATATAATGACATGCAATTAAATTGTCTTTTTTCTCAACGTTATCATTTTTAAACATAAAATCCAATTAGTTTTGTTAGATATTTTACACCCGGGTAATTGCTTGAAATTTTTAGATGTATTTCGACATGCCTTCTGATGAAAATTTAATACTGAGATAAAATATTTGCAACGACAAAAGATTAAGAGACAGAGAATAACTATGATAGTTATAATAAAAATAACAATTAAAAAAACAATCTGTGGGAGTCCAACCAGGATTTGAACAGACAATCCGAATGCGATGCCAACGCTTTATATCGAAATGGTGACTGAGCAACATACAATCATTCTCCAGTAAATAATTTTCTTTTAAATTACATGCAATGACATTTTTTAACAAAAAAATTAGCAATATGTGTTCATTCATAGTGATAAGATATATTTTACAAATACAATAATTGATAATGAATTGGTTTTGTTTTGTTGTACAAAAATAAAGAATGAAGAGAAAGATATTTTAGGAAACTTAGCATGACCTTCTAAAACGAAATTCGTATATTTACATTTTATATTATTTATATAATATGAAAATAGTAAATGATATTGTTTATTTTATGTATGAAGCGAACCGTATTCGGTATGATTGGGTAATTTGACTGTTCCGCAATAATCTATTTGTATTTTACATAGTATAATTATGTTTTCTGTGCTTGATATTGTATTTTGTACTTGCACTTTATATATACATCTATACTTTTCATTTTTGTTATATCTTTGTATTTGGCCAAAAGCAGAATTCTGCCGCATTACCATAATAAAAAATAAATTAAAGCGCTGTCTTTCTATGTATGGTAGTTGTAGTACTCAAATCAATTATCGATTTCTCTTTGTTTTTTATCGGTCTGGTACAAACAGAAAGTTTCGGCTGCGCTATTGATATTAAATATCTAAAGTTCGCTTTGTAAATGATATACACTGTATGTTTTACACGGTCAAAGTTGTTTGTATCGTTAATCCGTAATTTCTCAAATAAACTTTTTCCGGTCAAAATCTTTGATGCAATTTACGATTTGAAACACCGCCCAGTCAAATACCATCCAGTCAAGTAACACCAAGACAAATAATATCAAGTCAAACCCAGTAAATACCACCAGTAAGTAAACAAGCAAAAACAAGTCAAACTTTAACCACAGTCAAGTCAATACCACTTAGTTAAATACCACCCAGTAAAATATCACCTAGTCACATACAGCCAAGTCAATACCACCCAGTCAAATACCACCTAGTCACATACAGCCATGCCAATACAACCCAATTGAAAACCATCCAATCAAATACCACCTAGTCACATACAGCCAAGTCAATACCACCCAGTTAAATACCACCCAGGCAAATACCACCTAGTCCACCTAGTCACATACAGCCAAGTCAATACCAACCAGTTAAATACCACCCAGTCAAATACCAGCTAGTCACATGCAGCCAAGTCAATACCACCCAGTTAAATACCACCCAGTCAAATACCACCTAGTCACATGCAGCCAAGTCAATACCACCCAGTTAAATACCACCCAGTCAAATACCACCTAGTCACATGCAGCCAAGTCAATGCTACCCAGTTAAATACCACCCAGTCAAATACCACCTAGTCACATACAGCCAAGTCAATACCATCCAGTTAACCCCCAGTCAAATACCACCTAGTCACATGCAGCCAAGTCAATGCTACCCAGTGAAATACCACCCAGTCAAATACAGCCAAGTCAATACCACCTAGTTAAATACCACCCAGTCAAATACCACCTAGTTACATACAGCCAACCCAGTCAAATACCACCTAGTCACACCCTTCACCCAAGAGAAACCCTTTCCCTTAAAACAAACATCAAAACAAATACCGTCCAGTCAAAATTTTCCAATCAAATACCACTAAGTCACCTAGTCATGGCTGCCTTAAGCGTCCAGACAAAGACATGTGTGTAAACGAGTCATTTTGCGATGAACATCCATGAAATCAAAGAAAATTTTCATTTCGAAAATAAATAAGTTTGCAATATTTCAAATTTACAACGCGCGATATTTGTAGGATTCACAGTAGGAGGAGGTCATTGCGAGATATCACAACACATTGTGTTCTAATAAGTTTCATTGTCTGGTTCCTGACTGGGGTACCCTCCCCTTACACTACATTATCTGTAGGACGACCGGGAACCGGACTACTTCACACAATGTGTTCTAATAAGTTTCATTGTCTGGTTCTTGACTGGGGTACCCTCCCCTACATTATCTGTAGGACGACCGGGAACCGGACTACTTAACACAATGTGTTCTAATAAGTTTCATTGTCTGGTTCCTGACTGGGGTACCCTCCCCTTACACTACATTATCTGTAGGACGACCGGGAACCGGACTACTTAACACATTGAAATTATTTGTGTGAGCAACTCGCTACAGGTATCGAAGTATTCAAATTGAATACCACTCTCTTACACATCGACTTACCTTACATTCACCTCTGAAGTACTTTCAAATTCGTTCTCATAATCAAAAAAAAAAAAAAAAAAAAATTTTCCATACGTTTTATGATGATTCAACTATTAATTCTTCAATGCTTCTATACTTTAGATCCTTAAAATAAATCTAAATGAATGTTAAATAATTGTTTTCCTTTTGACAAGATTCTTGTCATTGAGCACGTTACAGAGATGGTTTAGTGAGGAACGAACGACAACTCTGATTGGAGATTGATCGAATACAAAAAATGCATTGATGCCAAACATTAAAGGCGATAACTAATAAGTCATTACAAGAAGTTGTCACAGAAAATATTGACTTTTTTTATATATCTCAGAGTATATCATCATCATCATCATCTACCACAGCTACCATCAGTTAAACCCTAAGACATTCATCTTAACTATTTATGTTCCGTCAATTTGACATCACCTTTTCGCAGCCGTATTTTTATATATATATATATATATATATATATATATATATATATATATTTAATATCAATATTGATGTATATAATATTTAACATTAAGGCAAAAAATGAAAATAAAGGAAGACACGGGATCTTTAACTCTAAAGTTTAATCTCTGTAGTAAGGTCGGGTACCAGACAAATCGTTGTACGATAACGCATTTCCCGGTTCAATACCTGCAAAATAACTAACATTATTGGCCGCATAATCAAGTTCCATACAGAAAATAATGATAAGAACGCTCAAGTGCATCGCATATGATCAGATGCAACCCGACATGTTCCGAAATATCGCTTACAATGAGTTTACTGTCGAAAATTGTCATTTCTTTTGGTAACATCGTATACAACTCCATTTTAGACTTGACTTGACTATTTGAGTTTACCGTCGCTTCGACAGTATATCAGTCATATAGCGACGTCCAGCTAATTACAGGTGGAGGAAGATCCCGAATGCACGGAGGCATCCGGGTAGAACCACCGACCTACCGCAAGCTAGCTGGAAGGCTTCCTCACATGAAAATCCGAATGACCCTGCCGGGATAATCTGATAAAATACACACCATAGCATGTTGTGTATGCCATACATTCGTTGGAAAAGTCAGTATTTGTTTGTCTGGTTTAACATTCAGTCATGCGCGAATCCACAGTGGGGCGGAGTATAGGGATTTGGCTATTACATTAAGAGTAAGAAGAAAATAACGCCGTAACCGCACTTGAAAAAAAATAGCTTGACCGCCCTCCCTATCGATGGGCCACCAGGTGTGTGAAGTTAGCGCGTAGATCGTAGATCGTAAATCAACACTATAACTAATTTTCTTTGTCGACCTGGGTCGTAGATCGTAGCTCAACCACTCAAATAAACCAAAATAAATGGTTGAGCTGGGTCGAACCAGTCAAATAAACCAAAATAAATGGTTGAGCTGGATCGTAGATCGTAGCTCAACCATTGAAAAAGTTCGCGGAATGGTTGAGCTGGGTCGTAGATCGTAGCTCAGCCATTCAAATAAACCAAAATAAATGGTTGAGCTGGATCGTAGATCGTAGCTCAACCATTGAAAAAGTTGAGGAATGGTTGAGCTGGGTCGTAGATCGTAGCTCACCATTAAATAAACCAAAAAAATGGTTGAGCTGGGTCGTAATCGTAGCTCACCATTCAAATAAACCAAATAAATGGTTGAGCTGGATCGTAGATCGTAGTTCAACCATTGAAAAAGTTCACGGAATGGTTGAGCTGGGTCGTAGATCGTAGCTCAACCATTCAAATAAACCATTATAAATGGTTGAGCTGGATCGTAGATCGTAGCTCAACCATTGAAAAAGTTCACGGAATTCATTTGTCGGAAAAAAAATGCTTTCGTCGGGAAAAGAGTTTCCGTCCAAAATCTTTGTACTTGTCGGTAATATCTCATTCGTCGGAAAAGTTTCCGTCGGGAAATTTTCTGTTCGTCGGGAAAAATTGTATGTCGGGAATTTAGTATTAGTTGTGAAAATTGTATTTTGTTAATATTTTTATCTTCGTCGGGATTATTGTACTCGTCGGGAAAATTGCATTTGTCGGAAAAAATGCTTTCGTCGGGAAAAGAGTTTCTTTCGAAAATCTTTGTACTTGTCGGGAATATCTCATTCGTCGGAAAAGTTTCTGTCGGGAACTTTTTCAATTGTTGAGCTACGATCTACGATCCAGCTCAACCATTTACATGTATTTTGGTTTATTTGAATGGTTGAGCCACGATCTACGACCCAGATCGACAAAGAAAATTAGTTATAGTTTCGATCTACGATCTACGATCTACGCGCTAACTTCACACACCTTGGGCCACCCCTCCTACCACCCCCAACACACACACACACACACACACACACACTTACGGTAATTGTCACATCATACCCCACACAAACTTCACTGCAAATTGCTAGATACGCGCATGTCAGTCGTTTAGTATCTTTGTCTACACAAGGCAGATATGTCCTGCCTCACTGCAAATTTGCATCGGAGGCAAATGGTATGATACCGCACCAAGTCACATCATCCTGCTTACCAATCCTCTTACGCATATTTTTTTCGTATATGTAGAAGTAATGGTGTGATTTTTTTTCTTTACAAAAAGTGATGTTTGTATAACGTGACGCAATGTTTTACATTTCTAATGTCTGTTTGTTTGCTTGGGTTTAACGTCCCACCGACAGCAAATGAAGTCATTTAGACATCTAGCTTACTTGATACAGATATAGTGCTGCCACTCTGCAATATCTCGTCGTGGACATGAGGCATGATACCACACCCAGTCACCTTATCCTGACATCGGGCCCAAAGGGGTCTGACACATAAGTCATATTATCAATCACCAAACTGACGTGCCTGACCCCTTTGATGGGGCCAACCAACCTTGGAACTACGCTTATATGCTGAGAGCCAAGCAATGAGACTGTATCAGTACCGTTTTTTACGAATTTGGTATATCACCGCGGATCGATCCCACGACCTCCCAATTCCGAGACTGATGCTCTAACTACACTACCACCGTGACCGGTCGGTTACCTTTCTAAATGCATTATTTTGCAAATAACAATGTAGTACGCACTTTCTAGAACATCTACGACTAAGACTACGACTAAGATCAAACTCGTTTGTACGAAGTTCAGTGAAACGGGCCCCAGTGCTACCTTAAAATATTGACCGGCAAGTACAAGTGACCGTGCCAGTACAATTTTTAGGTTGGCACGGCCAGGGATCAAACTTACTTGCTCCCATTAACGGTCAAATGATGTCACACATAAGTTTGTGTCACTGATACAGATGGCTTCGTGGTGTGATCGCACTCCGATTCATTTTGCATACTGTTATTGTAATAGTAGTTAGCAAAACAAGGGCATTACATTGTATTCTTAATTGTTTTCCTTAAACGGTTAATTGCTTTACACATGTAATTCGAAGACTGATTGGAAAAACGAAATTTCCGAAATATCGAAAACTTGAAGGATCAGGTAATCGCAAGGCTCGGGATCTCGCAAGGCTCGGGTAATCGCCAGGCGTGATTAATATCAGGAATCTCAGGTAATACAAGCAATGTTTGGGAAAATGCAAGGCTCGGGTAATTATAGCAAGGCTGGTGTATTCACAAGACTCGGGTTATAATAGCAGGGTTCGGAAAGCCGCGTGACTAGGATAGGATACCGCAAGGAACGAACAACTGAGGGTAATTTCCCTCTGTAACTGCCTGTCCCCTACATGGGGATATGGAATTTACTTCGAATTACGCGTGATACTCGGATTAAGCTTCGCCTTTCGAATTATCGAATGTACACCTATTTCAAAGTTTATTGTGGATCTACAAATCAATCATCTGAATCTCTTTGTCCATCTTTAAAATCATAAACAATATTACAGGAGTCCAGTTATTATTATAGCGAGTTCTTTGGCGATTTTGTTTATGTATATCAAATTCTTAATACAATGAATGTCATTGAAATAACATTTTTGGTAGTATTTCAAAAGTACGTGTAAAAAAAAGGTTGGGGGAGGGGGTGATGCAGATCCTACGAATTACAAGTACTTTGTGCTCTGACAACATGGTGCGTTTTTTTATGCGCTTAACGCAACATCAAAGTTGCGTTGACACTAATATGCGTTCCTACAGAGCATTTTCGGTTTGTTATAAGAGTTTTGATTTTTAAACAAATATTTCATTTTGGACAATAGTTTTCCATAAATTTTGGCCATTTCTTTTTTGTTTTGTTTTGTTTAACTATAAATCAGGGCTATTACTTCATAAATACCGGAACCATTCAAACAAGTGGTTGAAAGCTAGTACGCCATTAAAAGGAAATTATGCCTCTAAAAATATCTCATTTTTTAAATTGCAAAATAATTTTTATTAATACATGTATACAGTTCACAAAAATTCAGGAAAGTATAGTGTTTAACATCAAAGACAAAAATAGAAAGATACAGCCTGAAGATAATATATAAAACAAGAGGGCCAAGATGGCCCTGTGTCGCTCACCTGATTAAGATGGCTGTGTTAGGCAAAATGACAAAAAATCTGGCATCTAAAGTGTTTTTCTAACATTTGACTAAGTGGCCTACATTTTGATCCTACCTGAATTTACCTGGTGACCTAGTTTTTGACTCCACATGACCCAATTTTGAACTCATCCGAGATATCTTGTAGACAAACAACCTGACCAAGTTTCATGAACATTGGTCCAAAATGTGGCCTCTAGAGTGTTAACAAGGTTTTTCTAAGATTTGACCTGGTGACCTAGATTTTGACCCCACATGACCCATTTTCAAACCCATCCGAGATATCATATAGACAAACATCCTGACCAGTTTCATGAAATTGGGCTAAAAGGGCCTCTAAGTGTTCACAAGGTTTTTCTAAGATTTGACCTGGTGACCTAGATTTTGACCCCACGTGACCCATTTTCAAACCCATCTGAGATATCATATAGACAAACATCCTGACCAGGTTTCATGAAGATTGGGCTAAAACTGTGGCCTTTAGAGTGTTCACAAGGTTTTTCTAAGATTTGACCTGGTGACCTAGATTTTGACCACTCATGACCCATTTTCAAACCCTCCGAGATATCATGTAGACAAACATCCTGACCAAGTTTCATGAAGATTGGGCTTAAACTGTGGCCTCTACAGTGTTCACACGGTTTTTTTAAGATTTGACCTGGTGACCTAGATTTTGACCCCAGATGACCCATTTTCAAACCCATCTGACATATCCTGTAGACAAACATCCTGACCAAGTTCCATGAAGATTGGGCCAAAACTGTGGCCTCTAGAGTGTTCACAAGGTTTTTCTAAGATTTGACCTGGTGACCTCGAGGGCAAACAAAGTGAAATCTGGCCTTTTTCAATTCTAAAAGAGGCGTAACTCCTGACCTAAGGGTCCAATTTCAGCCATAATCCAACTTAGCCAAAATTTGATGGTTATAAACATTGTTATAAAATTTAAAGACAATGACCTAAAAAATAAAGATGCTAGAGTGCAAACAAAGTGCAATCTGACTTTTTAAAATAATTTAAGGGGTGTAATTTCTGACCAAGGCCTCAGCCAAAATTTTTTAAAAAAAATCTGGTTTTTTGAATTTTAAAGGGGCATAACTCCTGACCTAATGGTATGATATCAGCTATAATCGAACTTGGCCGAGATTTTATGGTTATAAACATTGTTATAAAGTTTGAAGATAATTGCTCATGAAATGAAGATGCTAGAGTGCAAACAATGTGAAATCTGGCTTTTTTTTTAATTTTAATAGGGGCATAACTCCTGACCTAATGTTCCGATATCAGCCATAATCGGACTTGGCCGAGATTTTATGGTTATAAACATTGCTTTAAAGTTTGAAGATAATTGCTCATAAAATGAAGATGCTAGAGTGCAAACGAACAAATTGTGGACGACGGACGGACGACGGACATTCATCGATCCTAAAAGCTCATCCTGAGCACACGTGCTCTGGTGAGCTAAAAAAGTATCACCTTTTAATTGCAGAGTCTTGTAATCGCCTTTAAACGGCTGTCCATAGCAAATGTGTTACTATCCACATGGAAAATACACGAATGGTAATTATGATATACTCACCGTATTTGTATCACACACACAGTATGGATATCCTCGGACCAGTATTTGAAAGAACCACTAATATAAAGAAACATCACCATATATATTGACACCGGAAAATTAAATGAACACTCGTATTGAATTATTTACATTTTTACTTCATGGCTGATTCTTTTAAGATATTGACGGCATGTAAAGAAGATTGCCAAAGCGTAACGCAATACTGGTAGGCAATAGAATTTAGACATCTTTCGACGACGTTATATATATATATATATATATATATATGCGACTAAGTCAGATTAGTCGTACTCCATCTCATTAAAATCATATCCTAATTTACCCGGCCGCTTACAAATCTTTCTACCCTATTGTGAGATGAATGCGTTTTTTTCCCCTCTGGAGTAGTATATATCAATCGATTCTACAGAAATTCACTATTTCACGAACTACATGAAAGCACGCTATGACGTCATTAATTAGGACAATGGCCTATTGTTTCGGGTATGATAATCCCCGACCTCACCCCTTTAACGAGGTCACGTGACATTCTTGAAAAACCGCAATATTTATTTTTAATTGTCTCCCTAAACAATGAATAATAATGACCTATTGTTTCGGGAATGACATAATCCCCTTATCCACCCCTTAAACGAGGTCACGTGTCTATCATTTTCGAGGATAAGTAAACCGCAATATTTATTCTTTTATAATATCGTATTGTTATTCGGGACAATTAATCAACTACGTCATTAACCGCAAAAACGCGATTGAAACAATCAAATCGGGCTGCAGCCCCTACCTACCCCTCCTCTCTCTCTCTCTCTCTTTGGCAACATAGTAACGAATTATCTATTATTCTAAATATGATTGTGTCTTTACATGCATTAAAATTCCTTTGCAATAAATTATCTAATTGAATAATTAATAATGCCACGCAATCCTTCTCTCTCTCTCTCTCTCTCTCTCTCTCTCTCATAAGTAACTATTATCATAGTGACTTTACATATTTGTTACTATCTAAATCTGTAAGAAAAGCATGCTTTTGTCGCTCTTTAATGTTATTGTTCACTTGTCTTTATTTGTGTAAAGTATGATGCAGAGACTGTATATATACAATAGGAATAACTGCTTGTTTTATGTTTTATAGCTGAAAACACTTAACAAAGAAATTATTTATCCAAAGGTTATTTTGTTGACATTAATATTTGCCAGCACATGTATTTATCTATTTTTTTTTTGTTGTTGTTGTCATTATAACGTTACATAAATTGATCATGCTAGGTTTAAGTGTGTGTGTGTGTGTGTGTGTGTGTGTGTGTTGAAAATAAACAATGTCTTTCTTGTATTTATTTATAAATTCAAAGATGTAATCCCCCCACTCTGAACACAGCATGTCTGCTTTAAATAATTGAAAAATGCCTAACAAATTGATCTATGCTACAAATGAACTTAATCTTATTAAATAAGACCGGAAATTATTAACAAATATTATATATATATGTGTGTGTATAACCTATGTAAAACCCCATGTTGTATTAATGTAATACCTGGGTGAATA
The DNA here is from genome assembly GCA_021229015.1 of Solen grandis. Taxonomy (NCBI): domain Eukaryota; kingdom Metazoa; phylum Mollusca; class Bivalvia; order Adapedonta; family Solenidae; genus Solen; species Solen grandis. The sequence goes on along the minus strand of CM037781.1, from coordinate 65,233,065 downwards.
AAAGTTTTGTTCTGTTCTGTTCTTCTGTTCGCTCCCTTAAACGAGGTCACGTGACTCCTACCCCACCCCTTTACCGAGGTCGGACGACTATTGTTTTCGAGAATGAGTTAATCGCAATATTTATTCGTATATAATATCGTATTGTTATTCGGGACAATTAATGAACTACGTCATCGATTTCGCTATTGTTGCAGAAGCATTGAATGAGCGACGTTAAATAATGAGTATTGTCTCTTCGAATAATAACGTATTTACTGAACAATTAAACGACGCTATCCGGAATACCTCGCGCCGTATAATGGATACATTCCCACGCGTCGAGAGAAGATTTCTTCATCATTAATTAACGGTAACTGACCACTTAAACATTTCTGTAAACATAATCTACACCCGTAACACCCGTATCGATCGGCTATCACCTATTATTGACCTAAGTCCTTACGAATCGCGGAGTGAAGGAATGTAAACAGCTATCTCACCCGTCCTCGGGACGTATTATTTACTGTTTTTGGATGAAGTCGAACATTCGAAATCGCCTCTCTATACGTATTAATGCTCTTTTTCTACCATTTCTGTCTTTCTCGTCATATTTCTCCGTAATACGCGTGTCAGTGCGTATGTTTTGACAATCGGTGTGAAACGATTCTCACCTATTTATGTCTAATCTCTATAATCACAACCAACACCCGCAGTGGTATTTGATCCACGGCGAGTTAATCCGACTTAGTCTAGCGACGATAAACGGGTATTAACGGTTTTTCATAAGGCGAGATAGTCGCTTTTGGCATTATCCTACACTGCGTTTTTCACTTTCTCCGTGTAAGTAATCGGGAAAGTTAGTTTATTTATTTATCTATAACATATACATACGCATATATCCCGCGCACAAACTAGATAATTGTTCAACATATTTTCTTACAAATACTTTTTACATCTCTCAACGCGTTTTCGTCTATCAGTATCCACGCATTTTCATCCACGCATCATCGCTGATTTGTCTTTCGCTCTCTCTCTCTCTCTCTCATAACGCTTTTCTTTCATTTTTCTTCATCTTTCTCGTAATATTTCCTTTTTTGTGTATACACATTGTCGCTAATTATATTTCTCTTTCTACAATATTATTCGTAGGTTTTTTCCGGTCTTTATATTTTCGTAAAAACTGGAATTCCAGTAAATAAGGTGGAACTTCGGGTGTAAAAATGAATAAATACAGCATTCGTGTGACGAACAAGTCCTAGCAATAAATATGGAAACAAACTTATCTTGTATTTTGATTTTATAAGATAAGATAAGATAAGATAAGATAAGATAATCTTTTATTATAGTGACATGTGTACATATATATAAATATCAACACATTTCATGTACAAATACAAAATACACCCGGCCCAACGGGCCTATATGTCACCTTTTGCAAAATAAATTAACTTATATGGTGCAAGAAGAACATTGGTGAATATATAATGAAAATAACTATTACAAGTAAAATATGTAAGTTAATTAAAAACGGGATACAAAATTTTCATTCTAAATGAGATACAATTCTACTTTTATGGTATATGTCACACACACACACACACACACACACCAATGAACTATTCCAGTGTGTGCGTGCGTATATATGCGTGCGTATGCGTATGTGTTGGTGTACATGTGTATCCATGCATATGCACTTGTTCATATAATTCTGTTTGAGTTATAATATCTTAATCATTGTACGAATATTCTAATGCAATTCCAAATGAGTTATACTATCATTGTACCAATGTTATCATACAGTTCCAAATGAGTCATGATAGTCATATACATATAATTCCAGTTCAACGAATATTAATATACAGCATACAGTATATGGCTTCAGTATAACAAATTAACACATTTAATATACATGTGTATAATCCAACAATAAATGCAGCATATACCCTAGAATGTTAAGTAAGTTTGATACAACTTATTAAGTATAAAATCCCACGACAAATATATCAAAATCAAAGTAAAAACATTGGTGCAATTACCTAACGGTCAATGCGTATACATTTAAAATGGCATTTAAATTCAGCAAATAAAACCGTATGATACATTGGTGTTATATATCATTAGCGAACTCTACTTTTGATACTGTTATTGCGTATTACTGTTAAATAACCCCGGTATATAACATATTACCTCAGTATAATTGGATGACATTTAAATTAAAAGTCCGACTATTAATGCTACAACAAGTATCTTGTGATGTAAGAATTGGTACAGTATATAACATAATAATGTATTATCCCAGATCAAATACGTCAGTATGTATGCACAAATGATGAAATCAATTATACTCCTTAATTTGAATGACAGAATAAATTCAGTCTATGATAGAGTATTATGTGTATAGTACAGAACGCCTAATTAAATAGGCTGAAGTAGTAAACTTAGCACATTTTCTGGGGTAATATGTCAGTAAATATTTGAGTTTCTCCGACAGTCCCATAGATATGAAGGGTTCACTGTTAATAATGGCCCCGAACATGCTAAATCGTGTGACGTCATACAGTGAACATTCTAACAGAAAATGTTTCTCGTCTTCAACCTGTCCACTGTTGCACAGAACACAAAGTCTTTGCTCTAACGGTTCCCCACTGTAACGGCCAGTCTCAACTCTAAGTGGCAATATGCCGCATCTTAGTTGCGCAAGCATTGAGCGTTCTTGACGTTTAATGTCTAACCGGAGGTAATCCTCGCACTTAAAATTAAACTTGAACGTCCTATATGTCCTTAATTTTGGTTTGTTTTCACATAATTGATGCCATTTTCTTGAATAGAAATCATAAAGTTTATCTTTAAGACAGTCCATATTTACACACGTTTTATTAATAAAATGTGACGTCAGCCCCATATCCGTGAATACGCGTTTAATGTCTGCACACCAGTTCGACATTTCATCACAGTTGGAATAGTCTGCAAGGAAAACACGTTTTGTAAGTCTTCCCTCATCGAGTTTCACGAGTCTGTTCCAATAACGGACCATCGAAATCCATCGTCTATATAAGCATGGCAACCATCCCGTTTCGCCCAATAGAGCCGACACAGGTGCAAATCGGTGTACTCCGAGGAAGTACCTCATGGCGCGATTATGTACATTCTCAGCAGTTTGATAGTGCTTATGTCCCCAGACTGAAGAACAGTAGTCCGCTACTGGTATAACACAGTTGTCATACATTTTTTGAAAGGTGTTAAACCCACACTGCTTTAAATTGTGAATTTTTGAAATAACACTACCAAGTGCCCTCCCGGCACTTTTTGATAACAATTCACAGTTTAATAAATAATCTCCTGTCTCTTGCATAAGAACGCCAAGATATTTGTATTTATCTACTGTTTCTAGCACTTATGTCACCGATTTTAAATTGATAATCTGTGCGTCTGGTATGTCTTTTCCTGAAGTGCATCACTTTTGATTTTTCTGTATTGATAATCACACGCCATCGCATGCACCAATTATGCATAGTATCTAGCATGGTCTGAAGTCCGGTCTCTGTATTGGAGATGAACACTATATCGTCTGCGTATAACAACATGGAAACGGACATATCACCAGTAGAGACACAAGGTTAAGGTCATTGATCTCACGTACAAGGTCGTTGATAAAAATTGCAAAAATTGTCGGTGATAAATTGCAGCCTTGTTTTGCTCCAGTTTTACATTGGAACCAATCAGTTAATTTATTATTTATCCGTATACAGGATGTTGTATTATTGTATATGCTCCTTATTGAGTTGTAAATGTTTCCATCAATCCCATTGACGAGCAATTTATATAACATCATGTCTCTGTCTATGTAGTCAAAGCATTTCTTGAGATCAATGAATCCCGTATAAACTGAATCGTTATTCCTGATTATACTATCAAGCGTAAATACATGGTCTTCACAAGACCGGTCCGCACGGAATCCGTTTTGTTCGTCTGCTAAAATTTTGTTGTCCGCTAGGTATTTTGTGATTCTAGTATTAATTAGCGAGCTGAACAATTTACTAATACACGACAGGAGGCTTATTCCGCGATAATTTAACGGTACTCTTTTATCACTGGACGGGTCCTTTAGTATTGGGCAAATGATAGCCTTGCGCCAAGGGGACGGTATAATGCTTGTGTCCATTATAAGCTGGAATAAGTGATGCAGTACCGTTATAACACTGGGATATTTTAACACAATATACGGAATTTGGTCAATTCCAATCGCTGATTTTGACTTCGCTGACATTACAGTTCGTGTTACCTCTTCAAGCGTTATCACGCGGTTAAGTTGTAAATTTGGAATATAGAGCGGATCTAACATGTTCGATTCTAATAAAAGTTTATGTCTCAAAATTTCATTATAGAACTGTTCATCGAAGCCGCTGTTGTCATCGCGGTTATAAATTTTCTCGAAATCGTGTTTCCAAGTATCGTATACTACATTCTCGTTTTTTAGCACTTCGCCCTCGCTTGATATAATCTCTACTGGAATCTCTCTGTGTTGCCTCGGTCCTAGTTTCTTTATCTTTTCCCAGAAATCATTAGGGTTATTGGAAGCCGAGTTCTCAATGTCATCTGCGACTGACTTCCGATATTGTCTTTCAGTCCTATGGAGACATCTGTCGAAAGTATTCCTCGCGTTTATATAGTGTTGTCTTAATTCCCTTCTCTCACCTTGATTATTTTTACACTTTAGGTATACCTTTTCCTTAGATCTCATATCATTCCATAGTCTGGTTAAATTATCATTCCAGAATGGTTTATTGTTTCTGAACTTTTTTCTTGTTAGTCTTGGTGCGGAAATCTTTGGGATAGAAGAGTCCATTTCGTTAATTATTGTGTCACATAAATGTTTATAAGTACAGTCTATTTCATGTTGTGTTTCTCTACACAATTCTATATGACGAATTACCTCCAGCAATGCCAGTTTTGACGTATTACTACTCATGAAATTTGTCGGTATTCTGTTTAGATTGTAGCGTACAGGTCCGTTTGTGCCTCCAGTTTGTTCGCTCGTGTTTCCCGTGCTGATATTGTATGACCCAATGAACTCCGTTATCAGTGCATTATGGTCTGGTACACGTGACCTTTCTCCAAGCAGACCGTGCAGGTTATTGTTCTCGATGATATTGTGTATCTGTTCAATTTTAAAAGACCTGACACAGTGAAGTACGTCCTGTGGAACACATATATAATCCACCACGGCTTTTCCTTTTCGAGAAACGGATGTGAAGTCATTGCTTTCTTCATTAAATCTTCCGTTTAAAATGCAAAACCTACTGTCATTTAGGAATTCTATGAAACTGTGTCCATGACGATTTACCGTCTGATCCGTAATGAGTCTATCTGGGATGGAATCTATTTCACAAACACTATCGCGTAGGGTCCCTATTCTGGAATTAAAGTCCCCGCACAGAAATATAGCGTCACTTTCACTGTTAATGTATACATATTTGCGATAATATATGAGAAAAAAAGGACTGTGCATCGCGTCCACGGGGGGAGTTTTCGGGTGGAAGGTAGCAAGAACACACTATAAAATCATAGTCGGTGGATTTGTGGTTAAACTGTACACATAATACTCCATCATGTGACTTGTCTAAAACTTTTATATCATATTCGGCACTTAAATTGTTTCTCACAAAAATTCCAACTCCACCTGATGGTTTCGGGGCATTCACGTGCACCTCTGTTCTATTGTATCCGTACCATGAATACCCATGAATGTATAAAGAATTCTGATCAGCAAGGTGAGTTTCACAAATGGACAGTATATCACAATCTAGGGAGCGAACAATATTTTCTCTTAGCACACAGTTGTCATTTGTCCATCCACACACATTAAGCTGTCCAAGTCTTATATGTTCGAAAGACCGGGTTGCGTCCTAGTCATGGTCCTCGTTACGAGTTATCCGGTCCTGATCTTGCGCTCGCTGTACAATGCGGCCGTTCGCGTTTACACGTAGGGATCGACCCTGTGGAAGTTCACGCATAATCGCACGAGCATTGAGTTCCACAAGCCGTTCAATGTGCGATTTACAGCTTTTAAGGTATACCTGTTTGTAAGATTGACTATTTCTCAGTTCCATCTTGTTACGAAGTACCAGAACTTTTTCGTCTACGTTCTGGAAACTGATTTTTACTAATGGGGGTCTGTTTCTAAAATGTGTCGGTAATCTCTTCACGCCGGTAATGAGTACATTGTTGGATACAGTATCTCCTAAGGCGTGAATCAAATTATCCGCTGTTTGTAGTAAATCCTCCCCGTCCGTCACTGGGATCCCGCTAGCCGTGATTGACAGGTCCGTGTCGCTCGTGCTCATTCTCCGATGATGGCCATGTGATTGGGTACCTGTGTCCATTGCGTGGTCACGTGGTAGTTGTTCCAGGCGGTCCACACGTATTTTCATTGACTGAATGGTGTTTACGACTTCATCCAGGCGACCTTGACCTTGAGCCATGTCCATCGAAATTTCGTCATGTAGTGCTCTAATCCTAGTATCTATTGTGTGTTTCATTTCATCGCGAAGCTTTTCAAACTTAGAGTCTATCATTCGCCTCATGCCGTCTTGTGTCTTCTTGATATCAAGAACAGTCTCCAACACAAAATTTAACTTATCTGTATCCGATCTATTGAAAATGTTACTACTTTCACTGGCCGCCATGGGCGTTGAATGTGTATTGGTGCCATAAGCTTGTGGGGCCCCTGAGGGGGGCGCTTGTTTGCTGGGGCCAGGGGTCTGGTGGATCGGTGACTTTTTGTCCATATTAGCAATAAAAGAATCGTTACAAAAAGCGTCAGAGTGTGATAGGTCACCTGAGTTCGTATTTTTTTCAAAAAGTACAGCTCTCGATTGAGATAAAATGTCACTTACATCAAAAGACTGATCATGCCCCTTTTGTGGTCCTCGCGTTTTTGTTATTTTGGTTGGATTTGCAGTCTGGTCCGATTCACTGCCGCTACTTCCCTTATACTGTCTATGTTTCCTTTTGGTCATCCTCGTTATGTATATATGTATATATGTAACCATGATGAGACTTTCATAAAGATTTATTGATAACACCTGTTGCGGCACTGAACAGCCGCGAGTTAATCCGGCTTAACCTAGCGACGAAAAACGGGAGAGAGCGCTTTTTCATAAGGCGCGGTAATCGCTATTTATTTATTTTTGTCAAAATCACGTTGTTGAAGTAGTAACAGAATAGTTGTTGATGTCATATAGATGTTTGATATTGAGCAGAATTTTGCACTTATTTGTATGTTTACTACTGGAAACTATACTGTTTATATTCGCTATAATGGAAAATCCTCATATTGTACAATTGTACTTGAGTGAATAAATGATATCTGTCTGTCTGTCTGTCTGTCTGTTGTTGTTGCTGTTGATTTTGAAGTTATGAAATTTGACTTAGTTGTAATGAGATTATTGGTTATATTTACGCTGAATTATAGGGGGTAGTTGATGATATTGTTTTTGCAGTAATGTTGATAATGCGCTCGAATAATTCGGAGCTAGGAGATGTTGCCGCAACGCTTCTTTACATTTTGTATTTGTAGTTTTTCATATGTAGTGGAGGTAATAGTATATGTTGTTGTAGTAATGTTACGTAACAGGGGGAAAATAATCCTCGCATATACACACGCTCACCATACACACATACACACGCGCAGAATAACTATGATAAGTAATAATAAAAATAACAATAAAAAAACAATCTGTGGGAGTCCAACCAGGATTTGAATAGACAAGCCGAATGCGATGCCAACGCTTTATATCGAAATGGTGACTGAGCAACATACAAGCATTCTCCAGTAAATAATTTTCTTTTGAATCACATGCAATGACATCTTTTTAACAAAAAAAATAGCAATATGTGTTCATTAACAGTGATAAGATATATTTTACAAATACAATAAATGATAATGAATTGGTTTTGTTTTGATGTACAAAAATAAAGAATGAAGAGAAAGGTATTTTAGGAAACTTAGCATGACCTTCTCAAACGAAATTCGTATATCTATATTTTATATTATTTATTTAATATGAAAATAGTAAATGATATTGTTTATTTTATATATGAAGCGAACCGTATTCGTTATGATTGGGTAATTTGACTGTTCCGTAATAATCTATTTGTATTTTACATAGTATAATTATGTTTTCTTTGCTTGATATTGTATTTTGTACTTGTACTTTATATATACATCTATACTTTTCATTTTTGTTATATCTTTGTATTTGGCCAAAAGCAGAATTCTGCCGCATTACCATAATAAAAAAATAATTATGAAGTATAAATTAAAGCGCTGTCTTTCTATGTATGGTAGTTGTAGTACTCAAATCAATTATCGACTTCTCTTTGTTTTTTATCGATCCGGTACAAACAGAAAGTTTCAGCTGCGCTATTGATATTAAATATTTAAAGTTCGCTTTGTAAGTGATATACACTGTATGTTTTACAACGGTTAAATTGTTTGTATCGTTTATCCGTAATTTCTCAAATAACCTTTTTCCGGTCAAAATCTTTGATGCAATTTACGATTTGAAACACCGCCCAGTCAAATACCATCCAGTCAAGTAACACCAAGACAAATAATATCAAGTCACAAACAGCCAAGTCAATACCACCCAGTTAAATACCATCCAGTCAAGTAACACCAAGACAAATAATATCAAGTCACAAACAGCCAAGTCAATACCACCCAATTAAAAACCACCCAGTCAAATACCACCTAGTCACATACAGCCAAGCCAATACCACCCAATTAAAAACCACCCAGTCAAATACCACCTAGTCACATACAGCCATGCCAATACCACCCAATTAAAAACCATCCAATCAAATATCACCTAGTCACATACAGCCAAGTCAATACCACCCAGTAAAATATCACCTAGTCACATACAGCCAAGTCAAAACCACCCAGTCAAATACCACCTAGTCACATACAGCCAAGCCAATACCATCCAGTTAAATACCACCCAGTCAAATACCACCTAGTCACATACAGCCATGCTAATACCACCTAGTCACATACAGCCAAGTCAATACCATCCAGTTAACCCCCCCAGTCAAATACCACCTAGTCACATGCAGCTAAGTCAATGCTACCCAGTGAAATACCACCCAGTCAAATACAGCCAAGTCAATACCACCTAGTTAAATACCACCCTGTCAAATACCACCTAGTTACATACAGCCAAGTAAGTACCACCAAGTTAAATACCTACCAGTCAAATACAACCTAGTTACATACAGCCAAGTAAGTACCACCAAGTTAAATACCACCCAGTCAAATACAACCTAGTTACATACAGCCAAGTAAGTACCACCAAGTTAAATACCACCCAGTTAAATACCACCCAGTCAAATACACCCTAGTTACATACAGCCAAGTAAGTACCACCCAGTTAAATACCACCCAGTTAAATACCACCCAGTCAAATACCACCCCCCCAGTCAAAAATCATCCAAACAAATACCGTCCAGTCAAAATTTTCCAATCAAATACCATTAAGTCACCTAGTCAAGGCTGCCTTAAGCGTCCAGACAAAGGCATGTGTGTAAACGAGTCATTTTGCGATGAACATCCATGAAATCAAAGAAAATTTTCATTTCGAAAATAAATAAGTTTGCAATATTTCAAATTTACAACGTGCGATATTTGTAGGATTCACAGTAGGAGGAGGTCATTGCGAGATAGCACAACACATTGTGTTCTAATAAGTTTCATTGTCTGGTTCCTGACTGGGGTACCCTCCCTTTACACTACATTATCTGTAGGACGACCGGGAACTGGACTACTTAACACAATGTGTTCTAATAAGTTTCATTGTCTGGTTCCTGACTGGGGTACCCTCCCCTTACACTACATTATCTGTAGGACGACCGGGAACCGGACTACTTAACGCAATGTGTTCTAATAAGTTTCATTGTCTGGTTCCTGACTGGGGTACCCTCCCTTTACACTACATTATCTGTAGGACGACCGGGAAACGGACTACTTAACACAATGTGTTCTAATAAGTTTCATTGTCTGGTTCCTGACTGGGGTACCCTCCCTTTACACTACATTATCTGTAGGACGACCGGGAAACGGACTACTTAACACAATGTGTTCTAATAAGTTTCATTGTCTGGTTCCTGACTGGGGTACCCTCCCTTTACACTACATTATCTGTAGGACGACCGGGAACCGGACTACTTAACACAATGTGTTCTAATAAGTTTCATTGTCTGGTTCCTGACTGGAGTACCCTCCCCTTACACTACATTATCTGTAGGACGACCGGGAACCGGACTACTTAACACATTGAAATTATTTGTGTGAGCAACTCGCTACAGGTATCGCAGTATTCAAATTGAATACCTCTCTTACACATCGACTTACCTTACATTCACCTCTGAAGTACTTTCAAATTCGTTCTCATAATAATAATAAAAAAATATTTTCCATACGTTTTATGATGATTCAACTATTAATTCTTCAATGCGTCTATACTTTAGGTCCTTAAAATAAATCTAAATGAATGTTAAATAATTGTTTTCCGTTTTGACAAGATTCTTGTCATTGAGCACGTTACAGAGATGGTTTAGTGTGGAACGAACGACAACTCTGATTGGAGATTGATCGAATACAAAAAATGTATTGATGCCAAACATTAAAGGCGATAACTAATAAGTCATTACAAGAAGTTGTCACAGAAAATGTGGACTTTTTTTATATATATCTCAGAGATATCATCATCATCATCATCATCATCATCATCTAAGACTTGACTATTTGAGTTTACCGTCGCTTCGACAGTATGTCAGTCATATAGCGACGTCCAGCTAATTACAGGTGGAGGAAGATCCCGAATGCACGGAGGCATCCGGGTAGAACCACCGACCTACCGCAAGCCAGCTGGAAGGCTTCCTCACATGAAAATCCGAATGACCCTGCCGGGATAAGCTGATAAAATACACACCATAGCATGTTGTGTATGTCATACATTCGTTGGAAAAGTAATATTTGTTTGTCTGGTTTAACATTCAGTCATGCGCGAATCCAGAGGGCGGAGCATAGGGATTTGGCTATTATATTAAGAGTAAGAAGAAAATAACGCCGTAACCGCACTTGAAAAAATAGCTTGACCGCCCTCCCTATCGATGGGCCGTGCTGGAAAATCTTAGCAGAAGATAAGCACCCCTCCTACCACCCCCAACACACACACACACACACACACACACACACACGGTAATTGTCATGATAAGACCCTCTTCACGAAAGATAATTTACATAGATCGGGTCCCCCCCCCCCACTCACACATACACACACACGTACGGTGAATTTCAGAGTTTGTCAGGTAACCCCTTCCCCCCTCCCCGATTTAAAATGCTAGATACGCGCATGTCAGTCGTTTAGTATCTTTGTCTACACCAGGCAAATATGTCCTGCCTCACTGCAAATTTGCATCGGAGGCAAATGGTATGATACCGCGCCAAGTCACATCATCCTGCTTACCAATCCTCTTACGCATATTTTTTTCATATATGTAGAAGTAATGGTGTGATTTTTTTTTCTTTACAAAAAGTGATGTTTGTATAACGTGACGCAATGTTTTACATTTCTAATGTCTGTTTATTTGCTTGGGTTTAACGTCCCACCGACAGCAAATGAAGTCATTTAGACATCATGTCTTACTTGATACAGATATAGTGCTGCCATTCACATTATCCTGACATCGGGCCCAAAAGGCTATGGCACGTAAGTTTGGTCATATTATCAATGACCAAGCTGACGTGCCTGACCCCTTTGATGGGGCCAGTCAACCATGGAACTACACTTATATACTGAGAGCCAAGCAAGGAAACTATATCAGTAACATTTTTCACGAATTTTGTATAT
>CM037781.1:65171071-65221071 GCA_021229015.1 Solen grandis | reverse complement strand
ATACAATAAAATGAAAAAGAAAAAGCGTCAGTCTTTTAGAATGGCATTCAACTGGAAGCTGACGATGCTAGACTGATGGTGTGATATTGCAAAGCACGTCTGTTACGGTGATTCTTTACCGCTGTCTTAAATATTGGATTATTGGAGCCGCGAGATCTGGACTGTTCGGATCTAACGTCGAAAGCGAGATGGGGTAAGGTTGTTATTCGATGTAGACTGTTGGATACCAGCAACAAACTGTTTTGATAGATAACGTCGAAATCAGTTATTGACCGTCACAAAAAGGCACCAGATAGATCCAGTAATTGATATTTATTAACATTATTTGGACCATAAACGATGAGCAGAAGTTTAATAGGAAGATGGATGTCTCACTCCCTGTCCATGAAAAATATCAAACGTGTGTCAAACTTTTGAGGTACTCCAATGCAAATACGGTTTGGGAAATCTAAACATTGCTTTGTTGACTCCACTCCCCAAAAGCAAAATTCCTTTTTAAAAGAGTATTACTGCAATGAGTATGTAGCATTACCTATCAATCAAATGTGTGCCCGATTTGCAAACAGTTTACTGAGGATATAAACAGGTAAAAAATATACTATGGTCCAGTGTTTAACATACATAGCAAAGTGCTTAATGTTCAGCAAAGAAGGACATTCTTGGACTGACTGACCCGGTGTAAGTATGTGTCTTGGAGATAGTTGTGAGGTAGCCAAATATCTGTCTTATGTACATAATCATGTAATCTTCTCGTTATTCTCGCAAATATTGTAAAATCATTAAACTCATTAATTTTCGTTGACATTAAATTTCGTTGGTTATGTACCTAAGGTAATTGTTCGCGGATCTATGTTCTAGAAAACGTAAGGTCTATGTAAGTGACACTTTTTTTTTATTAATATTTGTGGATAAATCGACGATAATTAATGATTTCGAAGTAGCCCTATCAGAATATGTACAACGTAATTCATTGTTTTCGAATGTACGAATATGTTCAAGATTTATATGTATATATTTGAATTTGTGAACACCTAGCTTTGGTCTACTGAGAAATCATTCATTTTCGTGGGACACTAATTTTCGTCGATCTCCTGGAGGGTTTTATCTACGAATATTAATCCCCACAAAAATGGAACTCTTATATAGACCTCACGTTTTCTAGAACATAAATCCACGAATAAATGTACCCACGAAACTCCCTTAGGTGCATAATCAACGAAATTTAATGTCAACGAAAATTAATGATTTTACAGTATACTACTTTTGCTGTTCATAACTATGATAGTCAATTATTTATTTAAATTTTCAAGAAGTAAATACCAATCCTTAATAATTCCTACCGAGATTGATATTCTAATTAAAACATAAGTGAGCAGACAAAACCAGTGGCTACATGGAAAGAGCAATTGTGTATTTAATGTAGCTCTATTACTTAGAATTACAAAAAATACGTCTGTCATGTACATGAATGTACTAATGTATCTTCATGGTTTTGTTTGAGAAATTATGCCAAACATGATCTTGTTTGTTGTTTCTTGGGTTTAACGCCCAACAGACAGTATTTCAGTCACTTGGAGATATTGTCTACTTGAGACAGATATAGTGCTGCCACACTTCAGTATCATTCCGTAGACATGTGGCATGATACCAAATCCAGTCATATTATCCGGACACCGGGTCAAATACCTTTATATGCTGAGCGCCAAGCACAGGCGCTATACAAGTACCATTTTAACGAGTTTCGTATGTGGCTGCCGGGGATCGAATCGACGAACTACCGCTCGCGAGGTGGACATTCTAACAACTGGGACAGTGGTTATGTTTGGACGAAGGATTTAAAGAAATGTGACAATGGAATGAAACAAATCGATTGTCATGTCTGAAAGGAGAAGGGGAAAAAGAACAATATAAAAACATTCCTTGTTTATTAAATACGAATAAGGATTAATGTGATGGAACCGATGGGGATTCATGTGAGAACCAAGACTAAATTGCATAATGATAATAATCGATAAAACTTGACTGTTGATATACTTATTGTATTAGAGATAGATTTTGCATTAATGGATCCTTTTAAACTGCAACATAACAATAACTGGGTGATTAATTACGTTTTATATTACATACAACTAGGGAAGTTAAACACATTTTCCATTGTTGATTCAAGTTTTAAGAAATATATACAAAGGCAACAGCAAAATATCGGATAAAGAATCAAGTTTTTTAAAAAAAAAATATATATATATATATTTATTTATTAACAATATCTGCAGTGTCTAGGTACGATAGGTCAGTACAAATAAACACTTATAAACAATAGCTCTGTCTCAATACTAGCTATGCTTGTCTGAAAACCAAGGTTTTGAAAATACCAACAGTCCAAATAGAGGAGACTCAAAACAGCTCTGGAATATTGCGCTATTTAAGGTATATACCTCTAAAAGGAGAAATAAAATCTCCAGGTTTGAAAAAGTGTTTCCAGTTTTGTAAAACGGATGAAAGTGATAAGACAGCGCAGTGTTGTACTTCTAAAGCCTTATGAGAAGCCATTGTTGACGTACACTGACGTCATTCCGAGGATGTAATTGGCTTAAAACCCATCACTTTAAGCTGGATATATGGGTTTTAATGACTCATTGATGTTGAATCGTCGAAACAAAATACTAAAAGAAAAACAGCTTTTAGTGTAATAAACTGGTTTTGAATACGACCGTATGGTATCCAAAGAAAAGACAAAATGGATTGGTTTGAACATTAGAATAGAGTTGAACCCCGAAACTTGCATCTCTATGTTGAAATGGGAATGTAACATTACAGCTGAAATATCAGGAACACTTAAAAACTTCTTGTAATGTATCTTCAAAGATATCCAATAATGAAATAAAATACCCCGTCAACAACAGCGTCTGGAGTATGTGAATCAAATTTTACATAATTATATTAGATGCACTAGAAAACCTGTTTTCTACAGTTAATTTCTTCGCAGGTGCTGACATCTGAGAGATTATTCAATAACCAAACAATTTTATAGCTCATAGCTTCCCATGTGACTGCCGTATACCGAATTTCTCATGACACCAACAATTTGTCATATGAGAGACCTTGTGTTTTTAATGATGAAGTCGACTCAAAGTAGCAGATGTTTTAAATATTAATTTAATTCTATCGACTGCAATTTCATGACAGTTTTCATTAAAATAGTTATTATCAGCAGTTTATTGAATATGAGGTTGATAAGAATGTGAATCAGCTATAATGTTGTTTAAACTAGACTTTTACAGGACTAAAGCTGACTTGTTGAGAAAACATAATACTACAGAGTAACAAAATAGACTGTATCAGAAGAAAATAGTCGTCTTGTCATGCCGACTGTGTGCAGAGAAAGTAATTTATGTTGCAAGTAAAGCAAAACAGAGAATAAGTTTTAACTCTGCGGAATCCTTTTGCTAAATCAATTTCACACTCCATTTAATTAATTACAGATACTGATGAAAAAAAATATTCGCTTTAACTGTCTTTATCTAGATAGAAGACTTTAATTTAGAAAATTAGATTACTTTCCATGAAACACTTTCTCCCATTACTTCGAGGTCAATTGACTGAAATTACAAGTACACGTGGTATAAGGTCGACAAATCATGATGCATTACTGTATTTTACATTAGGTTCTCGGGGTAATGGAATCGATTCATCATTTTTACGTCACGAATGCTTTCTTTTCTCATCTAAATGTTGATTAAGCTTTCAGTGTTAGCATTTATTTATCTTTGTTGTGATAAAGAGTGTTTGTACAAGAGGAATCTTCATTTTGCAAATGTATTCGGTTGAATGTGTTTTATTTTCAATCGTAATGTGGAACGAGCTAAGTGCTGATTTCTGTTACATAAAGCTGAATCAAGGAGACGAAAATGAAATGGACTGAATTAACAATCACAATTATAGCGACTGGCTTGTTGAAAGTCTTATATGAAATGATTTCTTCACATCGTGCATTAAATAACACGTACCATACATACAGACGATTTTTTTAAAAGCGTGTCATATTGTGTGATGACAAAAACGTTTTAGTGTCGCTAGATTATATAAAAAGATAAATGTAAACATCTAAGATATGGTTCTGTTGCAACTGAACTCTAACTCGCCATTTATTGGAGTTGCTTCAGAATATGTCAATTATAATTCAATTTGTAAGTACATTTATATACACTCAGCCCCTCACCGCGTGGGTTCGAATCTCGGCAGGGTCATTCGGATTTTCATTTGGGGTATGCCTTCCAGCTGGCTTGCGGTAGGTCGGTGGTTCTACCCGGATGCCTCCGTGCATTCGGGGTCTTCCTCCACCTGTAATTAGCTGGACGTCGCTATATGACTGAAATACTGTCGAAGCGACGGTAAACTAAAATAGTCTAGTCATTTATATACATTGTCTCAATTATACCGTGGCAGTCTCAAATAGAGTTACGCTATGTTGTCATTTTAGATAGACGGGAACACTAAAATAATAATGAGACAGGAAATACCAGCATCATTATTCGGCCATTATGCCATGTAGACCACGGACAATTCAATTAATAACTTAATGAATAATACAGATAGTACATGTATGATAGTGGCTATCACCACGTTCAGTTTCAGTCGTCAAAATAGGAGCATGTTGCCATATTGTTGTTGTTTTTTCCCATTGTTTGTGTATATTCCTGATAATTTTCTAGCTGGGAATGTATATTGTCAATATATGGCTCCCGTCTGGTTTATTTTGAGATGAATACAAACTTTTAATGTCACATGTTTTCACATTAGTGAATTAATTACCTAATCCCAAGCAAATTGAAATCTAGAATGAACTAGATGTTTTCTATGCAAGCGAGCTTTACAGCCAAGCGAGCTTTACAGCCAAATATGATAATATGAATATAATATTATAAATTGAAATTAATCTGTAAATGTTCCGAAATTCTAAATATGTTATCATTAAATATACATTCCATCATACTTGAAAGACGTTTTTAAAAACGTGTCAGGAATGGAAAGATAAAGTTAATATTAGAAATAATGCATTGAGATTCGGTCTGATCTTCGATAGTTTGACGTTAGATTATTTTCATACACTCCTTGCGATTACATTTCATTTATTTCGCATGGTTGAATATTTTTATTACAACATCTTAGAGATGAAATCAAAGACGCTTAAAAGATGATATACATTGAATTAGTATAACAACATTTTCGAGACAATGCAAAGAATTTGATTTTCGAAAACAATATCATTTAAAAACCACTTCCTAGTCTAGGAATATATCATGTAAAATCCATTTTCAAATCATGAACTGTTTTTATTACGTGTTTCCCATGTTACAGTACATAAACTGATAATATGAAATATCTCTTTTGAATTCCTATGTAAACATGTGGACTGGCTATGCCATTAATTAGGTCTTAGGGATGATATGCATTAATTCATATATTATTTTTTAAAGTTATCTATAAAATTAAAGTAATTAGCGTAACTTAAGTCCTAGTTGGATCTGAATGTGATTACACCGAATGGCCTCAGTGAAAAGACCAGGATAAGTGCATATCAAAACGAAAGGAATCATTAGACAAAAGTCTCGTTTTATAGTGTCAGCATAAAATTAATATTACTTTACAGTATGTTTCGAAACACACTTCTCCTACTTTCCTCTCTATAGTGGCATACAGTGGTATTTACGAACTACAACGATTCGGGGTTTTTCTCGTGTTCTTTCATTAAATAGCTAATTGTATGGACCTCATGGGGCTAATTAAGTACCATTTGGAGGCTTTGTCCTGATGAAATATCCATGAAATATGCGAACATATATTTTTCTCCAGTACCTTTTAAGCGAAAACGTACTGGGACTTTAGGTGTTAATATTCGTTTATTTCCTAATTTCTCTCGCCTTTCCAATTTGATTTAAACTATAATAATAATTGAGAAATTACCATTCTAAAGTATTTCTAAATAGAAAATGTGATTAAAATTGATTTTACTGATTAAGAATGCCTCCATTAAGAGTATAGGAATCCTACAATATACAACAGCCCAATGAATTTATGTTCACAATTATGTAAATCATGATCGAGGCGAGGCTTTGTATTTCAGGTATAGCAACCGTGTCTAGCAGGTCAAGGTCACAGTGCCCATTGAAACATCGTCATGGTTCACTGTGCTCTTTTGCACTGTATGTTTTATTTAGTGGTTGGTCTTCGTATTCGACGATGACGTCACAGCTATTGAAAAATAGTATAATTGTCCACGCGCTATGTATCGTAATAGATCAACTATTGTAGCCAGCTTAAAGGTGGAGGTAACTTTGATTCGACTTTGTTATTATTCACTTTATAGTTATCTTAGGACAATGTTTGATTTGGAAATAATTTGATACAAATGCTCACCGTGAACAGTTGTCAAATACAAGAAACCTGTCATCAATTCAAAGGAAAAGATTACATTTCCATTGCAAGAAAATGTGTTTGAGGGTATTTTTGCCCGACCAAAAACTTGGTGGCTCATGAGATGTCTGAAAAGTTGACCATTATCACATTTGATGTTTTACGGGAAAGAACTACAACGTAAAGGTCATAGTAGCTGCGCTCGTTAAAATTTTGTCAATATTCACTAACGATTCATAACGTTAGGATGTCCGTGTCTTTAACACTTATGTGAGAAATATCACGATTTGTGTCATGTCCTGTTATCTTTAGCCTTAATAGCTCAAAAACATTTTTCGTGCAAATTTCATTTTATATGTAGCCTTTTACAGAAGGTAATTAATATCCCTTCGTACAATTTTGACACAGGAAATATATTTCGTCTAAAAACAAACAAGGAGAGAAAATAAATACACGGGATTGTGTAGAGATGTAGTCATTGGGCATTTCACTTCTTCTAACCCCAATAATGGCCTAAATCACTATATATAATAATACAAAAAATATAAAAAGATATAAAAAATGATAATGCAACAATGGGCTGTGTAGAGTTAGACGAGTGGACATTCTGATAAACAAAAGTACCGAAAACGCATCATTATCTCCACGACTTTTATATAAAGTGTATGATAAATACAAAGTTGCAAAGAATTTGCGAAAACATTTTTTATATATTTTAATTATATCGCTTTGAATGCCTAATAAAGACATTCGATACATTTCAGGCTCCTCAATTATTAATACATTGTACTCATATTTAATAATAGTTCATGCATAATGGTTTTGACTTGCATCCTTATACTACATGTTTATAGGATAACATCTACGCCCTAACATTTGTCGTCGAGTAAGATGTTGGCTGCTGGTAATAAGCATGTATCACATATTTACAAATGTAAACAGATGTGAACACACAATTATAACTAACTATCCACCTTCCAATAGCATGATTCTCACTTTTATTACAATAACATCTTAATGGTACATATCCATATTTAAGCTTAGTGACGATATTAGAATATTTCTTAACAATGTGATTGTTTTTCAGTACATTTCACCAAAAATAGTAACACTAGAATCCATTTCTTTCAAAAAGTCCTTCTATGTTGAATATGTGTTACTCGATATAGACAAAAGATATTTACAAGATATGTTTTCCTTCAATTTCTGAAAATTGACTGAAGGATGTCACAATATTTAATTCAACATTTAAGTTTGTATCTGCATATTTATTTTGTACAGTATTACATTTCCAAATAATTATATATTCTTTCGTGTTTTTTTAACTACATTCAAGGGAATTCGTAATTCATACTTAATGCGTTTCAGAAAGGAGAACGATTAACTTCATCACGACCACTATTAACAACACACTAAAAACAGGTTACAGTGGATATAAAATAGAAAATCAAGACTTTTAGACATTTCAAACCATTTAAAAGCAGATCTTTTGCTGAAAACAATTTAAAAGCAGAGTTTTTTTGCTGATAACAATTGCGTCTCATTAGAGAGGAAAACCCTGCTAGAAATGAGGAAATATACTCCCGAAAGAAAAGTTTCCTTGAAAATTTCATGAAATCGTGTTCTTGATTGCAGACATTATCAAGAAAATTAAAAAAGCAAATGCCGGATAAACTTGTTTAAATTCCTGATGACATTAACTGATCAGTCCAATTACGTGTAATTCCAGAAATTTTCCAGAATACGACGTTTTACGTGCATAGAAGTGAGAGCCAATATAAAGTCTAAATTAAATGAAATATCTGCCTTATATATACACTCTATGCACGAGATAAACGATCATTTGATCTATAAAAAAAACATTTATTCGATTTTCTTATGAAAAGACATACCAGTGATAAAACTTAATGAGGTTAATACTGAAATCGATTGACGCATTCATTATGCAAATTCCATATGGAAGAACATCAAATGACTTCTAAAGTACATCTTTTTTTTTTTTTGAGTGACTAGAGCAGATCGGACATTTTTACAGTCAGAAGAAACACTTTAAAGTCCAAAAGTTACATTTGTTAAATAGCGATATACTTGGGAATAATTGTTATTTTTAAACATATTTTTCATATTAAAACTTAAACATATTTATATCTTTATAGTCTTAATTGTAATATTGAAAAGATGGAACGAACAGAAGGAAGGAAACATATTCTATATACTGCTTTCAGGAACACGACGACACCATTATTTCAATACCTGCTATACATCTTCAAATGTGTTTAGTTTGACAAAGGAATTATAACAACTGATTTATGTGTGTTTGTTTGTTTGTTGGGTTTAACGTCCCACCGACAGTATTTCAGTCATTTAGAGACGATGTCTTGAGACAGATATAGTGCTGCCACACTGTAGTATCACGCCGTAGACGTGTGGCATGATGCCAAACCCAGTCTCATTATCCTGACACCACAACCGATTTAAAACACTCTGTAATAAATATAGCTTTATACAGCAATACATGTTTTATAATTATAATCAACTAATTCAAATAAAATACGTGTGTTCGCGTAATATAAATGCGTGTCAGAGAAGATGTATATGTTAAAATTCTTTTCTATGAGTTTCGCCCTTATCACTTCTCTGCTCCAAATAGTTCTGAAATTTTCCCTGAATATGGCATTATTTGTTGCGAAGAGACCATCAGATTCGAATCAGATTAAATGGCTCATTTGTAGAATAGTTTGTAATTGACAGTTTTATAAATCGGATCAACCCTTGACGTATCTCGAGGCAGGCAGGCGAGATCGTCTGAGTAGAGACATCAAACCATTTTAATGTGAAATGGCTGAAAGGAGAATTCTGAAAACCGATACTGAATGTAAGCTGTTGATGCATCAGTCGGTATTTGGCAGTCTATATCATAACAGTTGTATTGTTGTTGTGATTTTAATTTAGTTATTTACAGTTGAAGTAAGACTCCGAGTTCGCACTGATATACCGAGGTAGAACTACCGACTTTCCGCAACTAATAGCATTTTTCGTTTATCAAAATAAATCACTTTAATGAAGGTTTGAGGCTCTGCAAATTAGTAGGGTGTGTATATCAAGGATTCGAGATCTGTAAAATATCTTCAGAAGTATCTTCAATTACGAATCCCTCCTATCCATACCCCTTTTTAACAATATCAAACGATTTATAACTTGCAATTTACTGTATTTCCACTTTTCAACTACGTTAAACTACGTGAGAACCGTGTTTAAAATAAGCCAACTTTGGCCAATATGGTCACTTACGTTGAACACCGGCTAACAACCTCGAATGTGCAGTAAGTTACCCGAAGCTAAGCTTTTGAATATTTCTGCCACCTATTTCGTTTTTTTTTTCTACTTTTGGATCTCCTATGTTTTATTTTGCTTCTGAGGAAGAAGAAATGCAGTTCTCGACAAACTGCTGCTGATGCGAGTGCCCAGGGTTGAGAGCAAGAAAGGATGGAATAGGGGCCTCATATGACACAGGGAACTCAGGGGACAACTGGTTGATATAAGAGTGATGCGATCTACCACGTGCGTATCCGTAAGATGTGACCGCGGCTTTTAATCTTTGTTAAAAAATCTGAATGTTATTTAGGCATTCAAAAGGTTGTGGGTAAGATCTTTTTGAATGGATATATATACTTGTCATTATATTTTTCGTGTTGTCACTGATAAGATTTTGATTTTATTCTTTGTAATGATTTTCTTTAGATAATTTCTACATTAACCCAGACTGATTAAAAAAGACCGGCTACCATGTAAGAAATTGTTTGCTTCACGTGAACGCATGGTATGAAAACACCTCATTTCAGCTTGGATTCCTCACATGAAAATATCCCTTTCAGTACTTGGCACCACATTGGTTACGAGAAAAGTATTAGTAAGTCAGTGACAATAACCACCCGCAAAGGGAGAACTAGCCAAGGATTTGTAAAGGTGTTAGTATTTGATTTACATGCATACCGAATGTATTGCCAGATTAGTGTCTTACTAAGTATTAGGAAAGTACCATGTTGTAATGTCACCTTGTTTTAGACCACCGTGTCTGCAAAAGAAAAGAGCATACTGCATTAACCCTTTCCCTCATAGAGGACACCATGAAAAGACCTATGCGAATTCGCTGCTCCTCAGTGGTCTTGAAATGAGGATTTTACAATAAAATTTAGTAAGGTTTAACTGTGGTTTTCTGCAGATCAGGCTTTATGTGGTACCTATTGAGTACGTCAAATTGAGTCTGTATGAGGGAAAGGGTTAAGCTGCCTTATCTTTAGTACGGAAATATTTACTATTGAAGCATTTGACCGGAAGCTGATTTGAGGGATGTTTGCATTTTATTTTGCGCTAAATGATTAGGTTATTGATTTCGTTTTTATATCACATTGTATTACTTTCAACTCTTTTTATCTGATTATTTATTCAGTCGTATAAAGAAGATCATCATTTTAAGTGTAAGATCATCATTTTAAGTGTAATTTCATTTGTTTGCATGGGTCTAATCTCATCGCACGTATTACTCTACTGGTTTCGTGGCATTTAATTGACAGTTCCGTAAATGGAATAAATTCAGAATAAGGTAAACAGTAGATTTATATATATTGAACTTGACATTTTAATTCCATTAAATCTTCCATACAGCATTAAGCTACAATTTGAATATTCAGAAAGACAACACAATGTCGCCTGCATAGTAATTGTCTAATATCTAAATCATTTAAATATTTTTCTATTTTTTTCTCTTTTCAAAATTTCAATGTTTAACTCTTAGGTAAATTGATGTCGATGGCATATAAATATCCTTCCTTCAATTAGAATGAGTCAGTAAAATATTTTTAAACATATTTTTTTATATCGGCATGCTCAAATACCGGGTTTCGGTCGTAGCTAGACCGTAACTCCACCAGTGGAAACCATAGCGACCTAGATGTGAACCTGGAAGAATAAGATAAGACCGACAGAGTATCAGAACACTCCAGGTTGACTCCTATAACCTATAAAGTTGTTTTGAGAACAAAAACAAAAGTAGTGTCTGTTTTATCGGCTTAAACGTCAAGCCGGCAATATTTCAGTGATTTGGAAACTATGTCTACTTAAAACAGATATAATGCTGCCACACTACGGTGTCACATCGTAAAAACGTGACATGATGCCACACCCAGTCACATTATCATAAGATCCAGGAACTACCTTTATATGGTATGCACCAAGCAATTTACTATATCAGTACCATTATTTACTCGACCGGGTATTGAACCAACGACATCCGGGTACTCTAACCACTCAGCCAACGGGACAGGTCAAACTGTGTTTTTATTTTACACCCCCTCAAATATACTACAGCTTTTATAATCTAAAGGTTTGTATTGTTTCCCGATATTAACTGACATTTGCAGTATATTAAAAACACGAAGTACATTTCCGTTTTATATAATTTCCTTTAGTATGCTTCTATTCTGTTTTTATTTCTGTCTCTGTCCAGACATTAAGTTAGTTTAGTTAAACCTTTCAACTTGTTGAACAGGTTGTGTAATTTACAATTCAATTCTTTATTAGTTTTTGTTTGTATATTGGGTTTAACGTCCTACCAACAGTCATTTGGAGACGATGTCTACTTGAGACAGTTATAGTGCTGCCACACTGCAGTATCACGCCGTAGACATGTGGCATGATACCACACCCGGTCACAATATCCTGACATTAGGCAAACTAGTCCTGCAACTTCCCTTATATGTTGAGCGCCAAGCAAAGCGCTATAACATGACCATTTTTACGACTTTGGTATGTCGCGGCCGGGGATCGAACCCATCACCTCCCGTTGCCGAGGCTGACGCTCTAACCACTCGGCCACCGGGGACGGTCCTTTATTAGGCAAAAACGTGTACAATGTTCATCGCCTTAACAACATATATATAGGCGGTTTTACAATCACACTGAAGGAGAAGAGCATTGGAAAATACATTAGGTTTATATGTTTTAATAATAAAAAAAAACAATTAAAATAGAGAGATAACTAAGACAGATACGATGCTATGAGAAATATGCTAGTACATTCTTTGAAAAGTGAAACTACTGCTTTTCTATTATTCTGTCGTAAAGTACAAACAGCACAAATATCAAACCAAATAACGAAATGTCTGTCAGACCAGTAAGTAGGTCTATCTCGGGACACTGTATAAAATAAACAAGATTTATATAGACAAAGGAAAAATACTGTATTGTTATATTTGTTAAATGCTGTGATGGTCTTAAAATGGGTATGCACGTAAAAGTATGTAAGTAAAATGCTATGTTGCTTCTTTACCTGAAATAATATCTGCACGTTTTTTATTTGCCAAATATGTGAACATTGCTAGCTTTTTTATTATGCTATTACTGCCAGAAGTCAATAGATTTTTAAATGTTTGCAAGGTTGGCCATCTACAAAAATATTTCGGTTAACAGTTACTTCGTAATTCTCGATAACAAGGGTAATGTTATATTTTGATTTTGACTTACGTTTAATTGCATGATAAACTCTACGTTTACCTTGAACCAAATTTAAGTTTTCTTGTGTTCTAAGTTTACGGTACTGTTTACATGCTGTTTTTATTTGCCGGCGTGCCACTTCACATTTCCACGTGAACCACGGACTGATAAATTTACGTTTTACGCTAGTTTTTTTTTTTAAGCCAATACACTTTGTTTTTCCGAATACACTATTCGCACATGGATATAGGATATCAGCAAAAGTATTGATACCATCATTTATGTTTATACTGGATGAGATTACATTTGTCACAATATCGTTCAGTACCTCAGTTTTATTGTTCAATATTAGTTTGAAATGTTCAGACTTACTGTCCTCCCATTCAATTATGTCAATGTAGTTTACATTATTATATATCTTATTAACATCATTTTTATATAAAACTTTAAAATTTATTTGTATAGGTACTTGGGATGAACATGTATATATATCATGCACAATAAAGTTATCAATTATGTGAGACATATCCTGCCCAACTAAGGCTAGATCTGTCATACTTTGACCAGAACTATGAAAATAAGTGTATTGACCGATCTCTGCATCATCTCCTATCCTACCATTTATAATTCTCATTTTTGAGCTTTTGCACTTATCAAGTAGCTTAATACCAGACGAATTAACGATTTTATCTTCACTCTGTCGGTTTTTAAGACAACATTTTCAAATTTCTTAACATTGTCTACAGCAGGTAAGTATTTTGCAATATTTTTCATTTACGGTTGTGAAATAATCTTCGTTAACAGTTCTAGCGTTCAAATCAATAATGATAGAAACCCTACCCACCGCAGAATGTTTTCTTATACCAGTTTCAAGTTGCTCAAAAAAATCCACGAGGTGGAATATATAAGAAACATATACATATATCATAGTTAAGGTTAAAAAACGACTACGACTTTTCTAATTTTATCCAAATTACTCCATTTGAATCTTTTTTTTCTAAAATTGTCGCACCTTCAAAAATACTATCTTTCACAAACAAACATACCCCTACCTGTCCTCTATTACTCTTTCTCAGTGCTGGTACACTTACACTCTCATATCCATCCATGCTTACTCTGTCACATCTCACTGTAAAATACAATATCAAAATTAGTCACAAAATCAATAAATTCAGAATCAATCAAACAGTTTCTCAGTCCCTCAACGTTCCACGCAACTATTGATAGCTCACGCTCTTCTCCGTCCCCCTTGTCAGATCCGTGCTTGTACTGTTTGTTGTTAATGAACAACTTATCACGCACAAAGAATGCAAGTTACCCTCCCCTCGAAATTCCAACAATACAGACACTAGAGCCTTCCTGGGCTCCTGAACTTCCTGGGGCAGCTGGTCAAATACACCGTATGTTTCGCCTTTAAGTTTAACGAAATTAAGGGAAGATTTCGCACAATTCTTGGAATCAGTGTCCTTGAATCTAACCACAAACGGTCTAATCTTACCTGGCGATGGTCCTCTCAATCGGTGCGACCTATCAATTTGGATTTTCTCTTTGGGGTCATCTATTTTCAAAGTTTTATTGCAAAAATCGAGAATTTTCAATTTTCTGCAGCTGCAGCATGCGCAAATGTATTCGTTGTCATGGGTTCAAACGCTCCACATTCCTCGGGCGTCGATGAAAATGTTTCAAGTATACAAATAAACCCAAGATTGTCTCTCATTGAGCGGCATTTGAGGTCAATGACTTCATCATGTAATGATGTATTGTCACTTTTAAGTTTTGAGTTGGACTGGTTAAGTACTTTACCCCCACCCTGTAGTGTATGTAATTGCTCTTTGTTTACATTTGAAGTGACTGATACGTTATCATATTTCTCACCTTGAAATTTCTGGTTCGTTTCTATGTCGTTGATTTTGCTATCTGCATCATCATAAGCCCTTTGTTTTCGTTAATTTTAGCATCAATTGTATTTAGTATGGCTAGGGTCGTTGCCTGTTGTGATTTGATAATATCGAGCTTACTTATTTTGCTAAATAAGTCAATTTGGTTATCATGTCGCTGGAAGGATTTCCGGAATTCATGAACTGTGGTGGGGATGGATATTCAGAAATTCTTGGTTGCATTTATTGGAATGGATTTGCAATTGGATGACACACACTGGAGACTAAAGACGACTGCTGTGAAGGTAAGTCCTTCTTTTCCGCACTGTTTGACGCCATTTTGTTTTCAATTACTTCACTAGAGATTTTAGAATATCTTCGGAGACGTTTAGTCCGTGTTTTTTCCGACATGCGTAACAATATATTAGCATTATATATTATTATTATTATATAATATTATTTATGATAGAAGTAGTGGCACTCAAGTCAACAACAAACAAAAATAAATCACACAAAGACTCTTATTTGAAGGATTTTCCCCGGAGCACATCTATTTTCATGTTTACTGCCAACAGCCTCGTTCTCGATCTCATGTAATGACATGCTTATATGCTATATCAATTCAACCTTTAATAATAAGAGCGATATTTGTCACAGGCCAGTCGCTTTACAACTGTAATTCGATGCATCATATTTTAGGGAAGCACCATTAATTGGTGATTAATTAAACGATGTTTGATTAATACGTTTGCCATAATGGTCCAGACAGCCATACTTATCGATGTCTAAAGCATATTACGACAGACTTTATGTTATCAATGTCTGCAATCAATTATCTAATATTTTGATTAAATTTGTTGATTCGTTTACATGAACCTACGCATATGTTTTTCTGTCTGATTGTCTGTGCAAATAAATTCGTTGCGGATAATAAAAACAAGTAAACAGTACGTATAACGTGTTGATTATATAATAAATAATTAAATTCATTCTAATTCAATATTTCGACAAAAGTATGCCTTTCTCAAGGAAAAAAACATGATTTTTAGCAAGTTCTACATTATAGACGTTTGAATAATCGCCATATTGTTATTGCGATACTTATTTATTGTATTATTTCCTTCTGGAAAATCAACATATTTATTCAAAACAACACTCCTATGTGTTGATTAATTTTCAAGAATAATGGTTGGTAGTATTTATAATTTTATTAGTCCTGTTTTCGAATAATCTGTTCATTTGTTGCGGATATCTTTCAGTTAAACCGAAATATAAATAATCTTAATTTATTATACATTGTATATTCTTCAGTCTGACATTAATATTTTTCTCTTTTTGTAAACAAATGTGTTTGTGTTTAATAATTGATGCATGTACTAAAAAATAAAAGTATTATTTTTCATATGCAATATATCTGAAATTTTCAGAATAATTAACCGTTTCAATTCATATTACGTTACATAGATTTTGAATTTATCACAACATTATAATGCTATTCGATAAGATATAATGAAACCTTGAATCTAAGTTATCAATCTCAAAAGCTCGTATAATGTTAATTTCCCAGGCCCCAGAAATTCGATATTTCATGTGATGATCAATTGATCTTTATGCCACAGAAAAATGAAATATATTAAAGATTCTCGTTAAAAATATGCATTGCATTTTGCAACTGAAACGAAGCTACTCGAAATTTTGTTCATATGAAAGAATACATATAAAGCAAATTTAGCAAGAAGTCTCAACCCTTTTCCATATGTTTAACTCTGTAAAAATGATTAATTTGAATTTTAAGTTAATGATTTGTCCTTCAGTTCTTTTGAGAACAATAAACATTTGAATCAAACTTGTTTAATTACAATATACAAAATTCATATTTTGTATGTTTTGTTTTAAGGTTTAAGAGTTTCAACCAAGATAATAACGAGTATTAACTTAGTTAAAATCAAATCAGTAACCGTTTGACTAGTAACATGCGTGACATAAATTTCACTTCAATTATCTCAAGGATTACAGAGTTATTGCCCCTGATCCGACTCTTAATATCTTGTGACGTGAACTTCTCTGCATTTCTTAACCAATTCGGTTCAAATTTTGTGTGTGCATTGATAATCATGTGGAAAGGTGTATGACATAAATTTCACTTGGGTTATCTCAAGGATTATAGAGTTATTGCCCCTGATTCGACTCTTAATATCTTGTGACGCAAAATTCTTCTATATTTCTTAATCAATACTCGAATATAATACATGGTTTTGACTTGCAACTTAAATTGTAAACAAATGGCGACTAGGAGAAGTGCAGTGTCCAAGAACTGTAACTCTACACTTTTAAACTACTGTGCCAAACAACCAAAACTGACTCTCTATCCACTTTAAACAGACTTTACTTACTTATTACTGACTTTCTATCATAACCAATATACTATGTATACAGGTTCTTATCTATGCTCCGCCTGGAGTCTGGCTTCTCCTGTATTAAAGCATTTTTGCGGGGGTATTAATCACCTTCAGTGATAGCTCTAGTTTTAAATTTTTAATCAAGTGTTTTTTCTGCGCATATCACCAAATGTTCCATCAGTCATAGGCTAGGAAAGTCCCAAGAAAAAATATCATTGTTAATATTAATTTGTGTTATATATATATATATATATATATATATATATATATATATATATATATTACCGCTCGAGTTTGCACGTTACACCACTTTCATTACACTTACACTCGTATTAAAAAAATAGATTTTAATTTAGGTCGCTGCCTCGCTTTACATGCCTTCTTTGTGAAAAATGGTCTTGATTTTTGACGCTTGGGGACTCATTTACATCCAGATAACAACCCAATCTGTCAGTGTTAAGCAGATTTTGTGTCCTAGCTATACGGATTAGACAATTCATTTTTTTATGTGTAATATCGATCGATTTTAGCAGAGATAATTGAAATGACATGTGTTCACTGCTTACCGGGCACGTTTGTTTAGAACAGCGTAAAGTGTAATAAATTACAAAAAAAAAAGGCAAGAGAACTGCTGCATAGTTACTACCCTGAAAATTTAAAATCGCTCTTAATCCCAAAATCGGTGTTAATGGCAGTGTGCCTTTAGAGCTTTCAACGAGGAAGAGCTATTTTTACTGTATCATTTAGAAGTTTACCTAACATATCTGTTAGAACTGTACCGGCAGTATTCGTACATCGGCATCTAATTACACGTAACAAGCATAATATCTCAAAGTACACGATACAAGATAATTTCTATAATCATACATTTTTTTCATGTTCGATATATTTGATTTCACTTTGCCTTTATTTCTGAAAATTATTTAGAGGATTTACATAATTCTTATAAAAAAAAGTTTTACGTCATTTGCAATAGATTTCATCTGCATATTTGTTATATATATTTTTGCATTTCAAATTGTTTTCTTGTTTGCCTTTAAACCATCCGTCCAGTTGTCCAGACTACAACTAAAGAAATCACAAGCTTTTTGCGTTTGGGTGGTGAGAAAAAATCAACATCATCAGCAACTTGCAACACATACAATTGACGGTCGATGATAAGTTCACTTAGTTTCGACATTATTGTAGATTTAAGTTATCTCTCTATCACTTCAATTCTCAAAATGTGTATATATTTCTTAAAGAATACGACATAACTTGTTGCGATGAGATCTTCAGAGATTCGATTCAGATTAAATGGTTCATTTGTAGAAAAGTGTGTAATAGTATGTTATTGACAGCTATATAAGTCGGATGAACTCTTGGCGAATCTTGAGGGAGACAGGCGGGATGATATTGAGAGAGGGAGATTAATGTTAAATGGTTGAATGGAAAGGCTGAAAACCGATACTGAATTTAGGATTCTGTTACATCAGTCGTTATATGTCATTCTAATTTATAACAGTCTTGTAGTCTTAATCATTCAATATTTAGGGCGCCGTGGTCTAGTGGTAACGTATCCGATTACGGATCCGAAGGTTGTGGGTTCGAACCCCGTTGGAGGCAAGAATTCTTCATGCCATTCCCGGGCGCAAAGTACTGGTCCAACCCAGGAACCATCGAGAGGGATTAGTATAACTAATCCAATATTGCAATGATTATGTAATGCACGTTCTGACTCGTGGTTTAACAGACCATGCTGGTGCATGTCCCTAGATTTGAGCTCTGAGTCTTTCGAGACCAAGTACTTATATTTATTTATACACGTTATATCTCAGTAGAATATAATTGTATCGCTTATAATATTCCAGGCCCTGCTTCACCTTATTAAAAAAGGATACAAATGCTTTAATACTTTGTTTTACTAATTTTTGATATCTCTCTTTTATTTTCTAATACCGTTCATTTATAGTTTTGCATTTATTCTACATCACTGAACTAATTTGAGTTTTATTTATGGTTACGATCTCCTTTTCAAATCCAGGCTGATTCAAATCAAACCAAATACTTGAATCAATTTTAAGTATCGTATTGACGTTATACGTACAGAGGTCATGATAAGTACGAGTTTCTATAATATGAATGACTTATTCATCAAACGATCTCGGCAAGACACATATAGGGGTAAACTTATTCGAAATTTGTAAAGTTACTTGTACTTGATTTCCGGAATGAATTATGTCCGGTTCAGAAGTAAAGAATAGCATTTCATTCACGTCCCTGTTTCTTTACCACATTTTTGCATTTTTATTTTCCAATTCTGGCACACCTGAAATTGTTAGCAGAGCATGCTGCATAACGAGAATGTGTCATTAGCAAGGAAATAACTTTTGTTCCAAGCTTATGAATGGAAATAACTGTTGAAAATGATTTCATTTTTTTGTTATTGATTTTATATTTCTTACTTAATTAATTTTGATCGCACTTAGTTCGTTCGTGGTGCAGTTATGTATTCAACCGAATGAAGAAAACCACCATTAATAGGGTAACTGCTATGAAAGAGTTGCTGGATTTGAACTTTCCCCATGATCTCTCTCTCTCTCTCTCTTCTTCAACGGTTGAGGCATCTCTCTATATTTCTCATTACAATCATCACCCACCGAACGGATATTTTGAATTTGTTTTTGTACTTCACTCATTTTTACTCATTGTTACTTTTGTAACTTGTGAATTGAATAAAGAAGAATTGAATTGAAATTGAATTGAAATCCCTAGTTCATTTGATATAAGATGGAATTATGCCTCAACGCACATCGTTTCGTGGCATTTATTATAGAATCAATCTGAATAAAAAAAATCTAAACACTTAAGAGAATGAACTTGAAATGTAAATGCCATTCAGTCATCAAGACATGCCATTTTTGTTGCAATAAAGATAACCGGAAAACAACAAAATGTATACCCTAGTGAAATAATTATTGTCAAAGTTCTATTTCTCTTCAGAAATATAGTGCGATAAATCCAATTTGATTAGTTTATGTACAAACAAGATAATGCTTAACGAGCATTTAATCACGCATATTTATTTATTTAAAATGTTAGTACTCGTATATTTATATACATCTATTGATCTTTTTTTAGACTGTTTCTAAATTCCATACCGAAACATAAGCCAATGACCGTTCACATTATAGAACATTTGCTTAAGATACAATAAGGTGTCCGCAATTTAGGGTCTGTATAGGAAAATTAAGCGGTAATATATTTACCAAATAATTAAAAGTGGGCCATCACAGAAATAACTATGTATTGGTTTAAGATACAATCAGTTCTGAAATTCATCCGCTTAATCAATTTTGTTTTCTGGCGAGAATTTCAAACCTAATATATCTTTCTCTCAGACATGATTCTGAGCTAAAACATGCATCATCTTTTTATGGAGCCTTACTTAAGATTTGTGGCATTCTGGTATTGTATGAACAGGCAAAATGTAAGCAGCTTAGTAGACATGCATATCTTCTGTTTGTTCGTAAACAACATAAACTCGTATGTTAAGTCTATGCAATTTTATCATATGACATAATGCTTAAACAGCTGTTTCCTGTTTCGTGTAACTATCACATATATTTTCTTATATTGAACACGTTACGTATAACTTTTAGGCCGAATTACATCACTCCGCGTCACGCGCGTGTATTCTGTATATAGCATACAGCTGGATTAAATGTGTTTGATGCAACTAACTTTGATCAAAATATGCATTTATTCATTTGATGTTGAAAATGTATGAGAAATACCCACGTTAAATTGTTATTTCCTTTAATTATTTGAAACTATTTTCTTTGTTTTAGATTACAAAAAGTAATTCGTTCACAGTCCGTTCATTCATGTTCTTTTTTGTTTGTTGTTATAATCGCGATTTATTGTCAGTATAGGTCATATGATAAAAATAACCTGACATTAAATTTTATTTCATATCAAATTTTACAAAACTCGTTCATGGATAGTATTAAGCTCGCCAGAGCCTCGCTTAATATCATTTTCATGAACTCGTTTCGTAAAATTTGATAAAAAATAACAATTCATGCAAGATCCTATATGTATTATTCAATATCCTTGTTGGGAAATGTGTATTACTTTACGTCATTGTGACATTTCAAAATTAAAAGGTTAATATTTTCACATGAAGCGTCTTATAATGTTTTCATAAAACAATACTGTGCTGCAGTTAGAAAGTACTGACACACATTACGTGACATGTGATGCGTAATCAGTAGAGTGCATGCATAAGTCAAATAATGTTTATCGAATATCATGTTTGTGTGAGTAAATGTGTTGTCAACGTTTTGCTTTAAACGATACCTTCTCAATTATACCCACAGTTAATCCGTGAGGCAGCCGATGGAAGGGTTAGTTTTCAAATTATATTTTATATAGAACATTATAAAAATTTTCTTCTCTGAAACCGATAATCATAATCTTTTATTTCGTTTTACACATAGTTATATAGGTGTTTTGAATATTGGTTCTTTTCTCTCTTTTTTTGCCACTCCTACACCAAGATAATACTATAAAAAGCTTTAATAAATAATAACGTATTGTTTCCAGTGGCAGTTGCAACATCTTATGTATCCATGGTGACATCACATTTTATTCCTATAGGATACTTATAGTCTGATTTATGTCTGTTTTTGTCTAGACAATTGGTAGGCTGAGTTATTTCCTTCAACATACTGAGCGAGCAAGTCGTATAATGATATGGTTTGTAGCAATATTTAATCAACAGTAATGTTCAATTCAATCATTGGTAATATGTGTATACAGTAATAAGACCGCCGTTGGTCACACGTCAGTCGCTCTACAGCTGTGATTTGATGTATCATATTTTAGGACAATGCAATTAATCGGTCAGTAATTAAACGATGTTTGATGAACACGTCTGTTATATTGTCACAGAGAAACAACCGCATGGATATTCCTAGTGTATGACAGACTCACAGCTATTTGTAATCAGTGTTGTTTTTCTCGGAGGCAAAGGAAAGAGTAATTGAATAGCTTAATACGTATTTTATTGAAGTTTATACTCGATTTGTTAATCTATCTGTCTGTCTGTCTGTCCGTCGGTCCGTCCGTCCATCTAAAACCGATGAACAAAATCAGTATTTCAGATAGAATTAAAAACATTGTTGCTTAAATTAAAAGGATACTTTATGACATGGTGACACAGTGTAAAAAAAACACATAAAAGATTGTAACCTTACACAATTAGACATCTTAATTTACAAAGTCATTCCAAACATGTGTATGAGCTTCTTCATGCATAAAGAAAGCCAAGCCGATTTAAGTTTCATGGCACGTGCAGTACAAATCCGAGCAATATTTTTTGCTCCCTGTTTTTCTTGGCCTACTTTTAGGGAAATCTCGGCTTAGTGACGGTAAAATTTTACATTCAATTTTCACATTAAATCAGTTGATATAATTCTGTTCTACTAGTTTAGGGAATAGAAATGAAAAGTATACACTGCTTTTTTGAGAAGTAAAACAGAGTAAAATAAGATAAATAAAAACAAAATACCACCATAATTATTTCTTCCAATCTTTTAGAACACACAGTTTGTCAGTCCCCAAAAAACTATTTGCAGAATGTTTTCAGATCTAAAATATGATTATCTAGTAGCGATTATTTTAATGACACAACAACTCGTTTTAGTGTAACATGGATCGAAGTGATATATCTATAAAGAAATGCTACGGCATTTTTGATACCTAGATATCTACGAATAATTTAGAAAATAAGGTCACGTTATCATTGAAATATCTCACTATACCTCGATGTCTATCAAATTAGGAACAATAGCTCGGCGTGCTTGGATTGCAATGAGAAACCTTTTAAACTAGGCTAGATGTTATAGATACATGTCACCGTTCTGTGTTATGACTGTTTCCCTATCTATGTTGAATATGCTTTCACTAATCTGTATTTGATTATATTTGTTGGGATATTGCTCAGTTGATTACTGGTGGCCCATCAGTGTTTTGCAGATATTTTTTTAAAAACTTAAACAGTGCGTATAGATTTTTGTATAGTATATATAAAATGTACGTTACACAAATGTATTTCCTCGACACAAAATAACACATGAAGTACATTTGTTTTATTAAAATATATGAACAACCAACGAAGATGCGTCCAAATAAAGTTGACTGGCAATAATGCATATATCAAATGTATAAAGAAATGTATATAAACTATAATACTTATAGCGCCTTACCATCCATTGTAAGGATGTATTTTAGTTAAAATAGAAATGGACCTCAAGGTATTAATGATCCAGGTTAAATGCTTTTTTCTGTTACATTTCAGATATTGTGATCACAAACATTGTTTATGAATTTCGAGTAAACGAATAAACCCAAGACAGCATAATAACAACAACAAAGCTCCTATCTCTTTCTGTCGACCTGTTAACAGTCGTCAGTCCTAAGACAGGAACAACCATCACTGTATTGCTTGACTGTCATTCATGTAACAATGGCACTTGGACATATTAATAGCTACATAGTAACCATGTTTTTACTTAAAGTGTTTCATTATGTCAACAAAATATAGTGTATACTACAATTAAATAGATATAAAACCGGTGCCCGGGTCACAAATGCAAGCTGTGTTTGGTTCTAGGTCTCTTTTACGTTGTGCAGGGAGAGATACATGCCGCACATTCATACACGTGGGTTACATCCGGGTATTTTATTTTATTTTAACCTAACATACCAAGGTCCACGAAATTTCCAACAAGAATAGTTTTATCTCCTTTTCTATAAAATTGTTGTAAAATGTATAAAGAAGTGAAAATACAACAACAACAACAACAACAACTTAAACAAGGTTTGAAGCCAAATGCAAATTTATTAATCTATCCAAATGCTCCAAATGCGGTTAGCAAGCGTTTCCCATACGAAGTCTAAATTACTTATAGAGCACACAAGAGTTGTTTACTATTCCCATGCTCACGTAAAAGACGGGATTCAAAACACGTATTAGGATCGTGAAACTGATAAAGCTATAATTTGAACAATTTGCATAGAGATTCGTTACGATCTACGACAGCTTGACGTAAGATCCATCGGATCTGATTTCTCTTTTATTTCACTTGATAAACTGGTTCAGTCGTTGAACTATCATTACTTCAATTTAAATTTGAGGAAAAAAAGACATACATTGCATGATACATTAGATTGATTTCGTTTAAAAATATTCAAAAAATTTACACATTTTACTGATTTATTACGGAATATTCGAGAAGCAAACACACATATGATTTCCTACTCAAGTAATAATTTAATCACTACAATAAAGGTCTTTATACCCCAATGGGCATTACGATTTAGGTATTGTAATTTTAGACACTTATTTTAGAATTTTTTCTTACGACGAATTTGCTTGTTTAAAAATCTCTCAAATGCCGATAACTAGTTGACTTAGTTCCTACATACACGGTGTTAGACGATTATGGTCATGAGTTTTGGGACCCGATTTACTTAACTTTATATGAATAAAGTTCATGAATTCCAAAAATCTTCTTGGCTTTTGTTTTTCTTCTCAACTGATAATTTATCTTTCTCTATTGTATATTACGAAAATAAGAAATTGGATGATTTAATGTAAAAAAAA
Organism: Solen grandis; assembly: GCA_021229015.1. Lineage (NCBI taxonomy): Eukaryota > Metazoa > Mollusca > Bivalvia > Adapedonta > Solenidae > Solen > Solen grandis. Next base: position 65,196,238 of record CM037781.1, on the reverse strand, counting down.
CAAAAAACAACCCCCCCCCCCAAAAAAAAAAAAAAAAACCGGTCTCTTGCATTTAAATGTATAATTCAAAATTTTAATTCAATAAACCGTTACCCATTCGCATTGGATTATTGGATAGAGTATGTTAAAGATTAGAATTTATAATTCATTTATAAAGATTAAATGATCATACGGTATCAGACCATTGCCTACAAACGGAGAAAATAAATGACTTAGAAAGAGACTTGCAATCGTAATTTCTATCATACCAAAACAAGCTAATGATGTCTTCATTTTTACACTTAAACCGTGTCATTTATATATTTAAGTTTGATTGACATATAGATAGTTGGTAAATATTTCAATCGACATGTTGAAACTAAATGAAACAAAATTCTACTGAAGTCAATTGACTAAATTATATGCATTCACTGATCGATCAGACAGAAGTGACGTATTTCATTTCTGATTTATCTATAAAAATTCTCCTGGACTTATCAACCCTTTTTTAAAAAAAGACGTCAGTTTGCATAGCATTTCTTAGTTTATGAGGAATAAAACTAGACTTCGATTCTGTTCCTGTTATGAGAGTTACAAATTTCAAATTTAAAAATATTTTGCAAATAAAAAAAAAAATGCACGGGTTTATTTTTATATATTCACGTTACGTTAAATGTGAATTTAATTAGTGCAATTTTCTTTTTTAAATTAAATATCTAATTATTTTTATTTAATCCCATTCATCAACTCCATGAATGAATAGTTAATGAAACATCAACTTGTATAAAGTTATACCAGATACATGTGGAGTCAAATATGCACAAAAAAGCCACATATCTGCATACATGTAGATGCACATTTGTGATGCTTCTATAATCTTTACTAATAATGTAAAGATGCATTACAAGTACGTGTGCTACATTATGAAAACTCCTCATCGCTCTTGGTTTCTTGTCTGGTCACTTATCATGTGAATGAGGATTTAAGCTGGATTGCATTAGAACAGAATATCGAACAGCATCTCAAACAGTATATCGGCAGTTCGGTTAAATCTGCATTTGCATTAGAACAACATATCGAACAGCATATCGGCAGCTCGACTGCATCTGCATTTAAGCTGGATTTGCATTAGAACAGCATATCGAACAGCACATCAGGGCAACAAACCCATCCATAGCCTTAATAAACTCCAATCAAAATTCAATATGATAATCAAATATATCTCGTTTGTTAGAAATTGAACATAACTTAAAAAAAATTTCTTGAGTACTGTAAAATCATGAATTTTCGTGGGACACTACTTTTCGTCGATTTCGTGGTGGCATTTATGTCCACAGAAACTTGTCTCTTATATAGACCTCACGTTTCTTAGAATATTGATTCACGATTAAATGAACCCACAAAATTCCCTTAGGTGCATTATCAACGAAATTTAATGTCAACGAAAATTAATGATTTTACAGTAGATAAGTTCAATATGATACCTTTGTGTCAAGGGTCTCATACAACAAAAAATCCTGAATATGAATTTTAAACTCCTCTGAATGTCATAAGGGTGATTGAACTCCTTTATTTGCTTCTAAGATTTAAGTTTCTATTAATTCCAAGCATTTCTACAATTGCCCTGGAAGTCTATCGGGCTAATTTGAATCTCTATTCGACAGTTCAATGCTTCGGATCAATTCTTGGCGTATAATGAGGCATGGTGGCGAGCTAATCAGAGATCAAAGCATTTGAATGTGGGAATCTAAGATCAGATGCAGAACACGATATTTTACATACTGTCTTGTTAGGGGTCATGTCTTGAAACATGACGCATACATTGTTGTACAATTGTATTTAAGAAGGTCTTTTAACTTTTTCTTGAACTCATTGTTTTTCTTGGACTAAGTGTACAAAAGTGAATGCGTAATTATATATTCATTCATTTGCATGCAAAACACGTGCTTACTATTGTTCAATAAATGTACTGTCCCGAAAACAGAATAATATAAATATATAACTTAAAGGATGATCGGTAGATATTGATAAGTAACTTTCTATTCTCCCTCGTTAATGTTGGTGAAGTCCTCTGTTTCCTGACAAATAAACTTGGCAAATGCAGGTCAGATTGTACGTGAAAACGCTATTTTTCTAAACGCAACCTCGGCGAAATCGGTTAAATATGGAATACGGTATACTTGAAGTAGGGGTTTGTGGTACCACCTGACGAGATTCGCAACATTGCGACTTAAACAGTCCCGGGTTACGAATTCGTAAGTTCAAACTGTGAAGTTCAGCCAAGTAAAAAGGCTTTATCATTCTAAAAATTCAATACCGTCTGTGACGCCACCGCCTGTGATGGGGAAACCCATCTATATTTTTTAAAAGTTACGGATTTTGCTTGGGTGAACATTCGTCTTTAGATTGGTATCGGTAAGGGTAATACACGTGTAAAGTAAAAATCCATTTCTTATTCAATGACTGTCTGTGAACGAGCTACTTTAACACTTCCACACACACCACAACACTGTAACTTAAAATATAATGTTTATACCCACATTTGTTACATATACGTTGGGTGCCTGTATAGTAGTAGTGGTAACGCGCCTCGCTTCTCACCAACGCGTCCCGGGTTCGATTCCTTGTCACGTACCTGAGAGGGTACAGTGGTCGCCCGTCCAGACACGTGGGTTTTCTCCTGGCTCTCCGGCTTCCTCCCACAAAAATGACCAAATATGCCGCTACTAGAGCCATCGAGAGTGATTAATATAAGCTGTGATAAGTTGTTTCGTAATCGATGTAAAATAAATAAAGTTTAGACTTTACTAGCTATGGCTATGCTGCTAATGTGCTTTCATTGGCCTTTAAGGTGGTTCCCTGTATGAGTAGATAGAAGATTTTCACATTACGTTATGTGTACGGGAATAACCAGAATTCCTATTCTGTCGTCTGCTCCAATGATATAAATTTCAAAACAAATAACGAGCTTTATTTTTTTCCCGACTTAAAATATCTCCTATAAATTTGGCAGGGTTTACGTCAGTCACGAACGTTTCAAAATAGTTCAGATTCAATATTACGTGTATTCGTAATCTAAACTTACGCCTCTCGTTGGAATAATGGACAGTGTATGCTTAAATACAAGCTCATCTGACACGATATATTTGTATTCAAGAAGAGCTGTAGTACAAAGCGGGCCCACAAACAAAATCGACATGTAAATATTTTGACGGTATAACTCGTAATTTTATATTTTCGATATTTCTCTTATACTCTGGATGTTTCACAACCAATCTCAGTTGTGAAAAAAGGTATGTGCGGAGAAAAAGGCTCCTTTAAAGATTAATACAGTTTTATATATAGTGACCCGACCAAGACTATACTCAAAGTCTTTAAACACGCCTCATTTTCGAAAAATATCGAATATTTCATTTAGATTTTAGATTATTTAGAAACTTTAGAAATGACATTTTTAGCAATAGATTTGTGTATTGTATCCTCAGTTGTATTCTTTAAATACGAGTTAAAGAGGGGGGGGGGGGGTAAGAAATCAAAACGACTTAAACACTTGCTGTCCTGAAAACGTTGACGCTCGACTTACTACATCGGCTTACCACAACTAAAATGTTAAAAGCAAGGGTTAGTGATGCTCGCTCTAGTTTTCCAATAAAGTCTGAGTGTAGTTTTCGTTTGTTTTTACTTATTATATACATCTGCCTTAAAATGTCAACGTCTCTCTTCAATACTATATACTCAGAGGGAAAAGTGGAAAAGCACTCCTTAAACTGCAGTTACAGCTGAACGAGAACAATCATTTAAACTTAATGTCTCTTCTGTATTTAAAATCTAATAAAATTAATCTCATTGTACTTGTTTCTGCACTGGTGTGATTACTTCAGACTGGAAGCTCCAGAAATGGAATCATTTCTTGGCAATATAGTAAAGAAACTCAGAACTTGACATTTAAACTTGATTAAATCATCACGACTTAACATTTAATTTAAATAAAATAGTAAGAAAGACATAATATATAGCCTTTAGTGCAATTCTTATGGTTTAATTTAATACAATCTTGCTTGTATGAAATTATGTGGATGTTTCATTCAACTTTTATTATTCGTTGTCTTAGTAATGTAAGATGATGTTTGTTGAGTACATTTAATTACGCACGTTGTTAAAACAGAAATTTGTGAATATAACATTATTATACATTGTTATATGGCTTTGTTCAAATGATTGTTACAAGATAGATTTCACTGAGTTGTTCAACTTATATATTTCTAATTTCAAAGCACGAATAGACATTTGCCTAAAAAGTCTCTACTAGAACATTTGTTGAATATTAGATTGATCAACTTGTCTATTGACAGACATTTGCAAGAGATTAAGCTAATGAAATTTGCGTTAGCGCTGCAAATTATTCAACACATAGCAGAAAGGTTCACTAATATAAAACATGAAAAAAAAACTTAAATGGGATCCATCTCATTTAATTTCATTTTTCATCTGCATGTATATCATTATAATTATTAAACACAGGTACGTATATTTTAAAGCCAATACCTTTATCTCGAAACCGTTTTTCTATGCTGTAAAAGCAAAATAGTCATAACTAAAGAAACTTCAATTGTGTTATCTGCTGGAGAATTATCATAATGTCTTTCAAACTCATGTAATCAGTATAGACTAGTTTTCCAAAGTCCTTCAAATTAACAAGCAGTACATACCCACCTTAATTTTTCTTTCCTTTATGTGATCGTTGTACTGCATACACTGTTTGTATTTCTTTATTTGCATTAGATAAAGGTAGAATACTTGCAATGGACAATTTTCAGAACCATAAATATATGTTCTATGTCAACCAATTGTCAAATACACCATTTATAATTTTGATAAACTTGTGTGCTTATATTTTTATAAAGATTGACCGTCTAATATGATGGTTATAGTATTCTTGCTTGTTTACTATTTTGGCCTAATTCTTCACTGTAAAACGAGGACACTGGTACAAATTTATACAGTAGATAGAGTAAAATAGGTTTTGCTTATTTTTCATCAGTACACACGTGCTTTTATGATCAAAGTTGATTAGATAAATTGCAGTTTTGTCCAAATATCAATATGTTTTGCGGCAGTGAATATCAATAAAACAAAACATGAACATTTGATCAGTAACAATATAAGCAAACAAAACTGATTTCAAAGTATGCTTCCGTGTGATCTTTTTAGAAAATTGAGAAAGAATGTTTTGGTGGCAAGGAAAAACACTCAAAATGTGTATCAAACAATACGGTTCATGTAATTTTCATTTTGTAAACTTTTTACCTTTGTAAACGTATTGATAATTGTGGCGTATTGTGACAAAAACAAGAAATAATAAGTTGACTCCACTTGGAGTTTGAACCAGCGGCCCTAATTTTCCGAAAGACCGGAAGCCCTGCTCTTTACACACTAGGCTTATATCATCACACGAGTACTCTTCAAATGGAGGTTTTTATTAGGAGTGTACAACATGTAATCTTGGTATGGCAATGTAACCTTAAGTTATATCTTATATGAACATATTTCCAATTATGAATTTTTATATATATAATTTAAATGGTGGAAAATTGAACATTGTTACGTTAAATCTAAATATGTGAATAGAGAGAGAGAGGGGGAAAGGCTGAATAGAACCAAACGTTAATTGTGTTGTAATCAAATCTTAAACATACACATGATAAAAAAAAGTAATGCGATATGTTATACATATATATGCTGACCAAACACACACATACAAACATTCATTCGACAATATTGCAATGTTTTTTTCTTAATTATAGACATTCAATACAGTCGGAATGTAGATATAAATGCAGATCTTAATTCATCTCCTTCCAAGATTATAGTTAAGGCCAGTCAAAGACAGTTTAGGGTATGTTTTTATGTCATAAATACATGTGTATCGGGAAACAAATTCAAATACTATTTCTAAGATTTACTGCAAAGCATGTTAATTCATACTTGCTCTATTCCCCTTTTAAATTTGCAGTTTTGTTTCATTGGGAATATTCCCAATATGTAACCTAATTAAGAAAGATCTTTTAATAAAACGTGATTCTTTTTTGACGTGTTTTATAACAATCTAAGATAAAAATATATGGTATCGCTGTACAGCTTACTGCATTCATAACACAAGATCTGTGATGGCAATCGACTTCGGAATGTGCTTGTTGCTTTTGGTGAAAAGTGAGTCGGTCAGTGGCACCTTGGAGACGCGTGATATGGATAACTGATTTTATATGCAACTACCACTACTGGTGTCCATGTATTTTTTTTAAATTTTACAAATGCCTGTCAACGTTTTATATTGAACTAAGGTTCCAGTTCTTATATACTTGATGATATGATCAGCAATTAAGTTCTTTTTTTTTCTAATATCTTAACCACATCAGATAACTTTGCAGGATACGTGGTCTTCCCATAAACATTAAGTCTCGTAAGTCAATTTGAGACTTGACAGAGTATCAGCCGATTAAACCGGCGCAATAGCTGAGTGGTAGAGTGTCCGTTTTGCGTTCGGGATGTCTGGGGTTTGAATCCAAGCCGTGGCACTTTACTCCGGTGACCGCGTCAAACCAAAGACGTATAAAATTGATACCAGATGATACCGCCCGACACGCGGCAAAATGAGGTTGGTGAGGGAACTCGAAGTACTCAGTACTCGTTCTACCCTTGGATTCCGTGTATCGATGCTCTACACCGGGCACGTAACCAAGAACCAAGGGATCTATTCGTAACATGAGCTAAGGTATCTCACCTGGACTCCCTTGTATCGTACCACCGTCTCTTCCAAAGCTGTTTCTTCAGGAAAAAAAAAAGTTAGGACACGACTCCTTGGTTATCCATGAACACAAGGTCTAAAATATTTCAACACTTAACCCCAAAGAAAAGTCTAGTTATGTAGCTAACTACAAATTCGAAGTTTTACAGGTATCTTCTATTTCATTTCTGTCTTTGTGTTGGATATTCATTATTATCCCAGACTGTTTAACAGAATTAGTTGGTGGTTTGTGGTAATTGTCTCCGACCTCACATTGAACTAATGGCATTTGTTATATTGTGATCAATCTCGAAACGCCATAAGGAAACTTTAAGAAGTTTTAATAGTGCATCGAAATATTTGCGTATATTGATATGAACATTCATAATCTTCTCGGATACTGGTGTGAAAGGAAGAAACGACCATGTCATCGGCAAGTGTTGTGTTACTGGTATATTGTTTACAGACGGTCTTGCAAAGACCGTTTCCCCAGTTTCATTTCAAAGGATATCAAGAAAAAATATCATAAATGCAAGAGAATAATGCTGACCCTTGCCTTAGGCCCCGAAGCCCGATTCTATGATATTTGCTACTACTACTATGCAGCTAGGTTTTTCGACATTAATGGGTAAGGTCCACAGTATACCATTAATATTTAATTTGCATTTAAGCTTTATTATTAACCTTGATTCATATATAATCTCTTGCGAAATGGATGGTGTGGTAAAAGCATTTTTGTGTTTCTAATAGGCATGTGCTGTATTTCAGGAAGTACTACTTATAGCATTGAAACCCATTTGCTTATGATTTCATGGATAACCTTTTGGATGAGTTTTGTATGAAAGGAAGAAGAGTAATATGCCGGTGTGTTCCCGTTAAACATTTCGGTGTGGATCGTGGGAAAAGAGAAATAAAAAAAAAACAGTACAGACAGAGGACTGAAGTAAAATAAAGTTTGACTTGATTGTTTTCCGTCCCCTAAGAAGGACCAAATTGGCTTCCGTAGCAATCCTTGGGAATCCACCCGACCGATACAGCCCTTCCTATCACTGGAACCTGTAATAATAGTCGAAGCCTAATTAATTAAGAATGATACAGTTGAGAGTTCTTAAATATATACATATAATCCTTGATTAATGATAAAGCAATGTCACATGTAAAATATTGAACTTAGAAGTGTCCTTCATACTTAGAGTGTTGTTATGTTTTTATACTTTCAAATGTTTCGTTTTCCATTTACTTTTTCTTTTCCCCGACTTCTTATATGTTTGGCTATAAAGGTTTACGTCTGTAACTGGTTATGCAGTTATATTCTATGATATCTCGTAATGAAGTCAAACATACATTTTTCATTGCGCATTTAAAAAGTAATAATAAGACTGACAAGCACGTCCTGAGCCAGTTGCTCTATAGCCATACTTGGATGAATCATATGAAGGACAAAGCAAGTATTCGGTTAAACGCTTCTGGTAAAACAATCCAGACAGCCTTCCTTATCGACAATCTGAGCTTCTGGCTGACATAACGAGCTCAATATTTGATATCTTTGTTGCTCTTGCTTGGAAAATAAGAACAGCCAAATAACTGATTACAGACTCGACTTCTTAATATCATCTGCTCATTTTTGAAACTATTCATTTTCATACCCATCTCTTTCATTTGACGTAGAATATATACACTGTATTTGTATCTTAATAAACTTCCAAGAAATGATTTACATATATCATGCATATACAGGTACATTTATACAAGCGACTTATTTTTCCTAAACCGATTGTATTTATGATCCGTTATATTTGAGTTATTATTGCATTTTGAGAAGAAACATTCTACTTTTGTCAATGCATAAGTTATGATTTAAAACAGTTTTCTTCAATATATCACTATTTGTGTCATATGACATTAAAATCAATTCAAGGTTATATTGAAAACAAATTCATTCACGACAGGACGCCAAAAAAGGACACCCCCCCTTCCTCCACACACACAAGAAAAAACAATAATTGCACGTGTATTGCAGGTCAATATTTAATTAGGCTCATTTTGTGTATTAGCACATTAACTCAGTGACGTCATTCGACTCTTTTATATCTTGATAACTATACAGTTTGTCAGTGTAAAACGTATTTTAAGTAGACTATTAACTTAGATTAACGAGTTTTGATTTCCACGGAGTAGAGAGATAACTAAAATATTTTTCGTTTGGACTACACTGGAGTGAATTTGTTTGAATGTAGTACATTTGCACAATATGAATTAAATATCAGTTAATTTGAGTTGGATAAAGGGACTTCACTCTGCGTCATCATAGAATATATTAATATACACGACACCTCTATCTATAGCTTTGAACAGTGAGGCTAAGTTGGAGAATAGATAAATGAATTCGGAATCGAAATGCATCCTTAGCATCCTTAACAGGGCATGATTAAATTCCAATTCTGCACGCACCAGATGGAAACCATCATTTTTATTTTCCAATTACATTTTCTTTTATTTTCGAAGCATAATAAAATGTTTTCTAGATGACATTTCAATCCATTAGTCCTATTAACAGCGCTGCATTCACGAGATTTTAAATACTGGATATCAGAAGATACCCATTAGGGCGTTTAGCTTTAGCTGAAAATGAGGAACTCGTTCACGAAACAAGCTACTTGCAATATCTTTTGTTGGTTAATTCTGCAATATGTTACCTATATACTTGAAACATCAGATGACTGTATATTTGAGCACCCAAATCGTGACAATGGCTATCTTTACAATTTTACCACCTGTTTCTTTGTTATTTACACATCCTTTATAAAAGAAAGATGCGCCGTATAAACAGATGTATTTACGACAAATTATCAAAATTTGTTTGTTTTCTTATCAAGTTTGGGGAGGGATATGAATAACCTACCAATGTCATTCCCTAAATAGCAACATAAGCGTAATATTAAACGAAAGATTGAATATTGAAAATATTGAATGTTCATGATCACTGGAGCTAAACGAATGACACTCAATTCAGATTCATGGTCTCAATATTATTATACTCGCGTGTAAATATGTGTGTGTGTGTGTGTGTGTGTGTGTGTGTTATAAATATAATTAGAAATGGAGAAGTGGCTATCATATCATTATATACAATGTGTTATTGATGTTTGAATATAGGTGCCCTCAACTTGTTCAAAGAAATCGCATGACACCTTTCTTCTGCTATCCCTGTAATAAACACATTGGATATTGCTATTGATTTCACTAAAGGGTTCATACACAATTCATTATTATATCTCTCCGCGTGATATTATTATAAGCATGCAATAACGTAATTATGACATACGACGATCTAATATAGCATGTATTCTAATATAGAAAGCAATTCCATTTTCCGATTTATAAGAGGCTTAATCTTTTCTTGTTAAATTGTATTAATTACCACTCTGCTGACTAAGAAATAATTAAATAAAACTGAGATCTAATTACGTTTCTTTCATTTTCATTTGATAATGTGTAAATTATATTTAGATCTGAAAAAAGAGGACAACTATAATTGAGTAACATGAATTTGCTAAATCTGATATTGGCCATTTGCTATTTGTTTTTATTCTGCTTCGCAAAACCAATCTGTCACATCCCATAGGCCTACTTCTGAAAACCTTGTTTTCTTTGAACTTTTATAAACAAAGGAGAAGGTAGAGAAATTATATACTAATATGAACCCCGATTGTTTATCTTGGGTGTTTTGCAATGCCGAAACGTTCAAATGCGTTTCCCTTTATTTTAGTAATAGAACGTTTTGACACAATTTTGGAGCATTTTTGCTATTCGACACTCACCAAGTTTTACTGTTGCTGCATGATTATAAGTTCTTGTGATTGAAAGATTACAAAAAAAAAAAAAAAAAAAAAAAAAAAAAAAATTATAATGGTATTAATAAAGGAAAACGTTATTTGCTTCTTAGGTGTATGTTACAGTTTTTTTTTCTTCATTAGATTGTTTACATGTGTAAACAATGCACTGAATACAAAAATGAGATAAATTGATAGGTCACCATTCTAGTTTTAATAAAGAGCTTATGTATACATCTTTCGTTGGAATATACAGAGGACACACATACTAAAAGTTAATTGTATGATAATTCAACATACCTGAATGAATTTTTAGTTAGCCTCAGGTACTTCAATTTTACATAAATGAGAAAAGTATACTTATTAACTCAAAAGAATACTAAATGAGTTTCATTTACAATTTTGTTTTACAGAATATCCTTTAAAAGATTTTTGGAAATTGCTTTAATGGTTGCTCTGTCCAAAACACCGAAAATACTTTTTTGTCACCGTATTCGTTTTGGAGCTGCTTGGCTGCTTCTATGGTAAATGTCTAATGCTAAAAAATGTTAAACATACTTAATTGATAAACTATTTGAAAGGCAAATGTGTTAAATACAAACAAACGTCCTTAACTGGCAAAAAAACCGTTTAAGCGTAGTTGTCCTGACATTGTGACAGTTTATATCCGGATATTTGGAGTACTCCAAATATGTTACACATTACATGTCCGAAACATTGCGACAACTGTAGCATACGCTCTTTACGCAAAGTTACGTTTCGTTTTTCCTGTTCTTCTCAGTTCATGATATTAAGCACTAACTGTTTTTGTTTGATACAAATAAAGCACTATGTTATTCATCTTGAATGTGGACTCTTGTGATACATCGAATAAAGGTAAATGCAAACAACGTAGATTTTTCCGATGTGTCTTTATCACATGCAGTGGATAATAGCTTTTTGACTGTGTCAGTCAAAAAATATGTTTATTTTCACTCCGATCCGCCCTATTGTCATAAGTAAGATTAGCAGTTGAGAGGCAAAGAATCAATAGTTACAATAATGATACTGGAAAGGAATAATTGTTTATTTTCGTCAAGAATCCATTAAGTAACATGTCTGCCAGTTCGATAAAATCCTTTTTTAAGTTTCATGCTGTTCAAATATTTGAAAACAATATTGTCTAAATGATCAATATAGCACTCAACGAGGAGCAATCCGTTCTCTGGTTGATAAGAACTGTTTGTCAGTCATAATCTTTTACTAAATAGCATTTTTGTGAATTGATCCACCTTCAACATCCAGAATGCGCTGTCCGATTGACACCTGTAGTGTATTGGGAGATCTGAATCAATGGTTCTGAAGAAGAAGAGGGGGAAAAAGAATAAAAGGAGAATATATATTTTCAGATATATATATATTAATATCTTGTCATTATCTCTACATCCACTTTGGTTTCATTTGCTCCTGTGGAATCTAAATAAGAACACTTGTATATATCTTTGGACGCCATGTTTTTCGGCCGATTTCAACAATTTCATACACTTGATACTATTAATTTTTGTTTCTTATTTCTTATTTAACCATCAAAACGTGTTTCAACTAATAAATACGAGTTCGAATAATATCAAAACAAATATGCGTTTTATGACTTGACTGATATTGCTTTCATATCGTTAGCTTATTGTTAATATAGTCTATCTATGACTGTAAGTCCCAAGAGAATTCAATAAATAATTCAATTGTATTTATGTAATAGCAATATAACACGAAGTATATCCAATTAACTACGTTTCACAGGAGTACTTGATTGTAGTGTTATTGGTTTTCTTTGAAAATTGCTTTTCTAGATTACTTAGACAATTTAAACTACTCTGAAGGGTGTTCTCAATTATTGCAAAATGTTTCTTGCCATGTAATTGTATGTGTGTACGTCCCACTGATAATGGTCATTTAGATATTATGTTTTCTTAAGGCACGATGTCACACGTAGTCTTTGACATAGCCTAATTATTAGCTCAGCACATCTATTAACATATTTTTATCGTCTTTATATTGCTACAATCGATATTGAAGATTTAAAACTGGAAAATAAAGATGCAAACTTCAAGATATATCATTAATTTATTTCAGATTATATGATTTAATTACAGAATGGAAACATGATTATTTCGATTAACAATTAACAAGGCAACATGTCAAGAAGCATTATTGCGCCATTGGCTTCAATACAAAAAATGCAATTTGGACTATAAATCATACTAAAATAAGTAAACTAATTATGTATAAAATATGAAGACAGAATTGACTGTGGCATATATTAATCAAACTCGTATCTTATTAGAAGAAGCATGAATAATTCTATATATCATTAGGACATTTTCAGTATTGAGGGAATTGAAAGCTTTATCGGTGTATGCTACAATTTATGTCTTCAATAGAATTTTCTGATTTTACAATAAAATAAGACAAAAATTTGCGCTGAATACGAAAATGTAAAATTGTTGATAGGTTACCGTTTTCGGTTTTAATTACGGTTTGTAAATCCATAGTTACGGTTTCTAATAGAAAGATAAATATTCATCTCAAAAAAGAATTTAAAAAATCTACAAATAAAAGACACGCATACATATAGTTTATGATAGTTGAAACCATCTGAATGAGTGGTTTAAATATCCCCAGATACTTCATTTTTTATAGAAATTGACGAAAATCTATGAAAAGTTTGGAAACGTGCGAGAAATAATACATGTAGCTTCATTTTCATATATTTTTGAAGTTTTATGGAAATCGATCCATAGATTTTTTTTCATTTTTCTTGCAAATATTCCGTTATAGTTGCTTGATCAAAACAATGAAAAAAGTATAGATCACCGAGTTCATTTACGAGCTATTGAGTTGTTTCTATATTAACTGTCTAGTGCTAACCAAGAAGACAGTTTAAAATGTATTAAACATAAATAATTCATATAAAATTAATAAACTGTTTGAAAAGAAAATGTTATAAATACAAACGGACGTCCTTTACTGGCGAAACAACCCTTTTAACACAGTAGTGCTAATATTGAGACAGCTTATATCCAAACTTTTGAATATTTAATATTATAGGAGAAAGAAAAGATACACAGCGATTTCAAAGCATCAATCACGCAGGTCAGTAGACTCGGTAAAAGGGTGTTGATTGTGATTGTGTTAATTAATTACGTGTTCTCAAAAAAATAAAATGATTTGTCTAATGGAGTAAAAAGGGCATTGTACAGCTTCGAGCGTTATCATGATTAAAAATGTAATATGGTAATTATAAAGCAAAAATTATTTGCCAAAGTAATTAAGAAATATACAAACACTAGAAGTAAATGCATAATTCTTTTTCAGTAATAGACAATTTTATGCAATCAATATATTAAGGGCGTATGTGTCAGTTTGCTACTTTTTCTATATAGACAAAGAAGGGAAATTTAAACTGTTCAATTGATTTTTTAATATAATATAGAGAACCATAAAAGAATCACTGGCAAAAAATGGGGATCACCGTCCTGCTTTTTGAGATATCTGCCCTTGAATGTGATATTTAGGACTTTTAGTACGATATAATCATGCAAAGTTTAAAAAAAATCTATAGAACAGTTTAAATTTTCCTTCTTTGTCTATATAGAAAATATAGCAAACTGTATCATACACCCTTAAGTAACTCTGTATTCATAAGGATTGTTTAAAGATAGATAGATAGATAGATAGATAGATAGATAGATTTTTATGTCCCCAAAGCTAGCTTTGTGGGGCATAATAAAATAGGATCGTCCGTCTGTGTGTTGATTGTGGGTGTGTATGTCCGTCCGGCATTTCCGTTTCCGGACAATAACTTTGTCTTGCATGCATGCATTTTGATATAATTTGGCATCAATGATCTCCTCAAGAAGAAGACGGCGTGTCACGCGAAAAATCCAGGTTTGTAACTCAAAGGTCATGGTCACAAACACAGATTCTCGTTTTCGTTATAGTGACACGTATAATATACAATGCAAAAGTACATATGAAATAAACATAAATAACTACACCAGGCCCAATGGACCTATAAGTCTCCTTGAAATAAATAAAACTATTAAACGCAGATCACGCAAATATATACAAATAAATTAAATCAACTCATCTTCAAGGTATTCAAAAAATACAATGCTGATCACAATTATGTAAATATAAGTGTTCATGATATTACAAAGAGAATCCAAATCATATAAGTATGAGTGTTCATGATAATACAATGGTAATCATAATTATGTAAATATGAGGGTTTATGATAATATTAGCGTAATCGTGGTGCAGCAATAGGACTGTTAAACTGTAACAATGTTTACAGTGTACTCGTTTTATGTATATAATAATTTCATCTTCAACTTCATTACTGTTACACAAACAGCATATTCTATTGTTCAGAGCTTCTCTAACGAAACGGAAAACGGAATTGGCAAAGTAGTGACCGTTTATATTTCTCAAATGAAGTGACAAGTAGTCTTTCCTTTTGAAAGAGTTTTTAAAAAGTCTGTATGTGTGCAGTTTATTTGCAGTCTAAAATTCACTCAGCCATTTCTCCCCGAAAGAGTATTTTTATATGATCACTTGCATATGATAAATCAATAGGCAATTTGGAATGAAACATATGTTCAATAATTAAATTACACAGAATATGCTTTACATCACTGGATCATTTTTTACGACATTTATCATAATCATGCAAGAATTTTTTTGTTTGTTAATCTGTTATCATCTATCAACAAGCGTCTGTTCACAAATCGTAGAATTGTTAATTTTCGTTTATACACACTGGGGACCCACCCAGAGTTTCCGTATAATGCTATTGTTGGTGCAAATATATGGATTCCAAATAGTACCTTAAAGCACGATGACATACATTGTCTAAGCTTTGGAAAGATTGAAAAACCCAGAATGAGGCACCGTTTTCAAGAATAGGAGTAACACAACTGTTAAAAAGTTTCTCATATGTGCTAAGACCAGTATCTTTTATATCATGGATTTTATTTATCAAAGCGCCAAGTGCACGACCAGCAGCGTTTGATAAAATGTAACAATTGTTTATATACTTATTTTTTTCGTCAAAAGTTTCTCCCAGGTATTTATAATGTTCGACAGTATCTAAGAAATTATCACCAACTTTGGACTTGAACTCAGCACGTGCAGATTGATTTTGCCTGAAATGAACACATTTTGATTTGGTCGTGTTAATTAGTACGTGCCATTTCTATCACGATTAGTGTTTGACGTGTAACATAGATCGCAAATTTGTCTCCGAGTCTGAAATCTAGTAATCATTTCAAAGTATAGGTGTTATCACTTATATGCGTTTTTGATGACTTGTGATTTGATTAAGTGATGCCCAATGAAACTCGAAAGTATACAAAAGCAGGAGTGACAATTAAAATAACAATAATTGCAATATTCCAAGCTTACCGTCAGATAATTATTTACCGATTTAATGTTCTATTTTGAATATCTTTACAATATTCAAATGTTGAACATAAGGATAAAGTAGAAAGGTAAAATATTAAAGGATATTTGTTCGCTTTTGTGGAAGATGCAATTTTTTTTTATTGACTGAAGGTTGGAAATTTTATACTATCTCATGGCCATGCCAATTGTTAGAATCTTTTTTCGAAGTTCCCTCGATGAAATTGCATCTTCCTGAAAAAAAAAAAAAAAACAAAAAAAAAAAAACAGAAAAAAAACAAAGAGTAAGTATTTTTATATGCTTTTACTCGCCTTTAAACCATGATTGAAAAAAATATACACTTACTGTTTGATTTATTTCCCCAGACGGGTAGCCTCGAATCTTGACAGAATCACTTCGTATTAAATTTCAAAATGCTTAAAGAAATGTACACAAATGAACACAATGGTAATATTCTTTTTTCAACAAAAGTCAGATAATTATTATTGAATTAAATAAAAGAAATAGTCAGTTTTGATAGAAAAAAAAAACATCACGGTGTTTTTAAATAATTTTGTT
Organism: Solen grandis; assembly: GCA_021229015.1. Taxonomy (NCBI): domain Eukaryota; kingdom Metazoa; phylum Mollusca; class Bivalvia; order Adapedonta; family Solenidae; genus Solen; species Solen grandis. The sequence continues at coordinate 65,179,641 of CM037781.1, read as the reverse complement.
TTACCGTACACAGCGGGGTATTTTCGGTCCTTAGTTTGTTAAAAATGGAGTCGAAGCGATGTAAAATACGCTATGTTAGAGTCGGTTTTCGTTTTCATGGATAATTAAGAGTTATTTGAGAGGAGAACGAATTAATTGACCAATATAAAAGAATTGTTATCAGCAGTGAAATGAATAAAATAAAGACAAAATCGAAGGATCTAGATTGTATGTATAATAATTATCTTTATTGTTTGCAGAAGTTGCACATGTCAAAACTATGTCCATCAAAGCGAAGTTAGACTTTCGGAAAAATAGGTGCAATTGACACCAAACACCTGAAATATATGTTATGCTAAAATAAATATATGCGTACAGATAAACTGTATGACAGCATGAATTTGGACATCTAATATTTGATGCAGTTATTTAGCAGATTTGAAGTGAAGCTTATGGTGTGAAAACTGACCATAGTAACATTCCTTGCGACATACCATATCATTTAATGTCTTCAATATTGTGATCCGAACTATGACCTAAGTTGACTAGAAATACTCGTATCTCGATAGTTAATGCAAAGATTTAAATTCTTGACACAATATAAATTTAATATACATGTATCTAATTTTATCTTATTTTTATCATATCTTATTATTATAATATTTAAATACTCATTATTTAATAATAATTCAATTACTGGTCATTCCGATGTTTCTATGATTAAATAAAGTACATTGTGTTATATTCATTTTATTTATGAATAGACGAATAGATTATGAACGGATGACAATGAAGATTATAGATAGCTAGCATGATGACAAACTAAGGATAGTTTTAGAAGACAGGTAATTTTTAATGTCGTGATAGAGAGCCTCCGCTAAATTATTTTCAATAGTGGCTATGCTCAAATTTTTTTACATAAACGTACACATACTAGTGTGTTCGGATTTATAAAAGACTAATTTGAGAAATCTTGTTAGAGAATTTCCCAAAAATGTATGTGCGTATAAACATGTATAAATCTGTCTAATATTTTGAAGATAAACTTTTTTCACGACTGTTTTCTTTCTAGTGGCATTGCTATCTGAATTCTTTGAAGAACGTTAAACATAAAAACACATAATTTGACAACAGTATTTAATTATATCGCTTTATATACCATGCTTATAACTCCAATAGGAAGATAATTAAAAAAAAACAGATATTTGTTTTCAGTATGTCCTTTAATTGAGTTTTTTATTACTCGAAATAAAAAAAGCCCTCAAATTCTGACATGTCTAAATGTATAAAAAATGCAAATGTTTCAACAAATTTATGTTCTCCGTTTCTTTCCTCGAGAATATAAGCACGCCCTTTTTTTGTAAAAAAAACTAAAATGCGACGATTAGTTAATCATGCCTGATGGTGTCAAGATAACCCGAACGCTGTTTGCTAGCACTATACATGAACGCGGCGAGAACGGTATTTTAATATTACATCTGTTATTTTTGCTTTTTGCAAAAATTCCGATCGCTGGTAAAAAAAAAAATCAAATCAGATTTGTTGATTGATATAACTTTTTTTCTCGAAAAGTAAATGCTTTTAAGCCTACGTTAAATAATTTTAAATCTGGAAAACAATATGGGATTTTTTTTATATTTCACTAAAGGTTTTCTTTCTGTTCCTTTAGACATTACTTCCAGAAATTGAATTATTTGAAGAACATTGAAGGATGGCCAAGTCATGGATTTCCTTGTAATGGTTTAACAAAATTGGTCCAATGGTTAAGTAAATGTTCTTTAAAGAATTACTGACGACTAACGGCAAACGGATGTAGACATTAACCAGTCAGACTTGTTCAACATAAGACTTTTGTTCTCAGTTACAACTAGGACGTTTAAATTGTTAAACACGGTTATGACAAAATTGAATTGGACAGGCAGTTACATGCCAATTTTCGGATGAGTATCTTTATTCCCACCGGAGTACACTTTCCATTAGCTGGAACATTGCCACAGAGACAAAATACAGCAGCCAATTTAATATGTTCTACTTGTTAATAGCGGATGTTAAAGTAGGCAATAGCATTGTATGAATAGATATTGCAAAGAAATTGGTTATATCAATAGCCGAACTATGGTGGCATATTTCTGCCAGTCACTTATTCACTTAGCTATGTCAAAACTTTTCTGAAAAATTGTCACATAGTTAGTATCTGGCAAGTAGAAAACTTTCGTGTTATCCTCTTAGGTATCTTAACAGAACAAAACTGCCTGTTAGTGCCCACTACTGCCAGCCATATATTCACGTAAGTTAACTGGATATCTCGCCTTTTTTCAAGTTAGTCAGTTAAATTATGTGGATAACAAGCATTTTTTCACATAATTATCTGGAAAAAGGCATGGTATCCAGTTAAAATAAGTGAATATGTGATTGGCAGTAGTGGGCACTAACAGACAGTTTAGTCCTGTTATGATACCTAAGTAGATAACTTGAAAATTTGCTACTAGCCAGATACTAACCGAATATGTGACAATTTTTCAGAAAAGTTTCAACATAGCTAAGTGGATAAGTGGCTGGTAGAAATATGCCACCATACCTAACAAAAGAATTTTCTACAATAAGTTTCACAGATCAATTACTATGCTCAGTTACTTTGACTATCATATCGCATTGAATAAACTAATAACATTTGTTTGCGTTTTGGTGTCAGAATATATCAAGGTTTAACATAGAATTCTACCGAGGGGTATCTATTGTAAAGCGACTATGGCCATATTGAAGAATATGTATTTAGAGAAGCAGAGTACACGTCAATTACCTAATAAATGTTCCGGTCACTTTAGAAAATATTTTTAAATAACATAACTAATACTGTTGGTTGTAGTATGCTAACATACAATCATCACTCTGTCAAATATACGTAATACAGGCTTCAGTTACGAAAAACGAGTTGAATTCGTAACAGATTCTTTAATTTATAAGAAAAAAATGCCTCCTGGTTTTATATTGTGATCAAGCTTTTATGCTAGGTACCAATGCAAATTTTAATTATATTACGTCATACTATTTCGGTATCAAATGAGATGCACACGTGACCATGTAGTATTCGTCAGTACACACTTGTTTCTCACTGAGAGCGGGTTGATATTTTACCTGCTCGAGTTACAAGGTGACCTGTAGGTCTAGTCTATTTATAGACATATTCTTCGGAATATCATAGACTTTAATTTAGCTATTTAGGTAGCTAATTATATTTGTTTCGGCAAATATAACCATTTATAGCTAATATTAGTATTAGTTATAGTTTGGAAGATTATTATATCGTAAATTAATTTTTACGACATTGTCCGACATCGGAACGGTTCACGGTCCGCGTGGCTTGTTGATATTTAAAAATGGCGGACAAGGAGGTGCAGATTCAAAAGGCAAGTACGCCTTTGCCGCTTCCTAAATCACAAACGGCTTCGGCCGTTGCAAGCGGTTCCTCAAAGAAACCGTTACCAAAAGCTTCGTCCTCTAAAGAAACCAATAAGGACCCCAGCATCCAAGAGGTGCTTGAAGTGCTACGAGTAATGAATGAAAATGTCGTAGCTCAAAATGAACGACTGAACAAACAAGATGAACGTATAGAACAGGTATTTAGCCATATGAATTCAGACCACATGTATTACGATGATTATGAAGAGCAGTATGATGACCAGACTTGCGAGGAACAGTTCATTGACGATTCGTCGTCTTCCGCACCCTCGAAAACTGAGAACTTCTCGGAACCGAAGTCTGTGTTCAAAATGCTATCAGACAAATTTACTCAGGGAGAAATCACAGGCGAAGCCATACATCCTGACCTCGCTAATCTAGTGAATAGTTCAATTAAAAATGGCTTGTCAGATGATAAATGTGATGAAATATGCAAGGAAATTCACAGGCCTGTGAATTGTGACTCCCTTGTTAAAACTAGAGTTAACCAAGGTATTTGGAGACTCCTCAAAAGTTGGACACAAGCAGATGACAATAAATTGTCTAATTTACAGACTACAATTCTCAAAGCTACTATGAGTGTTGTTCAACTAGTTGCTAAGCTGGGTGATTTGGAATCTGAACACTTGGAGCTCGGTACAACTGCAATAGCCTTGTTAGGACATGCATTCAAAATGATAAATGTCAGGCGTAAGGAGCTTCATAAAAATGATCTGGACTCTAAATATCACTACCTTGCATCAGCATCCTTGCCTTACACAGACTTATTGTATGGTGATGACACTGACGTTAATAATAATGTTAGAGAGATCCATACCATGAATCGTATGGGGAAGACAGTTGGCAGGGGTGGAGGTGGACCCACAAGAGGTTTTATGCGAGGGAGAAGAGGAAGACCTGGTCCTTACTCTTCAAGAGGCCGTGGACGTAGACCAAGTTATTCTGCAGTGCGCAGTGAGGCTGTACCTGCTACGTCAAGCCTATAAAAAAACCAAAGCACAGAAGAAGCAATAGAGGTGAGTGAGTTTCGTGCTGGTAGGCTACGTTTTTATGTAGATAATTGGAGAAAAATAACTTCTGATGAAGTCATTTTGGATATTGTTCAACACTGCCACATTGAGTTCATTGAGGGAGTTAATCCAACAAATTCCCATTGTTACAGAAGCAAATTTTCTGGAAAAGAAAGTGAATTTATAACTGCAGAGATAGTAAAGTTGATACATATGCAGGTTTTAGAGCAGGTTGAACATCATCCAAATGAATTTATATCTTCCATTTTCTTAGTACCTGAAAAAGGCAATGAGTATAGAATGATTTTAAACCTTAAAGAACTTAATCAGTACATTGAATACCAAGATGGAAACATTTGAATCGGCTTTAAAGTTAGTTAAACCAAATATGTTTTTTGCAAGTACTGCTATACGTCATGGGTACTATAGTGTTCCCATAGCTGAGGAAGATAGAGTAAAACTGCGTTTTTTACATAATGACAAACTCTACCAGTACAAAGCCTTACCAAATGGTATTTCATGTGCTCCAAGGCAATTCACGAAACTCATGAAACCAGTCTATGCATCTTTGCGAATGCTTGGACATAAAAATTCAGGTTACATTGACGATTTTCTTTTAATGGGAGACACATATACAGAGTGTGAGAAAAATGTATCAGACACAGTCTCATTAATGACTGATTTGGGATTTTTGGTAAATGAAGATAAGTCAGTTTTAATCCCAACAAAGAAAATTACTTTCTTAGGTAATGATATTGACTCTGAGAAAATGGTAGTCACTCTTCCTCTAAATAAGGTGGAAAAAGTTGTCCAAGCATGCACAGATTTACATAGACAGAGCAGGGCTAAAATAAGAGAGGTAGCAAGAGTTTTGGGTCTTTTGGTATCCTCCTTTTCTGCTGTTGAATATGGACCTTTATTCTACAGACATACAGAGTGGGCTAAAGTCTTAGCTTTGCAACAGAATGCATGGGATTTTGAATCTTACATGCTTATAACTTGTGGAATAAGACATGAACTTTCTTGGTGGATAAAAGGTTTACACAAGCAAGAAATACATATTTCTTATGGTAATGCAGATTTCATTATCACATCTGATGCAAGCACTTCAGGTTGGGGTGCAGTTTTAAATAAGGTCCATATTGGTGGCAGATGGGATATGCAAGAGGCCCAAAACCATATTAATTTTCTGGAACTTTTGGCCATTAGATATGCTGTTCAACCTTTTTGTAAAAAATTCTCTAACTGTCATGTTCAGATTCGTTCTGATAATACTTGTGCTATCGCATATAGCCAGAATATGGGTGGAAAAATTGAAGCATTGAACACATTGGCAAGACAAATTTGGTTATGGACCATTGAAAAGAATATCTAGCTCTCTGCTACTTATGTCCCGGGCCTTGAGAATGAGGCTGATTTTAGCTCAAGAAACTTCAATGATAATATTGAATGGAAATTGAGTCCTGATATTTTTTCATGTGCCGTGAATGCCTTTGGTATGCCAGAAATTGACATGTTTGCCACCAGATTGAACAAACAGATTGATCGTTTTGTCTCCTGGATGCCAGATCCAGAAGCTGAGGCAATTGATGCTTTTTCTGTGAATTGGTCTGGTAAATACATTTATTGTTTTGCACCTTTCAGTCTGACAGGACGTGTCCTGCAGAGGGTCAGGGAGGACCATGCAGACGCTCTGGTGGCACCATTCTGGATATCTCAGAATCTTTACACAAGCATCTTAGAGATGATTACCCACGACCCTTTCATCATCAAAGTGGATCACAGAACTTTAACATTGCCTCAGATTCAGACAAGTCATCCTCTTGTCAACAAACTACATTTAATGCTATGTCGCATATCCGGAGATCCTATAAAGTCAGAAAATTACCAGAAAAGTCTATCGACATCATCATGGCATCTTGGCGTAAATACACCCAAAAGCAATATGCCACATACATTAACAGATGGATTTCGTTCTGTGGTAAAAGGAAAATTGATTCATTTCAAGCCCCTATTGAATGTGTAATTGAATTCTTGATGATTTGGGTTTAAGTTATGAAACTTTGAACACTGCAAGAAGTTCTTTATCTAGTTTATGTGCTAAACAAGACGGTTATGTTGTTGGCTGTCATCCCCTTGTAGTCAGATTTCTATCTGGGGTATATAATTTAAGGCCAACTAAACCCAAGTATTCAGATACCTGGGATCTTTCAAAAGTAGTAAGATATCTCAAAACACTGTCACCAGTGGAATCATTGAACTTAAAGTTGTTATCTTTTAAATTAGTTATGTTGATTGCTTTGTCTCAAGCAAGTCGCTGCCAGTCTATTGCCTTTTTAACCATAGAAAATATGGAACATGACAAGGAGTCATACAAGTTATTTTATTGTGGGTTGTTGAAGCAATGTAGGAAAGGTCGAGTTTCCTCGACTGCAAAGTTCTTGAAATATTTCCCAGACAGGGAAATTTGTGTATATACAACTTTGTCTGAATATCTCAAAAGAACAGAGCTATTACGTGGCACTGAAATGAGATTAATTTTAAGCTATATAAAGCCATACAGACATGTGGCATCCACTACAGTAAGCAGATGGATAAAATTAGTTATGAAAAACTCAGGAATTGATGTTGAGAAATTCAGTTCACATAGTACTAGAAGTGCAGTTACATCCAAGGTCAAGCAGTCTGGTGTGCCCATAACAGAAATCATGAAAGTTGCTGGTTGGGCTACTGACAAAACCTTCTCAAGATTTTATGACAAACCTTTAGAGGCTCCACATGACAGTCTGTTTCAAGGAGCTGCATTACAGTAAATACCACAATCATTCAGGTAACATTTATTTGTTGTCTTTTTAGGCAAGGAAGAATTGTTTTATGCTTTGAAATCTCATTTGATACCGAAATAGTATGACGTAAAAGAATCCCCCAAACAAACTAGACTTACCTTGAAAGTTGACGTTTGTTAAGGATTCTATGTAGTCATATTCTGTTGAAGGAATCAAATGCCCTCCCGATCCCTCCCTTTGTGGTATCTTGTCATTACTCTGTGCGAGATTTGATCCTGAGTAACAATTCCTCCATGCCAACATTGTGTGTTAAATACTGACGAATACTACATGGTCACGTGTGCATCTCATTTACAAACGTCAACTTTCAAGGTAAGTCTAGTTTGTTTGGGGGATTAAAGAGTAACAAAAAAGAGAATGTTAATCTCCTTCAAATATTTTCAGTGTAACTATGGTTTTCTGTTATGAAAATAACTTCAAAACCTGTAGGTAGACCTGATTCACGCGTCGTTTGCACTGAAATTATTTTTGAAATGTCGTGATTTGACCTTTTTATTATGATTGGCGTAAGTTCGTGAATAATTTGAATGAATTGTCGTTTTCCCATCTTTTTGTCATAGAGGACACACTATTTTGATTTATCGTTTTGTTGAATGCATCACCCATTTCATTACAGTTGTTCCACTTTCTGTTGATAACTTCACGTTTCACTGTAATTTATCTTAATTTAACTAAATAAAAATAAGATTTTAAGCCGAATTGTTAAAAAGTCCGTCTTATAGCTAGAAGGGCATAGGTTCCATCCTGGCCACGACATACCTGTAAAGGAGACATTTTTTTCTTGCTTGACGCATGTTAAGATAATGTATCTTGTTGTTATAACATGCAACTTGTCTACTATATGATATCGAAATAGGGCAGTGCCATATCTTTCTCATTTAAACAATGATTATTTCAAATTCAGATGAGGGTTAATATTACGTGTCTTATCCGTCGAATCTTTCAATTGTTGCAAGTTGGAAACACGTGTGTGCTGTTCTTTTCTACTTTTTAAGAAAGAAAAAGGAAATGTTATTTTTCCAGTTCTGTTTACCAACATTCAAAATAAATATAAAGTTATACTGACACAGTAATTATGTCCACTTTCAGGTCCGCAAATATTAGTCATAGAAATTTGATTATTTTGGACTGATAAAGATCTGTTATGAGGATAGCTAAATCGATTTCTGAATACTTTTAACATCAATTTACAAGTATAACGATTGATATATTTATGTTAATTGAAAATACATTTGAAGACAATAACTTGGCAGTCAGACGGAAATGAAACCAAGGC
>CM037781.1:65120971-65170971 GCA_021229015.1 Solen grandis | reverse complement strand
TTTGCTCTCTGATTGAATTGCCCTCGAAATTATTTATTCGACTATCGTCTCATGATTTGAATATTGCAGAGGTCGACATAATGGTGTTCAGAGAAATAATAGAAAATGTACATTGTGTCATTTAAATGACGTCGAGGATGAGCTCCACTTTATTTTAGTTTGTCCTTAATATAGTAATATACGTAAGATATATATTCCTAGATGCTACCCTATACGTCCCTGTATATCGAAATTTATTACTCTACTTAAGTCGAATAAGAAATCTATTTTAATACAATTAGCAAAATGTTGTAGAAAAAACTTTTGAAATAAGAAAAAATAATATAAATAATATACTGCAAAACCAAAAATAATAATATTATACATTAAGTCATTTGCAAGGCATTCCATTCTCACCATATTGATATTGCAATTATGTTTTATTGTATATGCGCATGGCATGTATGCATTTGCATGTATTTTGTGTATGTGTCCATGTTAAGCTGTTCATGCTGAAGAAGAAATAAAGTGTATGTTCTGTTTATTTACAGTTAAATAATCTAGTTTAAAATTTGCATTTGAAAATCTATTAACATATAATTAAATAGTCAAGTAATGCATTGACTCATGTCTATTACTTACTTTAACCGAAGCAGCTGTTCAATTATGTGCGGTATGGTTGACGGAAGAGTCTGTAAGATGAAACATTAAGTGATCTTTCTTAGATGTAATGTTGTAATACTTAGGCTAGAGCGTTTGATGTGTTAGCTTTAAAAAGCAAGGTAAACAAGCGAAGAAATAAATTCTTCCTTTCTCAGTAATCGCAGAAAAATAATCCGTAGAAAAAACTAATCAATGTTTATGGCAAAAACACAGAACATAACATCCGCAGAAAAAGCCCGCTATACGGTATTTCTATTGAAATAGTGTTACTTTGAAGACATCCAAAAATAAAAAAAAGAATCACCGAGAGTTTTCCAAGTTTAATAATGTTGGGATTTCTGTGAATATGAAAAAAAATATTAATTTGATTTTCGAGAAAAACTCACGGTAGATACATTATATGATTCTGTTACAAATTTCATTTTTTTTTAAATTTTACCGTAGATAACAAATTATCAACGGGATGTAATAAAATAATTTCATTCACAAATCAGAACCTGTCAATTTACCCCTAAGCTTTCTATTGTTTGATATTTCAAAATCTTATACTGTGAAGTTATATGCATGGCTTTGATAGGATTAATGGCTTTTATGGGGTGTATACCTTCAAAGATAAATCAGAAACTAGAATCGGAATCTCGATTTTAACTTTAAATCTAATCAGTTCAAAAACTTAATTTTATCTTAGGCACAGGTAACAACGAGGACAACAACAGAAAAAAAACAACAAAAAAAACAACAACATTGAAATAGTACTTCAAATTATTGAGTTATAAGCCATCAAGCATGCAAAGCGCCCCCCCCCCCCCCCCCCCAGCGGGAAAAATGAAATAGAATTGAAAATATCTTGACATAATTATTTAAGTTTATTTATAATCCTCCATTTCAGAGGAACTAAGAACGGTTGGAAAGATATTTAAATATAGAACATTATATACACCGTCCGGTGGCCGAGTAGTTAGTGCGTTCGCTTCAGGAGCGGGAGGTCTTGGGTTCGATTCCTGGCCACGACATACCAAAGTTGTAAAAATGGTATTGTTATAGTTTCCTTGCTTGGCGCTCAGCATATAAGTGTAGTTGCAGGACTGGTTGGGCTGGGTATGGTATCATACAACATGTCCACTGCGTGATACTGCAGTGATACTGCAATGTGGCAGCACTATATCTGTCTCAAGCAGACCTCGTCTCAAAATGACTGAAATACTGTCGGCGGGACGTTAAACCCAGCAAACAAACAAACACATTTCATACAACTTATGTATCCACTTGCCTTAAAAACCTGTCAAGAAATGGAGGCTTTAACCTCTACAAAACGGCATTTGTGTTTTACGAATACATCTTAGTTTAAGTATATATAACATTTTAAAGAAAACAAGAGTACCGTCGCAGTGACTGTATGCATGTCATATAAGGAAATTTTAGCTAATTACATGTGTAAGGAGAGCCTAAGTTTTACCGCAAGTCCCTTGAGAACATCTTGTGATCCCATTTGAAGTGGCTACGTCATCTCTCACGTCATCATTTTGTGTGCATAGATATCTTTGATTTCATGCTGTATTGCAGAGAGGTAAATATCAATCTTTCAAAAGCAAAGCCCTATGGGCCTTTATTCACAAACCTCTTGAGTCATAACCCAAGTCTTCAAATGGACGTTTAATTAAATCTCTAAATATTTCTTACACCTTTACTGAATTTCTACGCAGATAAAAGGAGTAACTATGAAATATTAATGGGCTTTCATATATAACGGGAGTAATTATAAGATATAAGTTGGCTTTCATAGATAAAGGGAGTAACTATGAACTATTAATGGTCTTTCATAGATTGATTTTGTGTAAAAGATGATAATGAATTATTCAAATTTCAGAATCCTGAGACTTAAATATAAACTCAAGAGATTGATGAAAAAGGGCCCTGCTTATTATGCCAATTTGTCACACTGAATAATATCATTCGCACAGGTATTGTTATTATTGTAGTGTTAGAAGACATAAAGAGATTTGCAACTGAATATACTTCGAAGAAGACTCCGAACCGGATAGAACTATAGACTTACAGCTTTCCAGCTTAAAGTTTTCGTCATCTGAAAAAGATCCGAGTGACCCTTTCGGGATTCGAACCCACAGCGACGAGGGGCTGAGTGATGTTAAATCAGCGACTTTACTCGCTCGGCCAGGGAGACCCCTACTCGAACAGGCATTTCAAGACTATGGAATGCAAAATGATGGGGATGAAAGTAGTGTGTAGCTTGGCTTAACTGAACGTATAGGTACGATTTCCTACCGCGTGGGACCTGTCGTTGAATTTTGGATGTGAGAACATTCAGGTTTGTTTTGGGGATTTCTTTTAAATGGGAATATACCTATTTTGTGTGGATCTTCAAGTCATAAAGACCTAAACTAGGGAACCTCTACTTAAATATAAACGTATAGATATACAAGGATAATATAGAGAAATATATAACATGTATATCAATAATGTAACAAAATGTGTTATTTGTAAATTAAGTATGTGAGGAATAATTTATGAAAGATCAATCACATAGAAATAACGTTCACTTCATTTCCAACACGATCAACAAAATCTGCTATTAAAACAGAAATAAATCGGTGATTTAACACCTTACATTATTTTGCGATATATTTCTCGAAACTCTATTTCTTATATAAGTTAATAATATGGATATTTTATGTGGATTTGAACTACAATATTAATGACACATTCTAACACGACCAACAAAATATTCAATAAGAAAACAACGATCCGCTATTTTCCGATATACGCACGTATTTATATGACGTCATATGGCTCCTAAAGAAAAGCGCAATAAAATAAACCGTCAAAACAGAGATATTTATAATCTAGAATCTGTAAGAAAACTTTTGATAAAGTAGATAGATTTGTAAAACGCAGTGATTAACAATGTAGGGAAAGTTTTGACTTCAGTAAAGTTATGATAACTTATTATTAATACCGTAGTAAAATATTAAAAAAATTAATAACTTCAATTAATACAGTATAGATATATTAACTATTGAGAGAAACACAAAGAAAAATGAAGTCTTCAGAGTAATTAATAAAGTAGAGAAATGTGTTAACTACAGCGAGATTGAAAACGTAGAAAGATTAATTACGTAGAGAAATACTTTAACTACAAAGATATTTATAACGTATTATTTTTAGTGAGAATTAAAAAAAAAAACGTATATAAGAAATATAATTAGTAAAGAAAATAGATTAACAATGTAGAGAAATTTGTTAACTTCAGTGAGAATTAACAACGAAAATGTTTAAAAACATGTTAACTTAGTAATATATGATTTACAAAGAAAGAATTTTAAAATTGTTAGAGCAAATAAATAAGGATGGAAATAATCCGGGTGAAGTTCAGGGATTCGGGTCTGGTTTCCGTAGCTTGCCGACCGACATCCGGGGTGTCTCAGACATTGGATCATATAAACCACGGCCGATGTCGTTGACAGGATGTAAAAAAAAAAAAGAATTTTGCAATTTCTTTTTCACAAATGTTATCAATTTAAATTCATCTCGTCTTGTCAGGTCAAACATGAACTGGCACAAGGAAGCAAAATATATCAGGATAATTTGCATCGTGAAATTGTGACATTGACATTGTGTGATTTTTGTGAGTGCAAATTGAGAATGTGTTATTTTTTGACATTTTGAAGGAAACGTTGGCCCGATATGGGGGCTACCATGTTTGGCAGTCTGTAGCTCAAAATTTCGGTGGTCATGCCCTATTCAATTTTAAAGCCTGTATAAGAGAGGTTATTTCCGTCTTCAGACGAAGAGAAAATGTTGATCAGAAATCAGGTACAAACTGAGTGATATACCCTTCCGTATCCCCATTATAGCTATGCTCATTTTAACAAACAGGTGCACGTTGTCTCTAGATTAGACAAATAATGTTCAAATATATGATATTTAAGTAATCAAACATTATTAAAATACAAATCGCCGTGCATGAATACCGATTCGAGTTGACTTTAGCTTCATTTAGCTGATCTTTAGGACTCCCACACAACCATTTGCCATTTGCGTCAGTCTGCAATATGGCGTTGTTATTTTAGCTTTTATTTTTCACAGACATTACATCATTACGACTGGACCTTGTATGATTATAGTGCTTTCGCCATCTAAAAGTTCATTATTTATCAGTTCTTATCTAAGGCGTAAAAAAGATTCTTTCTTGTTACCCGATCGACCCATTATTTTACCCCCCCCCCCCTTTTTTTGAGGCTGAAAAAAAGGAACAAAAGTAGGAAAAGAAATACAAAAAAATAAAAAATAAAGATAAAGAAAAAAATCCATCTCAATCTAAGATTTTATATCGCCTTGTCTTCGTTTGAACAGATTACTAACGATAACTTTATGAGATGACGGATTAGTTTCGAATATCAACTAACTTTCGTAAATAATCAATAGATAAACTACGTCTGAAACATTACGAACAAGTATTTTTAAGATGGGCCGTAACAAAAGTTAATTTGAGGGATCATTGGCACACTTTAAATATACTTGTAAGCTTCCAGATGATTTCATAATAGACATTTATCAGTCCATCCTACATTAATTGCGAAATCATCTCTACTTTCACCCGAAAAAGTACAAGTTAGACAGCGTATATTTCAAACCATGAGCTTTCGGATGTAATGAATTTTATATTCATCCGACGTCAAATAACGTCAGATTTGACGTCAGGTGAAAAAGTTTGTACGCGGTCTACAGCCATTATTTCTGGATCGATTTTCATCAAAATTTCACAGAATATGTATGTTAGACTCTAGTTGTGCATCCTGGTGTCCGTTTTTTCCACGTTCGAAAAGGCAAAGGTTTTATGGCGAATCCAAGATTCGAACTAATGACGTCAAATTTCAAATGCGTATAATATCGCTTCCAGAAAAGCTAGAAAACTGGTATTTAGATTGAATATTAGTCTCTATGTCTTCTTTACATTCTAAAAAGATCAACGTCATATGACGTCACATGACGTCATAATGCTATTAAAACTTTCGTATTAAAACTTAACGGTTTTTAAGCCCTGTAGGCTTTATTTTTTTGTATGATTTGCTTGATATTTTGTCTGAAGATGCAGTATTAGGTTTTATGGAGCCATGTCACTTCCGTTTCCGGAAAATCCCAAAGGTCAAGGTCATATATTAATTATCGGGTTTTTCTTCGGCCTTAAATATCTCACAAACGGTAAATATTCTATCGAGACACTATGCATATAATTTGTAGTGCTTAGAAATACCTTTCAGATGATATTTAGTTTTTGATGATCGGGGTTGAATCGGTTGAGTTATGGAGGAAAAATGAAAATTTGGTAACTCCCAGTGTCTTTAACTGTTTATATCTCGAAAACCTTTGATTTTTGAAAATATGATGATGAATATTATTTGTAAAGCAATGTTTGGCCGAAATTCGTGCATATAGCTTTGGTGATTTTTTTCATTTTTCAGGAGGTTTAAGAGCTTGAATCTCCTGAAAAATATTAAAAATATTCCTATAGATAAAGCGTGTGAAATGTAGAGAATTTTAGGACGATCATTTTGGTACCTAAAGTTTTGAAATTGATCAAAGTATAAGGAAGTTACATAAAAAATAAGAATTTAAACATGTAGAATTTCAGCGATTTGGCCGTCATGTCAGAGTTTTACGGCTTATATCTTAAGAATCATTAGAAATAAGTTCTTAAATTAAGCAAGTGAGATGTAGAGAATTTTAAGACGATTATTTTGGCACGTAGAGTTTTGAAATTGATAAAAAAATAAGGAAGTTACATAAAAAATACCAATTTAAAGCCAATTGTAAGAATTTTCATAAAATATCCTACTTTCGCTTTCACCTTAATTGAAGATATGTATTAGTCATAGAAATTGCAAAAAAAACAACAACTTTTTACTTATATCATATTGATATTACTAGCTAAACAAGTGTACCGTTCCCAGTGGACGAGTGGTTAGAGCGTCCGCATATAAGGGTAGTTGCAGAACTGGATGGCTCGGTATCAGGATAATCTGACTGGGTGTGTTATCATGCCACATGTCTACGGTGTGATACTGCAGTGAGGCAGCACTATAACTGCATTAAGTAGACATCGTCTCCAAAATGACTGAAATACTGTCGGTGGGACGTTAAACCCAACAAACAAACTAAACAAGTGTTGACAATGATTTAATGTTTTGTCAAATCATTTTATTTACGTTACTTATACATATTAGTTGCAGCCACCCATAATCTTTTGAGCGTTTTGACACATTTCATTTAGACCGTTGTTGAAACATTGCAATTTCCCGACTTTATTGTTGCATCAATCGATAAATGTTGTATAAGCTATATTCCAAATTTATGATAATTTATAACCTATGTGAAAATATATTTTATAGTACAATGTAATTTAATTGCCAGCTTGAGATACCATGAGCGTGTATAAGTGTAGACGTTTGAAACAAAATGATCAACACATGTCATCCGTTCAAGACGCTGCAAGCTATTTTTTCCGTTAGCTAAAAGCGCAAAATGAAGTAACTTTGTGTAATACAGTCGTCTCGATCGTATAAACAAGCGTTATTGGAATTTAACTCACGAGGCTACACGCGTCTACGATTCTATTGCATGGTAGCATTTACACGGTGCATAACCATATCGACAGGCTCTTTGCGGAAATCGCTATATCGGCAGGCTCTCTGCGTTCGCACCGGTCATTCTCTGCCATAAAAACTTGCAGAAAGATCTCCCGTGCAACGACAAAACCGAAAGTAGGGGGGTTTCAAGAAATTTACATTAAAATCGGCTAATTTACCGATATCTTCCTGAAGAATATACTTAAAAGAATACATTCGATGGTCATATTATAGACATAATCAAAGCAATAACCTGCTGAAGCCTGTAGAAAGTGCCGAAGTTGTGTTTATGTTGGTACAACACTAAACTGTTCGGTCGAGTTTCAGGTCGCAATTTGATAATTGAAAAGTTTACACGCATATACATAGCTAAAATACTCTTATATTCCGTGCAATAATTAATATTGAGCAACTCACCTTTGAAAAATGACCATTGGTCTGTTTCTTTCCCTTCCGTCCAGCGTTTGGTAGTGTTTATGGCAGAGAATGACCGGTGCGAACGCAGAGAGCTGCTGATATAGCGATTTCCGCAGAGAGCCTGCCGATATGGGTATACGCCGTGATTTACTATTTTATTCCCGCGACTGTACACGAAAATAAAAAAAAATAATTTTGATATGTAGAATTAAGAGGTTTAAGTTTAATTGCTTATATTTTGAATACCTATAAAACAAGACCCAAATATGCTAAAATGGAATTGTCGGGATTTTTAAGCCATTTATTTTGGTACCTAGAATACTACAATTGGTCAAGTTATAAGAAAGCGATATCAAAATAAAGATTTATTTATTTTAGCCATATGATTTATTTCACAAAGTTCATGCATGAAAAGTCCATACGAAAAAAAAAAGTTAAAGGTAGGGAATTTAATATATATTCTTTCTAACGGTATTAATCTTTATATTTTTCAATGTTAGCAGAAAGTCCTATCATTCGTATCAACGAATGAAATCTAGTTTTTTTATTGTTGTTTTTCTAACTTTTTTTGTGAACGGCAAATCTCCATAATAAGAAAAGCCACATTTATGAAATTTTAATCAGTTTTTACCACTTATTTGAAGATGATCCTAACGTTTAGAAAATTTCCATGTGTGTCTTGCTTTTCCCGTCAGGGGCCGTTTTGCATGAAATTTATCAATGTCTGTAATTTGAGGTCCGATTCAAATACGGTTTCTTGCATTCTGTGCAAAATAAAATATGATAAGTTTCGAGGGTACGTGTGGCTGAAAGTTTTTGAGCTATGGAAGGTTGAAAGTTCGAACCTCGCAAAAACTGTGCAATTGAGGGTAGTTCTTTAAAAAAACCTACCCATTTTTGTTAGAGATCAGATAGAAGAACTCTGTTTGCTGCATACGATTTGCAAGACATATACGCATAAAATATTTGGGGTGGCGAATTTGAGAAATGCATGGTTTGTCTTCTAGAAACGGTCAAAATTCACTAAAATATTGGAAAAATTAAAATTTCAAAAACATGGTTTTGTCGCACCTGACATTATTTTTTGTTCATTCTTCGTGAAATTTTCATGTTGTCATGTTTGAAAGGGCCTCACAATTAAAATTTAAAAAATGCAAAGGTCAGGTCATATTACGATTTTTTTTCTTCTGCACCACATAGCTCCAAAACTAAAAATGTTTTATCGAGAGTATATAGACAAACGTGTAAGTTCTTAAAAAGCTTTTTCCAGTTTAATTTTGATTTTGAAGATCGGACTTGCTTTGGTCATTTTACGGCTGTCCAAAGTTTGATCATATTACGAATATAATAGCTCAAACACTAAAAATATGTTATCGAGTGTATAAGTATAAGTTCTTAATTTTTCCTTTTTGGCCAAATTTGATCCTTTTTTGAACGATGTACTCATTTTTATGCTTTAAGAATTAGAATGTTGACCATGTGACTTGGTACTAAATTCCACTATTTCCTGCATTGCTAGGTACTTAACGATAAAATTTCAATCAGTTTTATTTCGCGATTTGCCGCTAGAGGGAGCTTTGCTTGAAATCACCCATTTGCTTAAAACTAAAAAAAGTTGATGTCTGATTCAAATGCGGTTTCCAGCATTCTGTTCCTTGTTGACAGCCAAATAGAATATAATAGATATATCGTATCGAAGGCAAGAAAGTATTTGCCCTAGTTGACGTTGAAATGTCGAACCTTGCAAAAATGTGTGCAAATTAGGATATGTTCACGAAAAACATTCCCATTTTTTTTAAATCAGATAGAATAATTCTGTTTACTGCACATGATTTGCAAGACATATACGCATAGAATATGTGGGTGACAATATAAGGAAATACATGGTTTGTGTTCTAGAAGAAACAAACAATAAAATATTTGATAAATCAAAATTAAAAACAAGAGGCCCAATGGCCATAAACGCTCACCAGTGTAAATCAGCATATTCAAGATGATTTTTTCTGTAAGGAAATCAAATGACAAACCAGAGATCAACTTCATTTTAGCAATCATGGCAGACATTCATGAAATCAATCCTGACCATTAATTTCATGGAAGCAAAATTCTGAAATTTATTAATTGAAGATAATATAATATATTGTATTATCAGTTGCAGTTACACGATGTGATAGTTTGAAAGACACAGGGCTTTTTGTATGGGAAGAAAATGAAAGCATTTCGTTAAAATGGTTGATTTAACTTTTACATAACATGATTAAACTTTTAAATAACAATCTGTAACAAAATATTTCGAAAATTCTTTAATATCGTTTCAGATTCCTTTTATTTACAAGTTGTCAAAAGAGAAAGTAAATCCGCGAAAACTGATGACATTTGGAAATGCAAAGCTTTTTTGGTTATTAATTTTATTTACATGGTCAGAGAAAGTTGTGAATCTATTTTGCAAAATACTAAAAGTACTCTCCAAATTACCTACAGTGTGTCTTTTTAGCTTTTATCCACAAAACAATGCATCTCTACATTAAAATATTTTCGTAACAAAATCGGCAATTTGCGTACGTGACATCGCCATGAATCTGGCAGAATTTTATGCAAAATAGAGTTAAACAGATAAGCTCATTTCAAGTTTTTTCCTCTCTCTTTTTAGTTCTCTTTAGATTACCAGGCGGATTACCAGTTACATGAGAAAAAACAAAACAAATTGAGAAGGAGAAGTGTGTAAAATGCGGAGAAAAGCCAAAAATGCGGATCATCAACGGTCTTTTACATGTATTTTATTTTTTTATTATTAATTTATTTATTTTTTTTTTGGGGGGGGGGGGGGGGGAATTTTCACCTACAGTTGAGGAAAAATATATACTTTTACGGATGGTAATGGGGCCAAATTTCGGCCCCATATTGGCCTTTGCACAGAAGAAGAATTTTGATGTTTTCTATATAGAGTATATAAGAGAATTAGCCAACCCCCTAGGGACCTCATTTTTTTAAGAATTAACTTTATTTTAGCCATATTGGTATACATTCATGAGGTTTTGGGCCAAAGGAAATTAAATAAAAAATTTTAGAGAAGGAAATTCCAACCCCCTGGGGTTTTTCAAGGGATAACTTTTTTTAGCAATTATGGTAGACATTCATGAGATGACTATTTGTGCCAAAGGAAAATAAATTCTGACCATTTGTTTCAGAGGAGATGATTTTCAAAGTTTTCAAAAAAAAATTCTATTTGTTGCCATGGCAACCACAGTTCTTCATGGATCAATTTTATTTGAGCAATTTTTGTAGAGGCCTACCCAAGGATCATACATGCCAAGTTTTATCAAATTCTGTCCAGCGGTTTCAGAGGAGATGATTTTCAAAGTTTTCAATTATTTTTTCTATTTGTTGCCATGGCAACCACAGTTCTTCATGGATCAACTTTATTTGAGCAATTTTTGTAGAGGCCTATCCAAGGATCATACATGCCAAGTTTTATCAAATTCTGTCCAGCGGTTTCAGAGGATATGATTTTCAAAGTTTTCAAAAAAAATTCTATTTGTTGCCATGGCAACCACAGTTCTTCATGGATCAACTTTATTTGAGCAATTTTTGTAGAGACCCACCCAAGGATCATACATGCCAAGTTTTATCAAATTCTGTCCAGCGGTTTCAGAGGATATGATTTTCAAAGTTTTCAATTATTTTTTCTATTTGTTGCCATGGCAACCAGAGTTCTTCATGGATCAACTTTATTTGAGCAATTTTTGTAGAGGCCCACCCAAGGATCATACATGCCAAATTTTATCAAATTCTGTCCAGCGGTGTCAGAGGAGATGTCTTTTAAAGCAAATTGTTGACGACGGACGACGGACGACAGACGACGGTCGACGGACGACAGACGACGGATGACGGACGACGACGGACGACGGACGAAGGGTGATCCCAATAGCTCACCCTGAGCACTTCGTGCTCTGGTGACCTAAAAACAAAACAAAAAAACTTGATTTTTTCCGGTTTATTGTCGACCCTGAATTTATTTTTCGATCAATCTGCATGACATTTTCAGAGGTAATGTGGTTATATATTTCTCATAATTAAAAATTCAAAAACAATGCAAATGTCAATGTCATATTACGATTATTTGTTTGTTATTCTGTCCAAAGTAGGTCCTAAACTAAAAATATTTTATGTACAAAAGTCTAAGTGCTTAAAGAACTCTTTCCAGTGATGCTATGATTTTAAAGACTGGGCATGATTTGCTTATTTTTACGACAGTTCAAAGTTTGATTTATTGTTCATCAATTGTAAATTAGTTTTTATGCTTCAAAATGGAAACTGAATGTTCGAATCATGCAACTTCTAGACTTTACCAAATGGAACTTGCATTATTAGGCACCAAAGATTGTTGTATCTGCAAAAACCGATGCTGTCGCGTTAGCGACTCTAGTTTTTTTTTAAAATTATTTTTCTTACCCTTTTTGTGAACGGCAATTCTCCGTGTCAGAAAAGCCACATTTATGAAATTTTAATCAGTTTTTAAAACGTATTGGAAAATGTTCCTAACGTTGAGAAAATTTCCATTCATGTTTTGCATTTCCCGCTAGGGGGCGTTTTACATGAAATTTATTTATATATATTTGCTATTAATTCAGTAATTCGAGGTCCGATTCTGTTCCTTGTTGATAGCTTAATAAAATATGAGTTCCAAGTATAGAAGTAGGTGAAAGTTATTAAGCTACCGAAGGTTGAAAATTCGAACTTTGCTAAAAACTGTGCAAATCAGGGTAGGTCTACAAAAAACCTGCCAATTTTTGTTTGAGATAAGATAGAAGAATTTTGTTTGCTGTATATGATTTGCAAGACATATATCAACAAAATATATGGGTTGGCGAATTTAGGGTATGTTTGGTTTGTCCATAGTATGCGGTCAAACTTCGCGTTACTTTTTAGTTGTTGTTTTTTTGTCGCTCCTAAGTTTATTTTTTATTCTATATCCATCATTTTTTTTACTGGTAATGTAGCTTTTTGATTCAAAGAGCCAGACAATTTAAAAAGTTGAAAAATGTAAAGGTCTAGGTCATTTTACGGTTGTTGTTTTTTTCTTCGGCCCAAAATAGCTCCAAAACCAAAAATATTTTATCGAGAGTATACGGACAAAAGTTTTAGTTCTTGAAAAACTCTTTCCATAAAAAGTTATGTTCAAAATGAGAAGTTACATGAACCCCGCCTTTGTTAGGCTATCGCCTCTACACTCCAATTGACAAATGTTTGCGAATTGATGCGAAATGCTAAATTCTTATAATTTTAAACACATTATCGAATGATATGTACTAAAGTAATTACGTCAAGATATTTTAAGTTTGATTGATTTTTCGCTAGGGAGTGCGCTGCATGCTTAATTGCTTATAACTCAAGAACTTGAACTCCTTTTTCAATGCGGATTTTCGCATTCTGTCCATATTGAAAATTGTTTTCCAGAGTTGAAATAATGTGTTCAAGTTGATCAGATAAAAAGTGAAAACCGAGATGCCGCTTACGGTTCTAGGTCTTTGTTTATTCTCGTAATCAGTGTTTAGAATATTAATTGCTTTATGTTGTTGATGTTTCATGCTTTCATCGTTTTTCCCGTTTATTTATATGTACATGTATTAGGTATTTGAATTTGTATTTAATGATTTGGCTTGTTATTAAGTGGTTACATTTCGTGTTGAAGCTCATGTTCAATGTTGTTTATATAATGTGCTGCGTATACTTAGTGTTTATATCTTGTCTGTTTATTTCCGTTTGTTTATACATGTGTATTAGGCGTTATATTTTTTTTTTCGTTCGGTTATATTTTTTATTTGGTCATATTTACTGGTTTCAATTATTCGTAAGTTGTAATTTTGCTTGTTCATATTTACTGTTTATATTAACTGTTTTGGCTTGTTTATAACTATAGATTTTTGCATATACTTTGGAATTTCATTCAGTGTTTCGTCTGTTTATTCTTTTAGGTACTATCAAATAAAGACCGATGCAGTATGTCCATATACAAATTTATGTCCATTAACATTGTCATCCAACATGGTTTCATTAGTCTCCAATTGATAAGTAATTTGTGCAAGATTCACATTGCAATATATGTAAATCCATTTATGCACACACTATTAAAGTATATAAGAGTGGATAGCATCAAACGCAAAAATTGTGAACAATCTTGTAGGCCAAAAGGAGAGTCGATGCAAAGGCAAGGCAAAGCAAAATGACCGGATGCAATGCAATATAGGGCAGAGCTACACGTTGGCCGAAAGGATAGCCGATATAAAGGCATTGCAAAACGACCGAAGGCAATGCAATACTGGGAAGACCTAGGCGTCGGCTGAAAGGAGAATCAATGTTAAGGCAGAGCGAAACGACCGAAGGCATACAATATATAGCAGAGCTAGACGTCGGCCGAAGGAGAGTCGATGTAAAGGCAGGGCAAAACGACCGAAAGCAATGCAATGTATGGCAGAGCTAGACGTCGGCCGAAGGAGAGTCGATGTAAAGGCATGGCAAAACGACCGAAAGCAATGCAATACTGGGAAGACCTAGACGTCGGCCGAAAGGAGAGTCGATGTAAAGACAAGGCAAAACGACCGAAGGCAATGCAATATAGAGAGCAGACGTGGCCGAAGGAGAGTCGATGTAAAGGCATGGCAAAACGACCGAAAGCATGCAATGTATGGCAGAGCTAGACGTCGGCCGAAAGGAGAGTCGATGTAAAGACAAGGCAAAACGACCGAAGGCAATGCAATATAGGGAAGAGCCAGACGTCGGCCGAAAGGAGAGTCGATATAAAGACAAAGCAAAACGACCGAAGGCAATGCAATATAGGACAGAGCTAGACGTCAGCCGAAAGGAGAGTCTATGAAAAGGCAGGGCAAAACGACCGAAGATAATGCAGTACATGTATAAGACAGAGCTAGACAGAAATTTACATGTACTAGGACAAAGCCTACTAGTATCCAGTCAACATGATCAAAACATCACGGTAAAATTAGGTTCCATACCCTAGGTACCTATTTCATAGCGGGTTTTATCATATGGCATTATGCCCAAACAGCTGTTTCTGGTTTCGTATAACCATCACATATTTTCTTATGATTAAAACAACGTTACATTACGTTACTTTTATGCCGAATAACATCACTCCGACTCATGATCGTGTTTGATGCAACTAACTTTGATCATAAAGATACATTATTGATATGAAGTTGAAAATGTATGAGAAATACAGACGTTAAGTCGTTATTTTCAGTTATTATTTGAAACTATTTTCTTAGCGATTACAAATAGTAATTCGCTCACAGTCGAGTCATTCATGTTTTTTGTTTGTTTGTTGTTTTGATCGCGATTTACTGTCAGCATAGGTCGTATGATAAAAAGAATCTGACATGAATTGTCATTTCATATCAAATTTACCAAACTAGTTCATAAAATGTTATTAAGCGAGCCTCTGGCAATTCATTTCAGCTCCTATATATTCACACAGGAAATCGTCTTTAATAACGACGAAGAAATCATTCTCGCTAAAACATTACATTTATACATATGAATATCATGAAACAGTATGAGGTGGGGAGGGCGAAAAAACTATTTCTTATCCTTCGACCCATGTAACAAAGCTGCATGCGATCCATAGGTTGAAAAGGTTAACAAAAAGACCCTGGTACGAATATAGGAATCAACCTGGAACCTAACAATACCTACGACAGGTACCGTTACAGTTAAACGCAGACGATAATTTCTAGAAAGAATAAACTGCATCATTTTAATATAATAATAAAAATAATGCCCATTATATTCAGTGTTTTCACTGTGTGATATAAAGTGCTTTTGTTTATGTTTACTCATGTATATGTAGCTTGTTTGTGTCTATATAACAACTGATTTATGTGATGATGAACAATCAACTGAAATATTCGAGGCCTGTCCCTAATGTTTTGAGATTGTGCTTGTTAACATTGCATTCTATCTGGAACTATTCCTGAAAATTTCACTCTTAACACAACGAGAACATAATTATGCAGACACACATTTTGAAATATGCAACTAATAATGGAGCATTTTGACTTACAAAGACGTCAAGTCCATTTATCGAAGTATTTCAAGCCGTTTTGACCCATTTTCGGTACTATTTGATCCATTACGCAAAAACTGTCTGTAACAGGATTTCTTATATTGGCAAACTGCAGATCTCAATGTCATTTATAGTTCATGGAAGTTTTCTGAGCGGTTTCCCCTTAAATCTCTTTCTGCCTTTGGAAAATTGCAAAGCCAAATGACACAAGATCGGGGCTGTAAGGAGCATGTGTGAGATTTTCTTATATTCTAAAAAGTCAACAATGTCAACTGCACCTCTGCACGGGGTCTCTTTTTCCGTATTGCATTCATTATATCTTATTGTTGTACCTGGCAATTCACATGTTGAATTCAAGCTTATGCCCGAAGCGTCATTTTATTTTTATTGCAATTTGATAGGTTCCCATACAATATCTAGTACGACCTTAAATCAAAAATATGTAAATATCTTAACCGCTATACATTTATTTGAAAATATGCAAGCAGGTTTTGAAATTAAATCATTATAATACTTCTTTGCTGACGGTAGTCTGTGCGCATAGTCAGTGCATGCTTGAGTAACATTAAAAAAAAGATGAACATGTGGTGTTTGGTTGACCTTGATGTTTTTGCCATTGATGTAGTGGAGAAGGATTTTCAAAAACATAGAATCAACAAAACTTCTTTACAGGATCATATGAATTTATGTAGGTCACATCTGTGGAATGGTATTAAAGCAAAAGTTACATCATGCTTGGTGACTATGTCATTATTTTGAATACAATTTCATTTTGCTTGGTGGCATCTTTGTGCGCTTGTGATATCGATGCGTTTTTACAAGTGCATTATGTGTAGAGACATTCGCATTCGCTTGACGGCAATATGCTTCGTTGCCTTCCATAGTCATTGATCACATGGAAACCATGCTTTATGAAATTCAAGCATTACCATGCTTGCTGATGTCGCGCATTGTTTCTTGACAATTTCATCGTGCTTGGTGATAATGGCAAACCGTGGTATGGCAAGCATTTTCACTGACTGGTTCGATCATAGGGCCTTCATAGCTGTGTATGTAGAGTAACCCGTGATATTGAAATGGTGTGTGGTTCGATTACCAGTGGAAGCTCACATTTCCACTTCTGTTATACAGTCATGTTTAATGATGAAAACTCCCCTTTAATTGTTTACATGTAATTTGATATTTATAGGTCCCTGTGGGCGAGTGATTGGAACATCCACCCGCGATATACCAAAGTCGTAAAATCTATTGGTATAGCTACCTTGCTTGGTTCTCAGCATATAATGGTAGTTACACGAGTGATTCTTAATGGGACTGAATACTACAGTGCGGCAGCGCTATATCTGTCTCTTAATAACTGAAATTCTGTCGGCGTGAAATCTGCAAACACATTTTAATGTTGAAGAATAACTAAATACACAAATGGAATTTAATATATATCTGTATAAATGTATATGAAATATAATGTTAATGTTAAAATATAACCACTTACACTTCCGTAGCTCCTATTTTTAGATATTTGAGAAAGTTTGCTGCAATTCTGTTCTGTAGAAGCACGCAATTATTCTGCATCGAAAACATTTTAGGGCCAGCTGTAGACTCTTAAATTTTAAGTATTAAATAAACTGTAATAAAAATAGTAAATGCGCAAGTTATTAATTAATTTGTTCACCTTCATTGGCTGGATTTCATCATTTGAAATTACATATACAAGAAATGTAAATGCTCATTTTGGTTCCCAGTTTCGATTATGGTGTAATGCTTTCTGCCTGGTGCTATGTGTCAACTTTTCAACAAGTGCTATCATATTTGCAAATGTTTTAACTTTTTGCGTTTGTACGCACGAATAATTTTAAGGACTGCATTCCATTGCCATTAACTTACAAATTTTATAAACATATCTTCTTGCACTTCTTATTTGTTAGTTAACAGAAAGATTAGCACTATACACTTCTAAGAAATGCGACAAGGCTACATGCTTTCTTGCTCTTCTTATTTGTTATGTATCATTTGGTAGTTAGCATCTACTTCTTAGCATACTGGCACTGTCAATTTAAACAAATTTCTTTTTTTTGTTACGACCTTATTTACACAAGTCAAAAAAAGATCGTAACTTTGGGTTAATTTTGCGTCGCATGAAAATTTGATACTCGCTTATTTAATTTACAAGAATATATAAAATAAATGCGACATCATTAAAAACAAAAGTTCCGGAATCGGGAAATGGAAGGTTCGATCCTCGACCGCGACATACCAAAGTGTAATAAAATTGTAGTGGTATAGCCCCTTGCTTCGACCTCAGCTTATAAGAGTGATGCGAGGACTGGTTTGTCCAGTGTCAGGATAATGTGACTAGTTGTAGTATCATGCTACATGTCTACTGCGTGATACTGCATTGTGGCAGCACTATATCTGTCTTAAGTAGACATCGTCTCCAAATGTCTGAAATACTGTCGCTGAACGTTAAACCCAATAAAAAAGAAACATTAAAACACTGTTCTCCCAGCGGTTTCGGCGCTTTGATTTGAAAGCGACATCTGTTGCTAGAATGTGGCGTAAAATATTGTGGTTTTCACCATGCGTTGTTGCATTATGCTTGGTGCTCGGTGATAATGGTGGGTGCGGGTTAGATTTAGTTAAATATTGTGTAGGTTGTTAGAACATTGTTATCGAATAGATTGGTACTTCAAGCTCTGCAATCATACACAAGACAGTCTTAACAAATAATTAAAGATTTTAGCCAGCACATAGAAATGGTCATGAAGCACAACACGACTCTCATCAAAGTTAATGCCGTTGTCACAAAGTCACAAAGCAAATTGGCATTGCCAATAAGCATATTAACATGGTCACAAAGCATAATGTTATTATCACAAAGCACACTGTATTATTACTTAAATACCATTCCATATATGCCTATCGGTCTCCTGTAGACTGTCCAATGTTTTTAAAGATCCTAAGGACGCCGAGTTCCTTTAAACTTGCACTTATATTCGTTCTCTATTTTATGCTTTCAAATTGAAAGGTGTTCCGCCAATGTTCGGCCGAAACTCAAAATGGTCCGTAGCCAGAGAAATCTGATGAAGAATACTCGTCGGTGTACCAACTACACGACGGCCGCGCATCGGACGGATACCGGGCAGCCGGTGGCCAATATTTCCCGGTCCCTGGATAACCTCCCGATGCTCGGACGGAATAAAAAAAAACAACAACAAAAAAAAAAAACAAAAAAAAAAAACAACAAACAAACAAACAAACAAAAAAAACCAACAATATCTCTTTAATGATGTATTGCATTTGTTAGTAAGATGCACATATTTAGTTCTTATCAAAGGTAAATTTGCATGTTGGTTTGGAAAAAGGTCATTAAACAAACACACATGACGATTATATTTTTTTTCAGATCTGTCTGTATGACTATTCCTCTATTACAGTAATTATTGTGTATATTCATAAAAATCATTTCGCGGACTTTAAGGTTGTATTTCCTCTTTGAATAGCCATTTGAAGTCATTTTAAGTGCTTTATTTTTTTAAGGGTTTTACACTCTATCAACAATATTTAATTCAAATTGAGTCTATATTGATTTGTGACAGACATTGCTATCAAACTGTAGCATTCAACCATAATCTAGTGGCATGACATATTATTTGAATAAAGCCACACGACTTCTTGGTGTGATACTGTAAAGTGGCAGCACTTTGTTTGATTCATATACATTCAAAACACCATAAAAAACAACAACAACGTTTTATGGGACATTCACTTATTTAACTTAACAAACACATTTATATAATAATTCAATTTCTTTGTAGCATTTGAAAAATAACATATTTTATTATAATAAATATTATATTATAATAAATAGTAGAAAATCAAAGAAGTAGAAAGCACGTTCAATATATTGTTGTATTGTGTCATTTTAATGTCTTTAAAATTGTCACTCTTCAGTGGATTTTTAATGTGTGTGTTTTGATTTTCTGTAAAATCACATTTTAGTTACTTTCGCGGTGTCAGTTCTGAAATGTTATAAATGAATTCTGAGATTGAGAATGATAAAATCTACATATTCTGGCAGGAGAATCTGCAAGATTCATACATTATGTGGTGTGCAAAGTGTTAAATGTTATAATACGAATAAACATATATAACCGATACCTCTGTATATGTATATACGTCACTTTTTATGACATTTATTTAATCTTATCATAAGTACGAGTATTCATATATAATATAAGATTGTGATTTGTAATATTCGTTGTGTTCTTATCTATTCATTATTTGCAGTTAGTCGGAAATCGTGTATATTCTTATTATATTTTTTACATTTTTTCACTTTTCTTTTTCATTAAGATAATAAAACTACCAAGGTACCCCGAATATATGACAAATACTCATCTACATATTTTTGAAGTTTAATAACACAATTATAATGAAAAGTTACAACAATATTCCTCGAAACTCACAACAATTAAACATTTAATTATCCATTGTGTACTAAAATAATCCTGAAATCAAATAGTAGATCATAAATAAGAACATAAATATGTGTTAGGTGTTCATGATCAAGAGTGAGTGGGAGACTAGCTTTTTTCTGGGTGTTCAGAATGAGGATGAATTTTTGACATCAAATTTGTATTTCATTTACTAGTATCAAAACCATTACTATGTGTACACATGGCACAGGTAACTCCAGCAAAAACGTTTCAATTTCCACGCAGTTATCTCCTATTTATTCTTCGGCAAAGATCTTTGCCATCACGAAAGGAATTTATTAGGATTTCTGATATATAATATTTTTTTTAAAAAAAAAACTGTTTCCATGTATCAGATTAATTTTCTCTTATTCTCATATATAATGAAATAAAAGAAAATGATAAAAACTAAAAATATTTTAAAAAATGAAAATAACCGTTAAGTTATTCTTTATTTATTCAAATTATTTTTATATTACAGCGAGTGGCATTCTCCTAAGTATATTTTCTTAAATAAAAATCAATTATCGCCTTGTGGTTAAAATAGTCTGTTTAGAAAATAACTTTTTCTGTGCATGAATATTTATAAATAATACATTTTTGCCTTTTTGTAAGCCTACCATCATCACGTGGCATTTGTGACGGCAGTGATTCTTTTTGCAAGTGAGCGTGCAATGGAGATCACTGTGTGGCACAGGTAACTCCAGCATGAAATGTTTGATATCGCGGTCAAAAAAACTCTTTAAGCTTTGAAAAAGATATAATAAAATCGCAAGAAATGTAACGCTAATGCATTTTAAAAACCTTTTGCACAAGATAAACATTATCTTAAATAATCTTTGAAAATCCAAATAATTATTCAACTCTCAGATAACGTAGTTTTAATGTTTATCGAAGTGGTTGTGTGAAGGCCGCAAAGCCGTTAAGTCTTACATCAGATAAGTCTATATGTCTTCTGGTATCTTTTCATTTTAAATTATCATTTCCTTTTTTAAACACTGTTGTCGTAAAACGTTGAATTTCTTTGAAATTGACCAATATTTGAGGCTCGCAATAACAAAAGTTTTAAAATGAAAATATTCAAGGTACCCAAAATAATTGACAAATACTCATCTAAATATTTCTGAATTCTAAAATAAGTTTACAAAAATACAATGTCTTCGAAACTAACTACAATGAAAACAAAATACATTTAAATTTTCAGCGAGTACTAAATTAATCATGATAAAAGTAATGATAATAATAAATACACCATCAAAAGCAACAGCAACAAAAACAACAACATATGTTAAGAATAAATATACACAGTTTCCGTGTTATGTTAAATGCACTGGTAAGACAGTTACTGGCAGCCATCATTGAGGGCAAAAGTTAATGCAGGCCAACATTTGAGAATACTTGCTGTTTTTTATTCACCACTTTGTTTTAATTTTCCAGTTTATCGTTCTGAAATTTAAATCAAATTGAGCTGCATTAATAAATCATTTTAAACATGAAAAAAAAAATGTTTTGATATATTCTAAGATGAAAACGTTACACAATTTATTACACTATTATTTTGTTGAAGGATGAACCAAGATTTTTTTTCTTTGCATTTATTGTTTTTGTGATTATTATTTGAATATATAGAGCTTTTTAATGGTGTATTTATTCCGATTTTTGAAGAAAAAAATAATGAAATTATAGGAAAATGTAATTTCTGATTCGTTGAAATTTATCTAAAAATCCCTTGAATTTGCCATTCATGATGGCTGCCAAGAGTGGGGATATTGGTAGATGTGGAAACTATTAGGTGTTCCTAAATCTTCTTACTGTTTTAAACTATATTTGCCTTTTAATAATATCATCTAAAGACACTGAATTTATTTGAAAACGCTCGTATTGATAAAAAAAATCTGAATCAAAAACATTCCAAGTTGTCCCAAGTACATATATGGTAAATATTCATCTACTTCTGAATTTTGATAAAACTAGTATAATGAAAAATTAAACTTTTTTTTTTCTTCGAGACTTACTACAATGAAAACCCAGTACTAAATTAATCATGAAAATAAAAATAAATAAATAAGCAAATAAGCACCACAATAAACAACAAATCGACAAGATAATTGAACTGTTATGTATCAGAATGAGGACGAATCTTTAACATCAGATTTTTTTCGGTGTAGCTGTACAAAATTGATGTTGACCTTTTTATTAAACCAATCAAACGTTGGTATGCAAATGAAGCCAGAGTAAATACAAATCTATTATTGGCTTGTATAATTCATTTTAGGGTATTTAGGATATTCTAGCTTAAAAAGGAGTTTCAGGTTGTATATATAATTCTACTTGACATAACAGTTTTTTTGTTTTTTTGTTGTTTTTTTTCAATTTAAACACGAAAGGAAACCCAGTAATAAAAGTTAACACTTCCTTATCAATTGAGGAATGCTGCTTTGGAATAAGAAGCAGGCGTTTGTCTATTTTTATACCACAATTTCCCCTAATTTGTAAAGGTGGACTCGGCCTTCAAGGGAGGTAACTACTGCGGAGGAATTGTGCAGCTTATACTGCGGGCCAGGAAGCAATAATCGGATAAACGCGAATTATGAAATACGAACTGTATTTACTTTGAAAAAAAAATTAGCAAGTGCATAATATTTAATGAATGTTGGTAGGTTAGCTTTTTTAAGTTTGTAAATTTAATTCGTTTTGTTATAGAGTCTTCATCAAAGCTCACCTAATTTTGATATTTATAAAAAGTTTTGCTAACGGTTCCAATTATAATAGTTTTAATCTGTTTACATGTTACAAATGACTACGCCGGATATCTTTTTTAAATATATTTCTTGTTTCGTTTTGTTCACGATTTCGTTTGAGCCAATTAATATATGTCCATAAGACACAGGCAATTCAAGTAAAAAAAGTTTGAAAACATGGTCAGGTATAGCAGTTCAGATTTTAAACAATTTTCGTGCCTTTTACATATAGAAAATAAAACATTAATAATTAAATCGTAACAAAAAGAACCCGAAAGCATCTAAAACAGATATTAGCTTAAGTAAACTTTGAAAATCCATTTTAATCTCTAACGTAGTTGTAATGTTGCAAACAGGTTTTCAAAGTATGATTGATGTAGGCTTAGTTCGAACAAGGTGATCAAAATGGTTTTCGCTATAGTTTGAATGAAGGTCACAAACCCAGCATGTAATCCTGGTCGTGGGGTCTTACGCACATATTATTCTTCCTATCTTCTTCCTTTCTGTTTTGAATATATGTACTATTGTCGATACCGAAATAAACGGTGGGTAATATTTTGGCTCGTTATAATCAAATATCTAAATAATATTGCAGGTACCAAAATATATTATATTTATCTAAATGCTTCTGAATTTTTAATTACAATAAGTATAATGAAAAGTACAACAACAATTTTTTTCGAGACTCACTACCAAAAAATCAGATATTCGCCTTGTACTAAATTAATCATGAAAATTTATACACTACGACCATATACAACAATAACAACAACAGCAACAAACACAAGTTAAGTTTATATGTTGACAAGACTGAGCGGAATATGTGTGATTGTTCTTAATTTTTCAACTGCACAGGGCACTGAATCAGTTCTTCCTTTGATAAGAATGAGAACGGATGTTTCACATCGGATTTGTTTTTTTGATTCTACGATTTTACTAGCTAGTACCAATACTATCGATACGTGTACACATGACACTTTGATAACGCGGTCACGGTAAAGACGTTCAGATAGGAAATAGTTTTTCAGTTCTTCTTTAATTTTTATCTTTTAATTTCTTTTTTATCTAATTCAACTCTATAAGAGCTCTATAAGCTTACAAAATACAATATTATAATTAAATCGAAACAAATATAACGCTTATGCATTTAAACGCTCTTTCTACAAGACAGAAAATAAAAAATCAAATGTACCAGTTATATTGATATATATAGAATACATTCGATAAATTGTCCCACGACTTAAGAAATATTTCATACAATCTGATTGGCTGGATCACAGCACGTGACAGAACGATGGAATGTCGTTTCGGTTTTCGTGGCGTCAGAACCAAGACTCGAATAGACATTGCGTTCTATGGGGATTAAACTTATTATTTTCTGGTCTATATGCTTCTCTGAAAGCCGGTCGAATCAAAAATAACCTTCGTTATATTTTTTGACTTTATTCAATTTGTGAGTGAATTGGCAGGCTTTCATTCGTTAAGAAAAAATAACTTTAGTCGCATATTAACAGTTATCAAACTCCTCTGTTCTCTTATATTCATCTATTTTTTTTTTTAAAGTTTAAATAGACCGAAACTTCCCTTTCTTCTACTGGTCGATGATCTAGCGCTGTGTGACAAAATCATTTTAAAGAAATAAGATTCAAATAAATATGCAAATTGTTTGCTAAATGAACCAATGCATCATTTAAAATCCATGATTTTATTTACAAGGGAGAGACATACATATATACTATACAAAATATATTTACATGTATATATGTTTAAAACATATACATTAAGTGATCTAATTGTATTAAGCAATTATTGAAAATATACCTTGGGTCGATTTGAAACATCTTAAATATGTTTAGGGGTATCGTACTATCAGGATAGATAACTCTTGATGGAATATATTACAAATTATGGCCCCTTTAAATAATAAAATTAATGTGCATTAATCAATGAGCGGATAAACGGATATTTAGAATTATGAATGCATGTTTTAAAAATTTGCTCAAGTTCTCCAACAATTTCTTATTTGAGTCTTTGTGAGTTCCATATATTTACAAATTAAACTTCCAGCTGGCTTGCGGTAGGTCGGTGGTTCTACCCTGATACCTGTGTGTACTCGGGGTCTTCCTCCACCTGTAATTAGCTGGACGTCGCAATATGATTGAAATACTATCGCAGCGACGGTAAAGCCCAAATACAACAACAACAACAACAAATTAAACACATCTTACTTATATCACTATATGCTTTACATATACACACAAAAAAAGGAGTTAATCTTCAATATCACCAGACCGACAAAATGGTAAAATATCTTCGATTATAAATGTTCTTACTCCTTATCTGTCAAATTCTATAAATTTTACAAAAAAAAATTAATTTTGAGAGTTATTTGCATATCCCAAATCAAATTTTTACATAATCAATACCCATTATAGTTTCCAAATGTTTATATCAATTTTAGCAGACATATTCCTTATTTTGGTTGAATAATTTGGACTCTTTTTTTGAATGTAGCACAGTAATTCACAATGGGTTCCTTTGATTTGTTCAGACAATGTGATGGAAAGGAGGATATCAGGTAAAATGTCTATTATTTTTAACCCGCTGGAAAATCCTATTCAATAAGAAAAAAAGTAAATGGCCGTTTCCTGTTCCTACTGACCGGCGTCACGTCCCTCACACATATGGCATCATAGGTAAATACCTGAAAAAAATCTTGAATATTAGGTTTTCTAAAGATGTAATTTCATATTCTAGCTTTCTAATTAATTCAAATAGAAAAAATATTGAAATATTTGCCGAAAGAGTGTAAATATCCATTTAAATGAGAAAAATGACGTATCAAAAGAATAAAATGTTACGACAAAAATGGAGTTCTTTTGAAATATACTGGGCAATAAATTATAACAACTACCCGTAATGTTTATATTGATTGGAAAGGAATTAAGCAAAAGAAAATGGTATGTTTAAGTATAAACGTTCGCAGATGACATTTCAAGAATTTTGAGAAGAAAGAATTAAAAGCATACGCGCCCATTACAGTTTCTTTTTACTTTATAGTCTAAAAAGGAAAATTAAAACTAGCCATGAATATTTTCATAAACTTTGCATCATTATAGAAAATCAAACTAGATTTATAAGATTAAATATGGGGTCACCATTTTACTTTTTGAGTTATCTGCTCCTAAACGTGAGTTATTTGCTCTTTTCTTTCATTTTCAAGGGCAGATAAACGCGTATGCATTTAATTGTAAGCAATACCAACTTTTTTCGCAGATGAATCTATTCGTGTTTCCACAAAAAGAGCTTGTATCCCATTTGCTAAATGTCATTCCAAATACAATACAGCCGCCATTAAATGGAGCTGTAACAGTTAAAAAATGGGTACCTTTACTTGGTTGCAATG
Organism: Solen grandis; assembly: GCA_021229015.1. Lineage (NCBI taxonomy): Eukaryota > Metazoa > Mollusca > Bivalvia > Adapedonta > Solenidae > Solen > Solen grandis. The sequence goes on along the minus strand of CM037781.1, from coordinate 65,144,563 downwards.
TCCTTCCTGTTTTAGCGGTGGTAATTTAAGCCCTGCCTTCCCATTCATAGCTAAGCCAACTCACAATAATGGATACATAAAACCTAATATTTAAAACATACTATACACATATATTCATAAAAAACAAAACAAAACTGTCCCTGCGCTGAAATAGAACTCACGACTCCTTGCAGGGAATTATGTTGAGCGACGGTCTTATCGATTGATCTAATTCAAAAACCGTAAGAGTTGTTGCAAATAAGGTTATATACATGTACTTTTATTTTCCAGTGATTACAACAAGGTTTCAGATAGGCAGGATGCGTATTTATCTTTTGATAAGGTACTGTGCCACTACAACAGCATTACACAGTTCGACAAATTTACTGCATCAACTATACCAAACGTTCTTTTTATTCGGTTGCATATTTATAAGAAAAGAAATACCACGATGATCCCTATTAAACTGAAACACCTGAGACCCAAATCATGTCACTAATTCATCACTCTATGGTTACTCTATGCTTTGGGTAACCGCGGTATATTAAAGATAGCAGACGGTTTATTTTGACTTGGCAAACGCTCGGGTTCGATCAAAACAACTGGCAGCGTTCACATTTCTATTTCGATAGCCGTTGCATAAAGAAGCGTTATATTACACAAATATCGACAAGAAATATACGGCACTAACATAAACCGTCCGCCATCTTTAAATCACTGCGGCTACCTAACGTACAGAGTTTTCATGCAGTGATGAATTAGTGACATGATAGTTATGTCTGGCTGGCTTATTGCATTGTGTTATATATATATAGTGTTTTTGTTGTTGATGATGATGATGATGACGATGATGATAAAGTTTTTAATCAATAAATGCAAGTACCCCAATATTCGGGAAAATCAGCATTCAATTAATTGAGTGTTTAATGTTTCAAGTTTGATGGTGATATATTTTTTATTTATTTTTTTTATTGTAAATAAATGTACATACCTGGAGGAAAAAAATCTCTCCAGTCCGAATAAGTCAGTCTGGAACCATCCGTCCACCTGTAGACACCAGTTGAGTAGTCATAACGTGCGCCTATCCAGACGTCCAAGAAGATGAATTCTGGTCAATATATATGAATACTTGGTGTCACATGTTTTGATATACTTTGTTTCACATGTTTTGGAGACAAAAACGTTTGACCATATCATTGTTTTCAAATCTCTAGCTTTCGCATCCATATATTAATTTTTTTTTTCCAATGCAAATCAGTTCGATAAAGAATATGGCCTTTTATAGATAGAAAGTTTATTAAGTAAATTTTACAGTTTCTTGTAAAAAGTATCATAACGTGCCCTTATCGAGACGGCCATCAATGCTATTTCTAATTGATATATATGAATACCAGGTTTCACATGCTTTTGGAAACAAAAACGTTTTCCACCAAATCTTTAGTAAGCCATATGTTAAGTTTTTTATATCATTAGTTTTTTAAACGTTTTAAGGTTCTTGTATAAAGTATCAAACTACAATAATTTAACGAGATGCCTGTCTATTTTTCAGGACACATACATTATGTCAAAGACTTGAAGAAATAAAAAGATACAATTAATATATTGTTACTTAAATGTCACCATACATCTAAGGGAGGATGTATATAAATTGCAATGATATGTATCAATTTTAAATTTACACGTCAAAAAATATATTTAAAAAAAATTATATATTGCAATATTAATTAGATACCTATTAGACCAGAAACCACCCCTATAAAAAGGTATGTATACCTTTTTCTTTACATATTTGTATGTTGCTGCTGGGCTTTGAATCCACGACCATAAGATCACAGCTCTAACCATTTGGCCAGCAGGTGTTTTTTAAGGTAATGTCCTTTTAGATTTTAAAATGACTCATGTCTCAAAGGTGCCCATCCATTATATAACGGTCGTTTCATAAAGAATCACCTTAACTATTTATATTCACTTTAACTATTTATATTCATAAAAGAAATGACCGGGGCCAATTTATACTCCAGAATAGTACAAATAAGATGGAGGGTCGACATACATCATACATATTTTTCACATTCCTAATCACGGTCCATTTGATAAGCGTATATTTTCTATGTCCTTTGATCTATTATTTCCTAAATTATTAACATATAAATATCTGCAAACTCTCTGACAAGTTCTTTTTTTTTTATTTCAATTAATACATTTCCAAATTTGTCGTGAGTTTGGGTTTCGTCTTTTATCTGCATTTATAAGATTTTCTTACCCTTCCTTCTTAAATCTTCCTCAGTTTCGTTCTTTTTTAATTTTTATACAAACATTTACATGTAGCTGTATAAAATTTACAGTCAGTATAAGACTAGAGTTTTATGATTTTGAACATAGTTTTTAATGGTTCCTGTAGATTTATATGGGACATTTCGCGGTTTGGGACCACTAAAAGTACTTTATAGAAGTATAGTTTAAGTGCGTATGGTGCTTTTGACTAATATATTTATATTATGTTTATCAGCTAAATCCAAAAACGCGTACAGCTTAATGATTAATTTCCGGCCTCTAATTCCTCCACAACCCAAATCTATGGCCGATAACTCTGGAGACAGACCTACATGTATGTACTATATTATAAAACAGATAAAATAAACCGGTACCATTGAGATTCGTCTTTAGAAAGTGGTTTTCATTCTCTGTCTCAATTTTCACTAGAGAAGCCCCTTTTTGAATACATGCATTCTGAAAATAAATAAATAAATAAATAAATAAATAAATAAATAAATAAATAAATAAATAAATAAAAACGTAACAAAACAGAAATAAAATAAAAAACATATTGTTTAATTTGATACACACTAATTCACAAACGAAAAAAAAATATCGTTCCTTCCAATTGTTAGTCAAGATTTGGTTGATATCAAGTTTGACATTTTCATAATTTATAGCTGCTAATCACAAGGTAACTATACTATTGTAGGAAAGGACGGGAACCATTACTTCACCACGTCCGACATCTATATATACACAATCCATTAACGTAACCGAGAGTCTTTTTTAATTCTTTAGAATGCCATAACTGCCTTAACATAAGACAATGTATAATATCTTGATAGTTCACAATGACGGTTCGTGCAAATCGTAATTGTTGTTAAGAAATAAATATATTATGTTTTTGTTTTGTTTTTTTTTGTCACAAAAATCACAAATAGATAATCACAATTTACATTATAAATGAACAGACTTCATTTTCTGAGGATCATATGACAGTACATGTTGAACATTGTTAATGCTTTGCTGGTCATATGTCATTATGTGATGTTTACTGATGTTCGCGACCGGTATAACCCACATTCTATTAAATACCGTTTTTTGATTAGTATATGATTATCTATCATTATATTATGCTAACTTATGCTACTTATGCTATTCGTAATATGATGCTCAGTTACTATAACATGAAACTTGTTTGTCCTTTTATCATGTTAAAGTATACGATGCTTGTCTGTTCTAACATTGTGTGCATGTTATGTTATTATATGGCCATTCATCCTATATCGATCGATAGAAGCGCAGCTGTTTTATGCGGGTTTTAATTACGCATAGCATATATTGAAATGAACAAAAAGTATGCATCGTTCTTTAAATAGGCAATAAATAGGTGGAAAAACACATTATGTTGATATTAGACACATCAAAATCGCATGATGTGATGGAAAATAAAACCACATTGTATTTTGTTTGCATCATAGCTTGTCAAACACACATCGTTAAATGTTTTGCCTATATTAAGGCAGGTCTTTCGTTCCATATAATTATCTGGATCATAAAGCCTTCAGCCAATATGCGATGGATGATAGAAGTGCCGCGTGACTGATGGTTAGTGTCTATGCGAAATCATATATGCATTCGTTGGTTTGAGTTCGTTAGTATGAGCTAAAACATCGGTACTAAAGTGTCAAATGCAAGGCTAGCTTTTCATTAGGATTCGTAAACAGGAGTCTTTGTCATAGATTAACAAAAAATAATATAGGAGCTGCTAGTCATTTTCAAAAGAAAAAAACGGAATTCAGCACTCCAAATCAGAAAATAGAATTTTGCAAGGCAAGGCACTTTTGACAACGTGTATAATTTCATCTTCTATGCTGGTGATTACGCTCATGACATATATTTCAATGACATTTGAAAAGCTAAAACACATTTTTCAACCCCTTCGTCTAATTCCGGCAACAAGGAAAGAGAGAGAGAGAGAGAGAGAGAGAGAGAGAGAGAAGAAGATAATGTCATGTGAATGCAAATTATGGTGTCGTTTACTGTATTTTTTCACTATCTTTATCGTATATGTGCCCTACGTTCCGGTAAGCGGACTTTCTTTCTTACCAACGCACTTACCTTGGCATCATCCCAGCCCAAATGGGTTGTTCTTTCAATCCAGTAACATCGTCTTTCAAAAGCATGCCATCCGTCCTCACAAGCTATAAGATATTGCTACAGTAGGTAAACTATATTTTTCTATTTAATATCATCTATACTGACATTCTTGAAATGGATACAGTCTTACAGTAACGCTTCAATCACGTAAATATAAGTATACCTTCATTTATTTAATTATAAGAATAAATATAAGTCACAATCAAATTATCAAAGACACTAATAGATGTAGATGAATAACATAGAGAAATATACTAACACGTATATAAATAATATATTACAATATGTTATTTGTATATTAATTATGTGAAGAAATATTTCCAAGGGTTTGTATCAAAATATGTTAACTGCAGAGAGATTAATAACGTCCAACAATGTTAACTACAGAGAGATTATAACGTAAAACAATGTTTACTACAGAGAAATTAATAACGTCCAACAATGTTAACTACAGAGAACTAATAACGTCAAACAATGTTAACTACAGAGAAATTAATAACGTCCAACAATGTTAACTACAGAGAAATTAATAACGTCCAACAATGTTAACTACAGAGAGATTAATAACGTCCAACAATGTTAACTACAGAGAAATTAATAACGTCCAACAATGTTAACTACAGAGAGACTATAACGTAAAACAATGTTAACTACAGAGAAATTAATAACGTCCAACAATGTTAACTACAGAGAGACTATAACGTAAAACAATGTTAACTACAGAGAAATTAATAACGTAAAACAATGTTAACTACAGAGAAATTAATAACGTCCAACAATGTTAACTACAGAGAGACTATAACGTAAAACAATGTTAACTACAGAGAAATTAATAACGTCCAACAATGTTAACTACAGAGAAATTAATAACGTCCAACAATGTTAACTACAGAGAGACTATAACGTAAAACAATGTTAACTACAGAGAAATTAATAACGTCCAACAATGTTAACTACAGAGAAATTAATAACGTCCAACAATGTTAACTACAGAGAAATTAATAACGTCCAACAATGTTAACTACAGAGAAATTAATAACGTCCAACAATGTTAACTACAGAGAAATTAATAACGTCAAACAATGTTAACTACAGAGAAATTAATAACGTCCAACAATGTTAACTACAGAGAGACTATAACGTAAAACAATGTTAACTACAGAGAAATTAATAACGTCCAACAATGTTAACTACAGAGAAATTAATAACGTCCAACAATGTTAACTACAGAGAAATTAATAACGTCCAACAATGTTAACTACAGAGAAATTAATAACGTAAAACAATGTTAACTACAGAGAAATTAATAACGTCCAACAATGTTAACTACAGAGAAATTAATAACGTCCAACAATGTTAACTACAGAGAGACTATAAAACGTAACAATAAAATATTAATGTGTACTAGGAATAAGGTAGAAAAATATGTTATCTACCTATATTGATAACATAGGTAGATATGGAAACGTTAAAGAGACTATAATTAGAAAAAATAATCACGTAGAGAATTACGTTTACTAAAATATGTTAACGTCAGTGAGATTAAAAACGTATGGAAATATGATAACGTAAGTGAGATTTACAACATACAGAAATATGTTAGCTTCAGAGAAATAGGTTTGCTTCGGAGAAATATGTTAACATTAGGGAGATTAACAATGTGGAAAAATATGTAAACTTCAGTGAGATTGAAAAAGTAGAGAAATATGTTTACTTAATGAGATTAACAATGTAGAGAAATACGTTATTTTTCGTGAGATTAATAATTTAAAGAAATAAGTAAACTTACATAAGATTAATAACGTAAAGAAACATGCTAATTTCCGAGATATTAATAACGTAGAGAAATATTTTGAATTCAGTGAGATTAAGAAATTAGAGAAATATGATAACTAAGTGAGATTAACAATGTAGATAAATATGCTATCTTCAGGGAGGGAATTACCGTACAATAAAATTTAGATAATTTAGACACAAAGAGGAAGTTTACTTATCTAGATAGATATATGGTTCATATGGATATCATTTCAACATAATGCAATCTTTTTTTAAGCATTTAATTACATTTGTTAAGAACAAATGAATTTTGTATACGAACACATTGGTGTCTTATAACACATACATGTTAACTGAAGTAAATATAAGAAGGCAGAGAAACAAATAAACAACAAAGTACATTATTCTTAACGTACTACAGATCAAAGATATTCTATAAGAATTAGATTTCATATTTATACAATTGAACATCTTTGAATGAAAGAATGTCTTTTTTTATTTTAATCAAAATGAATCTAAATGAATTTTACAAAAAATGATAATTCCTATTGATTGTTTCCCAAGAAGTGTCTTCCTCGTTTTCTTTTTTCTTTAATTAAGTCATTTATATATTGACACAGTCCGTATTTTTTTGTACGTGTAGAATGGTGTATTTGACTGATTTGTCTAAGAAAAACTAAAAAAAAAAAAAATAAGAGATTAAATATCATACCAACTTCCGGATTTTCGTCATAGATAAGTACGTGCGCGGAACTTGTCACCTGGACTGCTAGTGGAGATTGTAAATAATCCGGGTGAAGTTCACAGATCCGGGTCTGGTTTCTGTAACTTGCCGACCGACAACGGGGGTGTCTCAGGCACTGGGTCATACAAACCACGGCCGATGCCGACGATGGAATGGAAGAAAAGGAATTTTGCAATTTCTTATTCACCAGTGTAGTGAATTTGAATTCATCTCCTCTTGCCAGGTCCAACATGAACTGGCACGAAGAAGCAAAAAGTATCCGGAAAATTTGCATCGTGAAGTCTGAGCGGCATCAACGTTAACGATGAAATGACAATGAAATGCTACCTATTTCAGGTCCCGTGATTTTAACGATTGCATAACATTTATTTTTGCGATAACTATTCATAAATTATACATAAGTATGAAATCAATTATTTACAGATACTGGAAGATTACCTGGCTAATTGAAAAATCTACCGATGCATAAACTTCAGGTATAGGCCCATAACAGCCATATTCACTATCTTGTCACTGTATGGTAATGCCGTATAGCGGGTAATTTCTGCTGGTAATTTATATCTGTTTTTCTGCGGAAGAACACATATCCGTAAAAATAAAAGCCATGGAAATTTACTAACAGTAGAAAAATATTCGCAGAATAAAACTCTTTATTTACTTTAGATCATTAGATACTGATCTACATGAAATACACTGTGATGGTATTTCTATTATCAACAAGTGTCTGTTACCGCTAATGTAATGTTTTTTTTACTAAATGGTTTGTAATAATAGGAAATATATGAAAAGAACAAAGTTTAAGATCATGACAGATTGACCACATTTCATTGTAACCTTCCCTTATCAATGTCACATGAGTCACCTTCCAGGTTTACCTGGGTACGGGGAGATATTATTTGCCTCGGGGTCTTGATTACATGCCAAATAATGCAAACTGTGCATAATTTCGCATGTATGACAATGGTTTGCTCTCTGATTGAATTGCCCTCGAAATTTATTTATTCGACTATCGTCTCATGATATATTGCAGGAGGTCGACATAATGGTGTTCAGAGAAATAATAGAAAATGTACATTGTGTTATTTAAATGACGTCGAGGATGAGTTCCACTTTATTTTAGTTTGTCCTTAATATAGTAATATACGTAAGATATATATTCCTAGATACTACACCCCCTCAAATTATAATCTACTTAAGTCGAATAAAATTATATTAATACAATTACAAAATTTCTTTAGAAAAATATAAATATGAAACCAAAAATGATAATATACATTAAGTCATTTGCAAGGCATTCCATTCTCACCATATTGAAATTGCAATTATGTTTTGTTGTATATGCGCATGGCATGTATGCATTTGCATGTATTTTGTGTATGTGTCCATGTTAAGCTGTTCATGCTGAAGAAGAAATAAAGTGTATTTTTTGTTCTCTTTATTTACAGTTAAATAATCTAGTTTAAAATTTGCATTTAAAAATCTATAAACATATAATAATTAGTCAAGTAATGCATTGACTCATGTCTATTACTTACTTTAACTGAAGCAGCTGTTCAATTATGTGCGGTATGGTTGACGGAAGAGTCTGTAAGATGAAACATTAAGTGATCTTTCTTAGGTGTAATGTTGTAATACTTAAGCTAGAGCGTTTGATATGTCTGCTTTAAATAGCAAGGTAAACAAGTGCAGAAATAAATTCTTCCTTTCTCAGTAATCGCAGAAAAATAATCAATGTTTATGGCAAAAACACAGAACATTACATCCGCAGAAAAAGCCCGCAATACGGTATTTCTATTGAAATAGTGTTACTTTGAAGACATCCAAAAATAAAAAAAAGAATCACCGAGAGTTTTTCCAAGTTTAATAATGTTGGGGAGATAATCTATATTAAATCTTACATTGAAATATATGGATTTCTGTGAATATGAAAAAAAAATTAATTTGATTTTCGAGAAAAACTCACGGTAGATACATTATATGATTCTGTAACAAATTTCATTTTTTTTTTAAAATTTTACCGTAGATAACAAATTATCAACGGGATGTAATAAAGTAATTTCATTCACAAATCAGAACCTGTCAATTTACCCCTAAGCTTTCCATTGTTTGATATTTCAAAATCTTATACTGTGAAGTTATATGCATGGCTTTGATAGAATTAATGGCTTTTATGGGGTGTATACCTTCAAAGATAAATCAGAAACTAGAATCGGAATCTCGATTTTAACTTTAAATCTAATCAGTTCAAAAACTTAATTTTATCTTAGGCACAGGTAACAACGAGGACAACAACAACAAAAAAAACAAAAAAAGAAACAAAACATTGAAATAGTACTTCAAATTAATGAGTTATAAGCCATCAAGCATGCAAAGCGCCCCCCTAGCGGGAAAAATGAAATAGAATTGAAAATATCTTGACATTATTATTTAAGTTTATTTATAATCCTCCATTTCAGGGGAGGAACTAAGGACGGTTGGAAAGATATTTAAAAATAGAACATTTCATACACCGTCCGGTGGCCGAGTGGTTAGTGCGTTCGCTTCAGGAGCGGGAGGTCGTGGGTTCGATTCCCGGCCACGACATACCAAAGTTGTAAAAATGGTATTGTTATAGCTTCCTTGCTTGGCGCTCAGCATATAAGGGTAGTTGCAGGACTGGTTGGCCTAGGTATGGTATCATGCAACATGTCCACGGCGTGATACTGCAGTGATACTGCAGTGTGGCAGCACTATATCTGTCTCAAACAGACTTCGTCTCCAAATGACTGAAATATTGTCGGTGGGACGTTGAACCCAGCAAACAAACAAACACATTTCATTCAACTTATGTATCGACTTTCCTTAAAAACCTGTCAAGAAATGGAGGCTTTAACCTCTACAAAACGGCATTTGTGTTTTACGAATACATCTTGGTTTAAGTATATATAACATTTTAAAGAAAACAAGTGTACAGTCGCTGTGACTGTATGCATGTCATATAAGGAAATTTTAGCTTATTACATGTATATGGAGAGCCTAAGTTTTACCGCAAGTCCCTTGAGAACTTCTTGTGATCCCATTTGAAGTGGCTACGTCATCTCTCAACCATTTTGTGTGCATAGATATCTTTGATTTTATGCTGTATTGCAGAAAGGTAAATTCAGGTAATATCGATCTTTCAAAAGCAAAGCCCTATGGGCCTTTATTCACAAACCTCTTGAGTCATAGCCCAAGTCTTCAAAGTGACGATTAATTAAATCTCTAAATATTTATTGCACCTTTATTGAATTTCTACGCAGATAAAAGGACTAATTAAGATATATTAATGGGATTTCATGGATAAAGGGACTAACTATGAAATATTAATGGTTTAAAGGGAGTAACTATGAACTTTAATTTAATTAATTTTTGTAATGATAATAATGAATTATTCATATTTCAGAATTCTTAGTCTTAAATATAAACTCAAGAGATTGATGAATAAGGGCCCTGCTAATTATGCGAATTTGTCACACTGAATAATATCATTCGCACAGGTATTGTTATTATTGTAGTGTTGGAAGACATAATACGTTTGCAACTAAATATACTTCGAAGAAGACTCCGAACCAGATAGAACTATAGACTTTCAAGCTTTAAGTTTTCGTCATTTGAAAAAGATCCGAGTGACCCTTTTGGGATTCGAACCCACAGCGACAAGGAGCTGATTGATGTTAAATCAGCGACTTTACTCGCTCGGCCAAGGAGACCCCTACTCACACAGGCATTTGGAGACTATGAAATGCAAAATAATGGGGATGAAAGTGATACATAGTTTGGCTTAACTGAATGTATGGATGAAAGTGGTACATAGTTTGGCTTAACTGAATGTATAGGATGAAAGTGGTACGTTGTTTGGCTTAACTGAATGTATAGGATGAAGTGGTACGTAGCTTGGCTTAACTGAATGTATAGGATGAAAGTGGTTCGTAGCTTGGCTTAACTGAATGTATAGGATGAAAGTGGTACGTAGTTTGGCTTAACTGAATGTATAGGATGAAAGTGGTACGTAGTTTGGCTTAACTGAATGTATAGGCACGAGTTCCTACCGCGCGGGACCTGTCGGTGAATTTTGGATGTGAGAACAATCTAGTTTGTTTTGGGGATTTCTTTTTCATGGGAATATACCTATTTTGTGTGGATCTTCAAGTATTAAAGACCTAAACTAGGGTACTTCTAATAAAATATACACGTATAGATGTAGATGAATAATATAAAGAAATATCAAACATGTATATTTAAAATGTAACAAAATGAGTTATTTGTAAATTAAGTATGTGAGGAATAATTTATGAAAGATAAATCACATTGGATTATTTTTGATAATTGGTTTTAGAAATAGCATGCATTTGAATGAAGGGAAGTGATTTCAACGGTTCACATGCTAATATAAAATGATTTTAAGAGTGTTATGCGAGCTTATGGTGGGAGAGTTTTTAAAATTTGACATCAATAAACAGACATTTGCTTCTCTTTAAGCAGCTCGATGTTATTTGATTAGTCAAATTGATATAGATATATTGAAATTTAAATACATCACTGAATCTCGCAGACCAAAAGTCATCATCCTGATTATCAGAATCATATTAAAGAACTGTTTTATCTTGTAATACAAAGGCTAAAACACCATTTTATTCGTGGATTTAGGCAGAGATCAGATGATTTAGGGCTAATTTCATGACAATATTTTCGATTTCAGCCATATATTACATACAATATTATTAATATCAATAAGTTTATTTTTAGTTTAACTTAACTAAGAGTATCTTTTCATTGACTGCTTATTAGAATTTGAAGATAGACTGGTAACATACCTTTACTAGTAGCCTACAGCAAGTTAGAAAATGAATGTCATTTTATATTTGAATGTATTATGTATGACGAAATACACACCCTGATATGTTGAAGGCACTATGAATATTTGAACTCTTACTTTCTATGTTAATTGCTTAAATGCATAAATATTACCCAATCCGAATTGCGTAACGTAAGCCCACAGTGCGTTGAACACCCATGTGCATTCCCAAAGGGCTTATAGAAAACAGTTAAAGCTATAGATTTAATCTTATTTCATAAAAAGTAAATAGATCTTCATAGTCAGTAAGATGGCGAAATACCAATAAAACTGCAATGAATAATGCAAAAAACAACAACAAACACCCAAAACACTTACACAAATGACAAATGTATTCGTAGATTTTACGACTCAAAGCCCACTGGGACTGAAAAAGTTGTTATTTGTCTGGTATAAGTGATAACGGTATAACGCAATCACATATGCAAGGTTACTTTTCCTAGAAAGGGTTACCTTTTCTAGGGTTATCAACCTTGCCTAATTCTTTCCGAAAGCAGTATATATTTTGGGAGAGAAAAGCAAAATGTGTCTTTTGTTGAAAGATGTAATATGTACATACTTGTCGACAAAATTACTACAATGCATAAATAAGAGAGACTTTTTCTAAAGACCATCACATTATTTACAAAAAATACATAATGTGCTTGATTTGCATATTCCGCGTTAACAGTTATATTGACGTTTTTCATAGACCTTCTGCATGTGCCCGTTAACGAATCGTGAGTACATAAATTGATGACGTAGCAGGTAAACAAATCGAGATTCGGCACGGGTTTTCATATTCAAATTATTTTTGGTTAAGGCAATACTCCCTTTTGCAAAATGTAACTATGAAAATATTTGACATCACCACTAAATACTTAAATGCGTAATTTGATCATCATTTGTAATGCGTTTAAATGTTATTTTACAGCAGATATATATATATATATATTATTTACCATTTGGGTCAGTCTGCAATATGGCGTTGTTATTTTAGCTTTTATTTTTCACAGACATTACATCATTACGACTGGACCTTGTATGATTATAGTGCTTTCGCCATCTAAAAGTTCATTATTTATCAGTTCTTATCTAAGGCGTAAAAAAGATTCTTTCTTGTTACCCGATCGACCCATTTTTTCCCCCCCCCCCTTTTTTGGCTAAAAAAAAAAAACAAAAGTAGGAAAAGAAATACAAAAAAAAAAAAAATAAAGATAAAGAAAAAAATCCATCTCAATCTAAGATTTTATATCGCCTTGTCTTCGTTTGAACAGATTCCTAACGATAACTTTTTGAGATGACGGATTAGTTTTGAAAATCAAGTAACTTTCGTAAATAATCAATAGATAAACTACGTCTGAAACATTACGAACAAGTATTTTTAAGATGGGTCGTAACAAAAGTTAATTTGGGGCATCCTCAGCACACTTTAAATATACTTGTAAGCTTCCAGATGATTTCATAATAGACATTTATCAGTCCATCCTACATTAATTGCGAAATCATCTCTACTTTCACCCGAAAAAGATAGATAGACAGCGGTAGACAGCGTATATTTCAAACCATGAGCTTTCGGATGTAATGAATTTTATATTCATCCGACGTCAAATAACGTCAGATTTGACGTCAGGTGAAAAAGTTTGTACGCGGTCTACAGCCATTATTTCTGGATCGATTTTCATCAAAATTTAACAGAATATGTATGTTAGACTCTAGTTGTGCATCCTGGTGTCCGTTTTTTCCAAGTTCGAAAAGGCAAAGGTTTTATGGCGAATCCAAGATTCGAACTAATGACGTCAAATTTCAAATGCGTATAATATCGCATCCAGAAAAGCTAGAAAACTGATATTTAGATTGAATATTAGTCTCTATGTTTTCTTTACATTCTAAAAAGATCAACGTCATATGACGTCACATGACGTCATAATGCTATTAAAACTTTCGTATTAAAACTTAACGGTTTTTAAGCCCTGTAGGCTTTATTTTTTGTATGATTTACTTGATATTTTGTCTGAAGATGCAGTATTAGGTTTTATGGAGCCATGTCACTTCCGTTTCCGGAAAATCCCAAAGGTCAAGGTCATATATAAATTATCGGGTTTTTCTTCGGCCTTAAATATCTCACAAACGGTAAATATTCTATCGAGACACTATGCATATAATTTGTAGTGCTTAGAAATACCTTTCAGATGATATTTAGTTTTTGATGATCGGGGTTGAATCGGTTGAGTTATGGAGGAAAAATGAAAATTTGGTAACTCCCAGTGTGTTTAACTGTTTATATCTCGAAAACCTTTGATTTTTGAAAATATGATGATGAATATTATTTGTAAAGCAATGTTTGGCCGAAATTCGTGCATATAGCTTTGGTGATTTTTTTTTTCATTTTTCAGGAGGTTTAAGAGCTTGAATCTCCTGAAAAATATTAAAAATATTCCTATAGATAAAGCGTGTGAAATGTAGAGAATTTTAGGACGATCATTTTGGTACCTAAAGTTTTGAAAATTGACCCAAGTATAAGGGAGTTACATCAAAAATAAGAATTTAAACATGTAGAATTTCAGCGAGTTTGCCGTTATGTAAGAGTTTCACGGCTTATATCTTAAAACTCATAATTAATAAGTCAACACATTAAGCAAATGGTATGTAGAGAATTTTAAGACTTGATAAAAAAATAAGGAAGTTACATAAAAAATACCAATTTAAAGCCAATTGTAAGAATTTTCATAAAATATCCTACTTTCGCTTTCACCTTAATTGAAGATATGTATTAGTCATAGAAATTGCAAAAAAAACAACAACTTTTTACTTATATCATATTGATATTACTAGCTAAACAAGTGTACCGTTCCCAGTGGACGAGTGGTTAGAGCGTCCGCATATAAGGGTAGTTGCAGAACTGGATGGCTCGGTATCAGGATAATCTGACTGGGTGTGTTATCATGCCACATGTCTACGGTGTGATACTGCAGTGAGGCAGCACTATAACTGCATTAAGTAGACATCGTCTCCAAAATGACTGAAATACTGTCGGTGGGACGTTAAACCCAACAAACAAACTAAACAAGTGTTGACAATGATTTAATGTTTTGTCAAATCATTTTATTTACGTTACTTATACATATTAGTTGCAGCCACCCATAATCTTTTGAGCGTTTTTTCACATGTCATTTAGACCGTTGTTGAAACATTGCAATTTCCCGACTTTATTGTTGCATCAATCGATAAATGTTGTATAAGCTATATTCCAAATTTATGATAAATGATAACCTATGTGAAAATATATTTTATAGTACAATGTAATTTAATTGCCAGCTTGAGATACCATGAGCGTGTATAAGTGTAGACGTTTGAAACAAAATAATCAACACATGTCATCCGTTCAAGACGCTGCAAGCTAATTTTTCCGTTAGCTAAAAGCGCAAAATGAAGTAACTTTGTGTAATACAGTCGTCTCGATCGTATAAACAAGCGTTATTGGAATTTAACTCACGAGGCTACACGCGTCTACGATTCTATTGCATGGTAGCATTTACACGGTGCATAACCATATCGACAGGCTCTCTGCGGAAATCGCTATATCGGCAGGCTCTCTGCGTTCGCACCGGTCATTCTCTGTTATAAAAACTTGCAGAAAGATCTCCCGTGCAACGACAAAACCGAAAGTAGGGGGGTTTCAAGAAATTTACATTAAAATCGGCCAATTTACCGATATCTTCCTGAAGAATATACTTAAAAGAATACATTCGATGGTCATATTATAGACATAATCAAAGCAATAACCTGCTGAAGCCTGTAGAAAGTGCCGAAGTTGTGTTTATGTTGGTACAACACTAAACTGTTCGGTCGAGTTTCAGGTCGCAATTTGATAATTGAAAAGTGTACACGCATATACATAGCTAAAATACTCTTATATTCCGTGCAATAATTAATATTGAGCAACTCACCTTTGAAAAATGACCATTGGTCTGTTTCTTTCCCTTCCGTCCAGCGTTTGGTAGTGTTTATGGCAGAGAATGACCGGTGCGAACGCAGAGAGCTGCTGATATAGCGATTTCCGCAGAGAGCCTGCCGATATGGGTATACGCCGTGATTTACTATTTTATTCCCGCGACTGTACACGAAAATAAAAAAAAAGAATTTTGATATGTAGAATTAAGAGGTTTAAGTTTAATTGCTTATATTTTGAATACCTATAAAACAAGACCCAAATATGCTAAAATGGAATTGTCGGGATTTTAGCCATTTATTTTGGTACCTAGAATACTACAATTGGTCAAGTTATAAGAAAGCGATATCAAAATAAAGATTTATTTATTTTTGCCATATGATTTATTTCACAAAGTTCATGCATGAAAAGTCCATACGAAAAAAAAAGTTAAAGGTAGGGAATTTAATATATATTCTTTCTAACGGTATTAATCTTTATATTTTTCAATGTTAGCAGTGTTTCAAAGTCCTATCATTCGTATCAACAATGAAATCTAGTTTTTTTATGTTGTTTTTCAACTTTTTTTGTGAACGGCAAATCTCCATAATAAAAAAGCCACATATGAAATTTTAATCAGTTTTTACCATTATTTGAAGATTCCTAACGTTTAGAAAATTTCCATGTGTGTCTTGCTTTTCCCGTCAGGGGCCGTTTTGCATGAAATTTATCAATGTCTGTAATTTGAGGTCCGATTCAAATACGGTTTCTTGCATTCTGTGCAAAATTAAATATGATAGGTTTCGAGGGTACGTGTGGATGAAAGTTTTTGAGCTATGGAAGGTTGAAAGTTCGAACCTCGCAAAAACTGTGCAATTGAGGGTAGGTCTTTAAAAAAACCTACCCATTTTTGTTAGAGATCAGATAGAAGAACTCTGTTTGCTGCATACGATTTGCAAGACATATACGCATAAAATATTTGGGTGGCGAATTTGAGAAATGCATGGTTTGTCTTCTAGAAACGGTAAAAATTCACTAAAATATTGGAAAAATTAAAATTTCAAAAACATGGTTTTGTCGCACCTGACATTATTTTTTGTTCATTCTTCGTGAAATTTTCATGTTGTCATGTTTGAAAGGGCCTCACAATTATAAATTTTAAAAAATGCAAAGGTCAAGGTCATATTACGATTTTTTTTTTCTTCTGCACCACATAGCTCCAAAACTAAAAATGTTTTATCGAGAGTATATAGACAAACGTGTAAGTTCTTAAAAAGCTTTTTCCAGTGATGTTTAATTTTGAAGATCGGACTTGCTTTGGTCATTTTACGGCTGTCCAAAGTTTGATCATATTACGAATATTGTTTTTTTCCTAGACCGAAAATAGCTCAAACACTAAAAATATTTATCGAGTGTATAAGTATAAGTTCTTGAAGAGTTCTTTCCAGTGATTTTTGATTTGGTCATTTTTCGGCAGTCCAAAGTTTGATCCTTTTTTGAACGATAGTTACTCAGTTTTTATGCTTTAAGAATTAGAATGTTTGACC
The DNA here is from genome assembly GCA_021229015.1 of Solen grandis. Lineage (NCBI taxonomy): Eukaryota > Metazoa > Mollusca > Bivalvia > Adapedonta > Solenidae > Solen > Solen grandis. The sequence continues at coordinate 65,127,314 of CM037781.1, read as the reverse complement.
CATGTGACTTGCGTACTAAATTCCACTATTTCCTGCATTGCTAGGTACCTAATGATAAAATTTCAATCAGTTTTATTTCGCGATTTGCCGCTAGAGGGAGCTTTGCTTGAAATCACCCATTTGCTTAAAACTAAAAAAAGTTGATGTCTGATTCAAATGCGGATTCCAGCATTCTGTTCCTTGTTGACAGCCAAATAGAATATAACAGATATATCTTATCGAAGGCAAGAAAGTATTTGCCCTAGTTGACGTTGAAATGTCGAACCTTGCAAAAATGTGTGCAAATTAGGATATGTTCACGAAAAATATTCCCATTTTTTTTAAATCAGATGAAAATTTTTGCCCTAGTTGACGTTGAAATGTCGAACCTTGCAAAAATGTGTGCAAATTAGGAATATTTGATAAATCAAAATTAAAAACAAGAGGCCCAATGGCCATAAACGCTCACCAGTGTAAATCAGCATATTCAAGATGATTTTTTCTGTAAGGAAATCAAATGACAAACCAGAGATCAACTTCATTTTAGCAATCATGGCAGACATTCATGAAATCAATCCTGACCATTAATTTCATGGAAGCAAAATTCTGAAATTTATTAATTGAAGATAATATAATATATTGTATTATCAGTTGCAGTTACACGATGTGATAGTTTGAAAGACACAGGGCTTTTTGTATGGGAAGAAAATGAAAGCATTTCGTTAAAATGGTTGATTTAACTTTTACATAACATGATTAAACTTTTAAATAACAATCTGTAACAAAATATTTCGAAAATTCTTTAATATCGTTTCAGATTCCTTTTATTTACAAGTTGTCAAAAGAGAAAGTAAATCCGCGAAAACTGATGACATTTGGAAATGCAAATTTATTTACATGGTCAGAGAAAGTTGTGAATCTATTTTGCAAAATACTAAAAGTACTCTCCAAATTACCTACAGTGTGTCTTTTTAGCTTTTATCCACAAAACAATGCATCTCTACATTAAAATATTTTCGTAACAAAATCGGCAATTTGCGTACGTGACATCGCCATGAATCTGGCAGAATTTTATGCAAAATAGAGTTAAACAGATAAGCTCATTTCAAGTATTTTCCTCTCTCTGCAGACTTCGTCTCCAAATGACTGAAATACTGTCGGTGGGACGTTAAACCCAGCAAACAAACAAACACATTTCATACAACTCATGTATCCACTTGCCTTAAAAACCTGTCAAGAAATGAAGGCTTTAACCTCTACAAAACGGCATTTGTGTTTTACGAATACATCTTGGTTTAGGTATATATAACATTTTAAAGAAAACCGTCGCTGTGACTGTATGCATGTCATATAAGGAAATTTTAGCTAATTAGATGTGTATGGAGAGCCTAAGTTTTACCGCAAGTCCCTTGAGAACTTTTAGTGATCCCATTTGAAGTGGCTACGTCATCTCTCCATCATTTTGTGTGCATAGATATCTTTGATTTTATGCTGTATTGCAGAGAGGTAAATTTAGGTAATATCGATCTTTCAAAAGCAAAGCCCTATGGGCCTTTCTTCACAAACCTCTTGAGTCATAGCTCAAGTCTTCAAAGTGACGTTTAATTAAATCTCTAAATATTTCTTACACTATAATTGAATTTCTACGCAGATAAAGGGAGTAACTAAGAGATATTAATTGGATTTCCTGGATAAAGGGACTAACTCTGAAATATTATTGGGCTTTCATAGATAAAGAGAGTAATTATAAGATATTAGTTGGCTTTCATAGATAAAGGGAGCAACTATGAGATATTAATGGTCTTTCATAGATTGTTTTTTATGTAAAAGATGATAATGAATTATTCAAATTTCAGAATCCTGAGTTTTAAATATAAACTCAAGAGATTGATGAATAAGGGCCCTGCTTATTATGCGAATTTGTCACTCTGAATAATATCCGTCGCACAGGTATTGTTATTATTGAAGTGTTGGAAGACAAAAAAAAGATTTGCAACTAAATATACGCCGAGGAAGACTCCGAACCGGATAGAACTATAGACTTACTGCTTTCCAGCTTTCGTCATCTGAAAAAGATCCGAGTGACCCTTTTGGGATTCGAACCCACAGCGACGAGGAGCTGAGTGATGTTAAATCAGCGACTTTACTCGCTCGGCCAAGGTGACCCCTACACACACAGGCATTTGGAGACTATGAAATGCAAAATAATGGGGATGAAAGTGGTTCGTAGCTTGGCTTAACTGAATGTATAGGCACGAGTTCCACCGCGTGGGACGTGTCGGTGAATTTTGGATGTGAGAACAATCTGGTTTGTTTTGGGGATTTCTTTTTAATGGGAATATACCTATTTTGTGTGGATCTACAACTACTAAAGACCTAAACTTGGGTACATCTAATAAAATATACACGTATAGATGTTGTAGTTGTTGTATTGGGGTTTACCGTCGCTGCGATAATATTTAAATCATATAGCGACGTCCAGCTAATTACAGGTGGAGGAAGACCCCGATGACACAGAGGTACCCGGGTAGAACCACCGACCTACCGCAAGCCAGCTGGAAGGCTTCCTCACATGAAAAATCCGAAGTCCCTACCGGGACACGTATAGATGTAGATGAATAATATAGAGAAATATATAACATGTATATTTATAATGTAGCAAAATGTGTTATTTGTAAATTAAGTGATGATATATGTTATATATAAAGATCAGTTACATAGAAATTATTGCTAATTTAAGTAAAATGCATGCAAAATAATAACGTGCATAAATAAGCTAACTTCATTTCCAACACGCTCAACAAAATATGCTATTAAAACAGAAATAAATCGGTGTGTATTATTCATGAGGTAGAATTTAACACCTTATATAATTTTGCTTTATATTTCTCGAAACTCTATTTCTTATATAAGTTAATAATGTGAATATTTTATGTGGATTTGAACTACAATATTAATGACACATTCTAACACGACCAACAAAATATTCAATAAGAAAACAAATACCCGCTATTTTCCGATATACACACGTATTCATATGACGTCATATGGCTCTTAAAGAAAAGCATAAACAAATATACGTCGCTACGCAGAAATTTATAATGTAGAATCTATAAGAAACATTTTGATAGAGTAGATAGATATGTAAAATGCAGTGATTAACAATGTAGGAAAAGTTTTGACTTCATTATACTATGATAACTTCAAGGGATTTATATCGTAGTAAATCAGAGTAATTAATAAAGTAGAGAAATATGCTTATTACAGAGAAATTGAAAACGTACAATATAGTTATATTAACTTAAGAAAAAATAATAACGTAGAGAAAAACGATATTTTCAGAGAGATTAATTATGTAGAGAAATATGTTAAATATCGTAGAGAAATATGTTAACTTAAGTGAGATTAGAATGAATAGAAATGGGTTATCTTCAGTGAGATTAATAATTTGGAAATGTAACTTCAGTGAGATTAACAATGTAGAGAAAATGTTTACTTCAGAAAAATATGTTAACTTCAGTGAGAATTAACAACGTAGAGAAATATGTTTACTTCAAAGAAATATGTTAACCTCAGTGTGATTAACAAGTTAGAGAATTATGTTAACTTTAGAGGGACAAACAATGTACAGTTAATTTAAAGAGTTTTTAACACCAAAAGGCAGATTACTTTGCTATATAGATAAATGGTCCATATGGATATTATTTCTACATAATAAAATCTTTAATAAGCATTTGTTAGAGCAAATAAATAAGGATGAAAATAATCCGGTTGAAGTTCAGGGATTCGGGTCTGGTTTCCGTAGCTTGCCGACCGACAGCCGGGGTGTCTCAAACATTGGATCATACAAACCACGGCCAATGTCGTTGACGGGATGCAAAAAAAAGAATTTTGCAATTTCTTTTTCACAAATGTTATGAACTTAAATTCATCTCGTCTTGTCAAACATGAACTGGCACAAAGAAGCAAAATTATCAGGATAATTGTGACATTGACATTGTGTGATTTTTGTGAGTGCAAATTGAGAATGTGTTATTTTTGACATTTTGAAGGAAACGTTGGCCCGATATGGGGCTACCGTGTTTGGCAGTCTGTAGCTCAACATTTCGGTGGTCATGCCGTATTTTGATCGTGATTTTTAGGAAACACCTGAATGAAACTTCCAACGCAGGGGTAGCTTAATGTTCAACGAGATATGGGGAAGTAGCTATAAGCATACACCTTATAATGTAGGTCTATGGAAAATTATTTAGTAATCTATTGCCTTGTGAAAAGTAAATAAACCAGCCTGCGCTTAGAATCAAATTTTTGATCACTTCTGATTGGTCGAAATATTTTAAGCTTCAATCATATGTATGTTATTCGTCCATAAATAAGTCAAAAATAGATTGATTATCCCATGTTTGGAACGGACAGTATTATCTCTCTTTAAATACATATAACCAGGTAAATTTGGATGTCATTTATTTTAGAAAATAAAATGGCATTTGTGCATATAGTTATTCAGAAAGTACTAAAAAGATAACTGCGTAAGGTGGGCAGTGTGCATAGATGTAATTCGGCTTACATAAACATACGTGCAGGAGGTTGGGACTGGGGAACCAATATCCTTTTACTGCTTTTGGATCGAAAGATTTCATCAGGGATAAATTGATGAGTTTTGAGATGTTAATCGAAACCAAAACAAAAATCAATTTTCTGAAGTTATTTTTATAAACACGTGTATAGGTAATGAGCATGCATTGCGCTCTTGTCGGGCTAATATAATAGCATTTAGGTGAATGGTGAAGACATAACCCACACTGTTCTTGGAAGAGAGTCAGGCTGAAACGAGTGGTAAAATTGTTAGACGTATTTATTCAATTTTAAAGCCTGTATAAGAGAGGTTATTTCCGACTTCAGACGAAGAGAAAATGTTGATCAGAAATCAGGTACAAACTGAGTGATATACCCTTCCGTATCCCCATTATAGCTATGCTCATTTTAACAAACAGGTGCACGTTGTCTCTAGATTAAACAAACAATGTTCAAATATATGACATTTAAGTAATCAAACATTATTAAAATACAAATCGCCGTGCATGTATACCGATTCGAGTTGACTTTAGCTTCATTTAGCTGATCTTTAGGTCTCCCACACAACTTGATCCAAAGAATACTTTTTTTCATAGTTTGTCTTAGGTTTGGTAAATGGAACGAATTTCACTCCACCTGTATCGACTGTCGGAATAACGCAATCCGTAGCTACATATTTTCACCATTGTTTAATCAACATAACAATTTGGGAAAATATCGTTACCTACATATAAATCGATAGAATTTCTTTTAGGAAGACGATACTTTTCGCTTGTCTTAGGTAGCTTCCGGAGGTGTGTCGAAATCCCGTTTTCTGATTGGCCAATCGGCCTGTCAATCAAATATAGGAGGAATAGTGAATTGTAATAATGGCGCTTTGTGGGAATACACTTTGGGATCCAGCGCACAATGGGGTCTGATCCAAAAGTGCGTTACGCACTTTAGGTTTAGAACTGGACACCACAAAGCGTTGCGTTGTTGCATTACGAAATTAGCTAGTAGCAAACCCAACGCACTTTGGGATTATTGATAATTGGTTTTAGAAATAGCATGCATTTGAATGAATGGAAGTGATTTCAACGGTTCACATGCTAGTATAAAATGATTTAAAGAGTGTTATGCGAGCTTATGGTGGGAGAGTTTTTAAAATTTGACATCAATAAACAGACATTTGCTTCTCGTTAAGCAGCTCGATGTTATTTTATTAGTCAAATTGATATAAATATATTGAAATTTAAAGACATCATTGAATCTCGCAGACCAAAAGTCATCATCCTGATTATTAGAATCATACTGAAGAACTGTTTTATCTCTTGTAATACAAAGGCTAAAATACCATTTTATTCGTGGATTTAGGAAGAGATTAAATAATTCAGGGCTATTTTAATGACAATATTTTCGATTTCAGCCATATTTTACATACAATATTAATAATATCAATAAGTTTATTTTTAGTTTAACTTAACTAAGAGTATCTTTTCATTGACTGCTTATTAGAATTTGAAAAGATGGACTGGTAACATACATTTACTAGTAGTTAGAAAATGAATGTCATTTTATATTTGAATGTATTATGTATGACGAAATACACACCCTAATATGTTGAAGGCACTATGAATATTTGAACTCTTACTTTCTCTGTAAATTGCTTAAATGCATAAATATCACCCAATCCGAATTGCGTAACGTAATCCCAAAGTGCGTTGAACACCTAAGTGCATTCCCAAAGGGCTTATAGAAAACTGTTAAAGCTATAGATTTAATCTTATTTCATAAAAAGTAAATAGGT
>CM037781.1:65070871-65120871 GCA_021229015.1 Solen grandis | reverse complement strand
AAAATTAAAAATTTTTGAAATTTGCGAATTATTCAAATATAAAATAACCTGTTGACTAGCCTGTACTCAATGGACCTCACTAAAAAGTATAAAGCTATGTTCCAATAAGTAAAACTATTTTAAAAACGATTTGTGAGTTTAACAATCACTTATCAATTGGGCGACAGCTAATATATCCTTCGGGCGACACATGTCGCCCAAAGGTTGTGATTTTGTCGCCCAAAGGTTGGATTTTTCTACATATATATATATATATATATATATATATATATATATATATATATATATAAAACGAGTGAAACAAAATAGTGACATACTCGGTCGAAAATAGCATGCACATGAAACGTTCGTGTTAAATAATATGTGACATATATTTTGGACTTAAGTTTTCATAGTTTTACCATGAATGTTTTTTATTTTAAGTAACTCTAAATCGAGGCAAGCTAAAAATGAATTTTATATTAAAGAAAAGCATAAAATACTTGACTGGAGTAAAAAATCATCATATAATTTTAGCAGCATATAAAAATGATGATAATAAGAAGGAAAGGGAAAATGATGTTAGTATTGAAGATTTTGCTAATTACTATAAACATTTATCAACCCCCCCCCCCCCCCCCCAAAAGTAACGTATTTGTCAAGACATAGCAAAAAGCATTTATGATGTAGTCAAATGATGTGTGAAAAATCCGCCCTTTGTCAGATTTCTTTGATGCTACAGTCGGATTGAAGCAGCCTTTATCTGCGATACTGTTTGTCCTCTATATTAATGATTTAATTGATGATATTGATTTAAATGATATGATAGATTATTGTCTTGGTAATTGATATTGTTCGCTGATGATAGTGTATTATCCACAACGAACCCAGAAAGTTTGCAGGCGCTAATTAACCATGTGTCAATATTAAGAAACTAGGGTCTGAAAATAAATGTTAATAAAAACAAAAATGTATCTTTGAAAAAGGAAAAAAATAATTTTGATATTGATTTCTCAAAGAAAGAAATGATTGAAATAGGTGACAGTTTTATTTACTTGGTTGTTAAATTTACACACACACACACACACACACACACAAACACACACAGATTCTAAAAAAAAAGAAGTTAAAACATTATCTGATCAAGCACTCAGGGAATTTATCAGAATTTATACTTTCACTTTTTGAAATAGTTAGTATGAATGTAAAAATCAAGCTTCAGTTTTGAATCCTTGATCGTCCCTAAATTATTATATGGGTCTGAGGTTTGTGATATCTATGCAGAAACTAATTAATACATATAAGATTTTGTAAATACAATTTAGGTGTTCGAATCAATCACCTATTTTAGCAGTATATGGGGAGTTGGGAAGATTTCAAGAGTCTATTCAAGCTAAAAAACGAAATGAAATCAACAAATCCATCGTTTAAATTTAGGTATATTGATCAGTGTTATAATATAACAAGGTTTGTTGGTCAAAACGTATAAATTCTATTATTGAATGTCTTGGATGTCCAAACATGTTGAATAAATTTGATATTAATGGGAACTATTTTCCTATGCTTAAAAGGAAATTATATGATCAGTATATTCAAGACTGGATTGCATCTACTGCATATCAAAATTAAATTAATATAAAATGTTAAATACTTCATTTTGTTATGAAAAATACTTAGATATACCTAATAACAAATTATATTGTAAACAGTTCACTCGCCTTAGATTGTGCTCATTTGACGTATTTACAGAATTGGGAGAACATAATAGAATTAACAAAGAAAATAGATCCCTTCAATATAGATTTCCTGTCAATATATTCTTGTATTCATCAAAATATTTAGGTAATATAACATTGTCTACATTAAATAAATTGCCAAAGTGTCCTGTAATTATAAAAATCAGTTACATCAATGTCAAAATTTATAAAAGAATCTTTTATGTTTCGAAAAAATGCCCCTAATAGTTTTGCTGTTTCTTGAACTGAAACGTCCAGTCTTTGACTGTATCTCTTTGTTTATTTGTGTCTTTGACACGATTCATAATAGGATTGTAAATGGCCAAAAACAAAGTTTATTTGCTAATTCATGCCAATAAACTTGATGTTGATGTTGATATTTGTCCGTGAAACTAATCTAAAAACTTTCTGTATTGTGTTCGCGTACTTACTTTGGTTCGCAATGCCCATTCTAATTAGAAGCCCTCCAATCCTTTTAAATTATTATCATTGTCTTTTGCTAAAAATCATTGCGACAAAACCATTTTTTTTCAACTATGCCAAATTTCCCCTTTAGTATCTAAAACAACAATTCGATTTCCACATGAAAAAGATTTGTAACTTTAATGTTTTAAAAGTTGCCAAATACTCTTTTGTATATTCTTATTTACTTTAATGTTAAAATCTTAAACGTATGAAGATTTGGTATTTCACTTCTCTTTGATCTCTATTTCTAGATCTCCCCGGTAACCATGTTTTCTACCCACACTTATACCTGCAATTATCTCTGAGTTCGATAAAATGTAAAATTTCTGCTGATATCCAAATTAAATTGTTCTTTACCAATCTGACATTCTTCATGATGGCCACTTAGTTCAATACTGACATAGAAATATATTTAAAAGCTAGCAAGCATCATTAACATTTGCAGAATAAAACCATTTACACTAATCAGCCTTTATATGCTTCCAGTAAACATCTCCTTTGTGTACTTTTGATGCATCTTACTTCAGAACAAAAGTGTTTCGAAAAAGATTTTTTTATAATTTGCTTAGAGCAAAATGTCATGAAATTATTACTCACCCCAATAGATATTGTACCATACTTACTCTCTTTATTATTTCATTTGGTTAAAATATGGCTAATATTTCTACTTAATTTCTTTTATAAATGCTGGTTGCTTTATGTATAATTTGCAAATACAAATTTCACTTGTGAAACGCTTAAGCTGTCCTTTCATGATATTTTATGGTTTCTTACAGTGATTAAATGTTTTGTGTACGCACTTTTTTTTACTCTGGCCATTTTGCCATGTGCAGTTTACAATATGACCTGAACATGTAATTATTTTTTTTACGAAATAACATCAGGGAATTTTGACATTAATTAAACTTTATACAGACAAAAATGAAAATGTGAAAAATATACGTAAGCACCGATGCATACATTGCTTCCTGATCAATTGCCCAAGTCTGTAGAAGTTACCTCCCTTTTCAACATAAGTTAAAACGGCTTTCTGCTCTATTTATGGCAAATATTACACAACGAATTGTTCAGACAGAACAAACAAATAAATGCACATGATGAATGACAATTTCTTCAAAAATATCTATAAAATTGACAAAACAAATGAGCCAGCTACACCGATAATGAATTTCTATTTCTTCCATGTAGTTTTGCAAAAGTAGTTTGTTCTGTACTCCGTTATGCGTAGAGGCCAGCTTTTTATGTCCATTTTGTACTTCGTAATGTGTAACTATTCGTTTGTATTAATCATTAAGTAGTTCGTTTTTTTTTTAGTTTAAATTTACGTTGTTTATATGTTATAATATGTGGTTCTGTACATTTGATAGGTCGTGGTTTTATAAATTTGTCTAATGTATTAGGCAGTTTGATCTGTCTGATTTATCGTTCGTTATGTACAATAAGTAATTCATCTTGTCTTATGCATATACTTATTCGTTATTTTTATTTGTATTTCAATATGTAAAATAAGTAGTTTGTCTTGCGCGATCAGTACCATCTTACTGTGCAATATGTGGAAATGTCCGATTGTCTTGTGCAATTTGTAATTCGTTCTGTCTATTTGACATTTTGTTTTGTCACATTATCAGTTTGACATGTGCGTTAAAAAGTTTGTTTTGTGAATTTACTTGTTTACTATTTGAATCATTAAGTTCATTTTGTGTGCTAAGTATTACGTTTTGTTCATTTTATAGATCGTTAATGGAAACTAATAGAGTTTTTTGTGTGCGTATAATATTGTGTGCTGCCAATTAATCAGTTGGTTTGCTATTTTGTCAGTTCGTCTCGATACAATATCAGTCCTTCTTATTTGGACGCATACATCAATTATATCAAATCCCTTTATTCAATGACTTGAACATTCAAATAGGGCATTTTTATTAATCTCTACCAGTGTATTTTAGCATCGCTAATACAGACAAAAAAGATATTGTAAACAAGTAACCTCCATTTTGTCGTTTGACCTATTTCTCAAGTCTGTAGTCGTTACCTCCCTTTTTCCTCATTTGTTTTACGTACACAACATAATTGCTTTGTAATGCATATATGGCAAATATAATGATATGAATTGTTCAGACAGAGTAAACTAGTAAATGGACATGATGAATGACAATTTCTTCATAATGAACTATGAAATGGACAAAAAAAACGAGAATAACATTAATACTTTTCCTGTAGATGCTAGCTTTTTATGTTAATTTCGTACTTCGTAATATTTATTTTTTAGTTTGTCTTGAGAATTAAAATGTTCTTTCTGTGCATTTACTTGTTTGGTATGTGAATCATTAAGTGAATAATGTGCGCTTGTTGTTCATTTTAAAGTTCGTCATAGGAGCCTACTTGATTTTTTCTTATGCGTATATTATTTTGTGATGCCAATTTAAAAGTTGGTGTGCTATATTGTTAGGTCGTGTGATCACAACATCAGTCCTTCATATTTTGATGCATGTCGCTAATATATGAAATCCATTTATTCAATGACTTTTTTTGCGAAACTCTACCTGTGAATTTAAGCATCGTTTAAACAGACAAAAAAGAAATCGTGAACAATTTACCTAAGCTCTGATGTATACAATGCTACTCCTTTACTTAATCCTGTAGTAGTTACCTCCCTTGTTCTCCATTGTGTACTGCATATTTGGAAAATAGTACATACCGAATTTTTCACACAGAGCAAACATGATGAATGACATTTTCTTCAAAACGAACTGTAAAAAATTAAAAGAATAAGTTAGACCTCTACACCGATGGAATATCTTTAATATTTTCCCTGTAGTTTTGCCCTTTGAGTTATTATAATATTTCTTCAATAATTAACTTGGAAATCAAGGATTTGATAAGTTTATAAATATGATTCAATAATTAAGCATCTCTTCATTCATACGTTCTTCTTTTAATCCTTTTTTACAAACCATTTTATATATTATTTTCCTGTCTGTAATATAATATTTGGGTATCATGGCATGTTTAGAGTGTCTGCAAACCTTCACATTATAGGTACTATATTTAATTTTATTTTACGGACATTTATGCGGATAACCATCGTCATTTTATTTGATATCAACTATGTTTTCACGGGCTATATAATATATATGCAATCTGTTATTGTATTGTTAAGTTAATGTTTTTATGTTTGCCTGTCTCTCTGTATTGTTCATCAAACGGATATTTCGTAAGGTTAACATGAATGTTGATTGCTTTTCTGTGTTTATGTGTGTTTATGTATTTGTTTTATTGCATATTGATGCATGATATATACGAATGTACGGACAAGTGGTTTCTTGAGCATGCGTATTCTTCATTATATTATATTCATCCAAGATATGAACGTGTATTATTAAGTGTAAATGTGGATGTATGTATCACTGGGTAAAGGTGTGTTCATATATATATATATGCATATATATATGAGCCGCGTCATGAGAAAACCGGTCTTTGGGAATTTTTTTGAGAAAATCATCTATACATACCAACATATAGATAAATATCTACTCAACAAAACTGTTTTTATTTCATCAAAATCCGTCAACTAATGATAATTCTACTATGTTTTTTATATAATACCCTATACGACACTTTTTTTTTATAAAAACGTTGAGATAACGTCGTTGACGTCAACAAATCGGCGTTACAAGTTACAGTCGAACCCCGGCTATTCGAAACCCCGGGGATCAGTGTTTTATTTCGAGTAAGGCATGCATTCGAATATCCCAAATCGCAGCGGCTCTTAATTGAGACAACATCACATCCCACCCACCTTTCCATGCAGTTAACATAATATATAATGTACTCTTATTCAATTATCTTATTATGATTTATGAACGAAAATGAAATCGACTATAGATAATTAATTTTTATTTTACAACTTTTATCTTCTTATGAAATTATCAATGCGTACGTCAATCGTACATTTATCAGGTCTGACTAAATCACAAGCGACTACATGTATCCAATATCAAGGTCGTCATGAAAACAGCAATTATAAATAATTGATATTTAACAACATTCATCTTTTTCTGCATAAATGATACATAATCAACGCATTCATCATTAATCATCACCTTTAGGATTGAACTGGACAAACATCCAATCAATTAACAACTTATGCAAATTGTAAGAGGTAGATTCTACTGATGTACTTACTTTATGTAAATCCTGAATACTGATGTGCGAAAATAATTATTTAAAACTGGATCGTTCATACCGGTAAACTAAGTTTTTATAGGACTACGAGTAAGATTATGTCTGATCTTCATAATTATTTAAAACATAAAATTAGATTAATAACAAGATCTAAATCAGAAGCACATGTGAGTGACAGTCACAACATTACTCCTCCTGGGGCGGTGGACAGGTCTCATCCCGGCATTCGGCCCGTACATACGGCCGAACGGTTTTGTACAGATACTGTTGTCTATGGTGAGACAGTCCGGCAGGAGACAGGGTTGACGGTCTCTCATATGGATCGATCTGTATTCGGGTTTTCATAATGGATGTAGCCACGGGCTGATCGCTGATCTGAATTCTGGCATGGACCATTCCTGGTTCCTCACTTTTAAACTGGAAATGGTGGTATTTACTTATCCTTGGAAGAGGTTTAAAAAACCGGATCAAAAAGGACTTCCAGTCCTTCCACTGCCACTGTTGTTCTCCATGCCTGTTTCTGAACGACACAGCATTGTTTGTGGTGGAGCTCATACTAACCACCTGCAGGAACTGGGAGAGCGAGTCTACATCCGACCTCCGGTACAATTTCTTGATGTGTCCAAATCCACTATCAACGTAGCATCTGTGAAAATAGGACTAGGATTTTATTCCATTTTAATTCAATCAAAAATGATGCTAGTATTGATAAGTATCTAAATGTTGAAAATTAAAACTCAATCATGAGACTAACAATCGAAGTGATATAAACGAGCGAATGGACCGTGAAAAGTGACATAGTTTATCACGTGACCCCCTCCCCATTAACAACAATTACACTTATGAATCTTGTGTGAGAATCGACAGACAGACAGAGAGACATACATAAATACCGACATACAGACAGACAATATGTTTGGAAGGAATACCTTGTGTGTCCTGGGACTTGCATATGGATATTGACTTCTTCATGCAGACCAACTATCGTCCGCCAGCTCAGGTATGCCATCACATACTTATTTTTATTCTGACCTGAAAAGATGGAAACACTCTAAAATATTTTTTTTCACCTTCAATGTTGAAAATATACAAAGACTGTGATACACATAAATTAATGACAAGTATATACAACTTTTCTAAATAAGTCAAATCGTTTTATACATAGTTATGCACATAATTATATTTAAATAGAAAATTATAATTTCAAAGGTGCATATATGCTCCATATTAAGCTATTTTGTTTACAATGACATACCAGGGCAGTTATCACAATACATTACACATGCTTTCTCTCCATGTCCATAGAAGGTCAATGCGTGATCCAACATACTAATTACGGCATTTGGACCGTGGACATCACTCCCGTCCTGTCCTAAACATCATTGAAAGTAATCCCTATTGTAATTTGCATATAACGGATTTACAGAAAACGTTATGTGGTTTTACTTTCCATAATCAGTGTAGCAATCACAACTGGATGAACACTATCTACGCTTATTTTATGCGTGTTGATGTAATGTTCATTTCAGACTTAAGACTGAAATTCAGTTGCAAATGATGCAATACGAAAAAAAAAAAAATCCCTTGATGCAATTTAAATACAATTTATCAATGGAACCTTGTGAAACAAATCACAACGCTCAAGACACTGAGCCACTGTTGGTGGGGTTATCATGAAACAAAGAGCGAGTTCTGCTGACTTACTACTTAATATTTGGGTTGAAGGACACTTTTTTGCGTCATATTATTATGTCCCTATAAAGTAAACGCTGGTATTAGAGTTACGTGTATAGCTTTTTTATCATGTTAATCATGCAAATTCTACAGAGAGTGTCTCAGTGCACTGTGCCCTTTTATAATGTATTCAATACGACAACTAACTGGATAAGACAACCTACCAATACATTGATCCTCGTCAACAATATAGTTGTACTGCATGGGTATCCTGTCATCACGGACTGCAAATATCTGCACTTTTCTTGGTGACATGAAATACAACGGACCCATCTATCTATAGTGGTGCGGGATTGAAACCTGTTGGCTGAAGTCAAACGTATAATGGACATGCCTATATTCTGTTGTACAAGGTGACATCGGGCCTGGTACCTGCACGTAATTCGGGGATTCTGTCCTAGCTCTTTCCACTGCCTCCCTATACAACCTTCTCTCTTCTTGGGCATGCGCTATGTGTGAGCTGAGCTCATTCGCTGACTCTGCCTTGTCATCTTCTGATACAGCCTCTTTCAATTTTCTTCGAATAAATTCACATTTCTGACACACATCATCCCTTGGTGTTGATATTTTAATATGGGGTACACACTGAGCCCAAGTCGTTTTAAATGATGTCAATCCCAAACACCTCACTCGGAGTCTTTCACATTCAGCTGCATACTCTTTGTGAATAGAGTATTTTGTCAAGCAGGCTGGCAGGTAAATTGGAGGTTCATTGTCTCTTCCACGTGGTGCCGCAGGTTGAGGTAGGCCATTCTCATCAGCATACCTCAATAAAAAATCAACGCACGCTTTTACCTCAGTGTAGTTGAGGGCGTGGTGAGGCTTCTTGTTTGTGTTCCCATGAACTCGTGGAACTATGCCATTCAAATGCAGATGTGTACACAATGATGAAAGACTGTGTCGTCCTATATCAAATATGTACTGAAATGCTGTACGACACACAGACTGTCCATTATAAATGTAAGACACTCTTCTCCTTTTTCTCTGTCCCCTCCATGTTGTGTCGGTTTGTATTGGTTGAATTACACCCATTAAATACATGTCTTTCTCTGCCTTACTCATTTCTCTTAAGTTTAGAATGTGACCATCTATCTCTTCTTTCTTAAACTTTTCAATATATGGAACAGGGCACTTGCATTGAAATTCTCTACTTTCTTCACTTGACCCATCATTCATGCAGTCCTCATTGTCAACATAGTGAATAGTTGAAGATGCTGCATTTTCTTCCTCCAGTTCCCCTGTGACAAAGTCGCTCAACCGGCCATTAAGTCTCCGTTCCTTCTCATCTTTGCTCTCATCATCTCCCCACTCTTCATCGATGTTGATGTCATCGGGTGCGGCAGCGACTTTCTCAACGGATTTTCTACCGAAATGTTCGTCAAGGATAGAATCCAGCTCCTGTAATATGGATTGAATATTTATGTATGAAAGCGATAGACAAGCTTTAACTAAGGATAGAATTAAGGACAATGTTATCGCACTCTGTTTCTTGAGCCCTGAATGAACGTAATTTGTAACGGCGCCGACCATATTTTTTTTTTTAAACTCTAATGAAAAAAAGCGACGATAAAGAAATATGGTATATTAATGAATATTTTATACATCTAAAATTTATAAAGCAATAAACATAAGATGGGGGAAAAATATGATCGTTGGCTGTGTATCGAACTCACTCCGTCGGCGTGGTAAGCGCAATATGTAACCATTAGGCCATCGCGGAATTTGCAACATTATCGTGTCATTTTATGATATATATTATTATATTTTATTCTTTCAAAATGAAATGGGAAGATATTGTAAGAAATTATAAGGAAATACATTCATAAAAAAAAAATAATATAAAAACATTTATTATGGAAGTTTTACATAAATCTACATCGAATTTTACAACGAAACTTGCATGTGTTTGTTTTGAAAATATTGCCGATATGTTTACATTTTAAAATCAACCTAGTTATTTAACAAATCTAGACTTAGACTTAGGCAGAACTGGATCTATGGACATGTCTTTCATTGTCTGTTCTCTTCGTCTCATAAAAAGGCAATATCTATGTCAGTATCAATATTCATAGATCTAAGTGGTTTGTAAATGAGTCTACAAATCTATTTTTAGATCTGCTTTATCAAAAAATAAATAATAAAAAACAATAACATTAGATCTAATTGTAAACGTATGAAATACTTCCCCGTCCATGTCTGTGTTTATAAATCCCACATTAAATAAAACAATATATCATAAACAATACTGCATGAATCATTACAAATGTAAACATTTAAAAAGCGCGCAATGCTACCCGGAAGCAAGTGGAAAAAAGTCTGCGCAACTTTAACACGTCATATATTGAAATGACGTCAAACTCCCGAAGACAGGTTTTCTCATGACGCGGCTCATATATATATATATATATATATATATATATATATATATATATATATATATATATATATATTATTGAGTTTTCGTATATTTCAGTCCTTACGTATAGTTATATTACAATGTACTATTATGATACTAATACTGGGGCGCTAGATGAACCTTACATTCTCTGTCTCCATATATCGTTTCGGTGGAGGCATTTTGCATTTTTGTGACAAATATAATAGCATAAATAATTATGTTGTTTCTTGTTGTCTCTCTTTCTTTCCCCCTCTTTCTATTTCTATTGTAAGTGTATGTTGTATTTCTTACGTTTAATTCCCTGAACTGCGTATTTTGTAGTCGCATATATTGATACGGAAATAAAAAAATAAATTCTTACACAAAGAAAAAAGTAAAGAAGAAAATAATTCGAATTAAATAATGACGAAATAATGCATCATTTTGCTGCAGTTTCTTGAAATTAGACCTAAAAAATACCTAGACACAGTCGGGTATTCGACATTTAAAACAGCAATATATACATCAATTACACCACCGACAGGATGTATTTTGAGTATGTAAAAAAGACGAATAACAAATTCTATAAAATGGACAGAAAAAATATAACTAGTTGATTACATTAGGGATACCAACATTTTCGTTTTACCTCAATTTAAAACATCTTAATCCCTGATCAGCACAAACCGGGTCATGCAAAGCACTACAAAAAATGTTCATAGTCTATCAATAAAATGTATGTCTTTTTCGAGTTAAGGTTATTTGAAACATAACCTTGACTTTTGCAAATTATTAAAATTTGAACCTGTCAGTCTCTGTGAAATAATAAAAATTTACATGAACATTGAACAAAAAATAAATTAAAAAGCTTCAAATACACATAATAAAGCATAGATTCGAACATTTTAATTTCCGATTTTTTGGTGACGTTTGATCACTTATAGAGGCCAAGCTGTGCATAGCCTGAAGTTCTCACATTTTATATTTTGTCAGCAATTGTGTTGCAAATGATATTCAGGAAACAACATTCTTCTACCGTACCTAAAACAAAAACGGATATTTGTTTCGTAGACCTACCTTACTTGCATACTCTTTCAAAAGCCCGCGCCGTTTCATTGGTCAAATGCTGCCTGTTGTCGCTGCACTGTCTCTGCCAACGTTCCTAAAACAGTTTCATGCAAAGATTCTTAAGCAGAAAAAAAGTGAAAATAGCTTAACGTTATTATTTAAGTACAGCTCATGTGACAATAAGTGCAGATATGAATGTAAGCTGTTTTGCTGTCTTTTATTTTATGCTTTTATATTGATTTTCCGATGTTTGCCAATGCGTCTTAATGAGATCTATTGAAGTACAGGGTAGACCCGTTTTGAAGAAAAAAACAAAAAGTGCACTCAAAAACTTTTTGCAGTATATGGTTTTGTAGGCTTTCTTGTACATTTTTGCATGTACCGATATATTGCATTCTGAAAGAGAGACTCCATTTTACTTTTTGTATGAATTGTATTATTATTTTGGAATTGTGTTTACACTCGTTTGTTATTACTTCAAATTGTGTTAAGTTTGGTAGAATTTATTTAAGACTTGCAATATCAAATTATATATGTTTGCAATATTTCTCATCTCAAGCCATGTTATGTTTCATGTACTTCCTGTTTGGTTTTCTGCTGGTGTTGCCATCCAGATGTTTTTGTTACAAATGGTGTATGCTTCAAGTTGTAAAAACATTTCATAGTGGTAAAGATAAGTGAAATAATAATGATGAAGATAATGATGCTTATGAAGATGAATATGATGATATTATATGATAATAATGCTTCTAAAAAGGATCATTCAGATTTAGTTCATGTGTATACAAACTATATCAGCCGAACTAGACATATTCCAGCATAAGGCTTAAGGGAGAATGGCAAGTTGTCTCGGTGTCCAAGTGGTAATAATGGCTGCTTTCTATAACTCGATCCCTCACTGTTGTGGGTTCAAGTCTTAGTTTGGTCACTTGGATTTTCATGCAAGGAAGCCTTCTATTTGGAAAGATGTAGGTCGATGGTTCTACCAGGGTGCCACTGTGGACTTGGGATCTTCCTCCACCTGTAATTATATGAATGTTGCAAGAAAGGATTGAAACAATGTTGCTGTGAAGGTTAACACAAAGTACATAATAATGGTTTCAAAACAAGTATTGAATGTTGACACGGTTCAGTCTTATTTTTAACATTTTACCTCATGAATATTCATGTACACATTTATGACTTGATGAATATTTATTTACTGAACTTTAAATGGTGTATGAATTAATGTTTTTTTGTTGCCATGCAGACTGATTAGAATGTTAGCTGCAATATTGCATGAGGAAACAGAGTCGACCCTGATCAGACAGCTCCTTCCAGGAAGGAGCTGTTTGATCAGGGTCTGCTCTGTTTGCCAAGATGTTAACACGTGTCTATATTAGGTAAAGGGTTTACAAAAGGTTGTCTAAAACGGATGTTTACTTTGGGCGAGTAAACAATCCATGTACCATTGTAAGGGTCACTGTTGGTGCATGCTGACTTATGAGCAGAGTGTTGATATTATAGAGAAATGCCTTCAAAGTGTCTTCACAAATGACCTATCAGATATTTTTTTCATGTGTCCATTCTATCTTTCCTTTCTACCTTGTTCATGATTTTTCTTCTTTTTTTCTCTGTTTATTCCCTCTCCTTATACCACATTATCTTATACATAGATTTCCTTGAATATGAGATACCATGTGGTAAATGTCATTATTTCAATTACTTTCTCCCTCTTTCCTTTCTTTTGCTTTATATTCCTTCTTCCCTCTCTCTGTCACAATCTCTATTTTCTTCTTTCTCACTTCTTCCTTGTTTTACATTGAATATGAGATCCACATGACAAATTACATGAGTTATGGAAAACAAGGAAGTTGTTTTGAAACAGGTCAGTTGATATACATGTAATTATGTAATATGCAATCTAATCTCTCATTGATCGTTTCATAAAGTAATTTATAAGGTGGACTTGTGAATGGATATTTATAGTGTTACCATGTGTTAAAATTTCTGTGATTCAGAGAATTGAAACTCATCCTATATTTCATCGTTTTCTTGTGTACATAAATGCATGTATAGATAAAATCAATATGAAGGAAGTAATATTTTAAATGATGAATTGTAAATGGTTTGTGCTTGAGTTGGTATTTTATTTGTTTGTAATATGCACCCTTGTTTGACTGGCCCCACATGTTATAAATGAGATACATTTGTAAGAGACTGAACATTACAGATATAAGAATATGTTTATATATACATTATGTAGCTTGATTAATTTAACCTGTCGTGGCATAGCGTTAATAGGTCAATATAGTCTCTAAGTTGATCTGACTGGACAAGTTGTTGACTGATCACATGGATATAAAAGCTGCTATATTTTTTTTGAAATTATTAAATGTATGTAAAACAAAAATGTATTTCATTACCCATTACCCCACTCACCTGGTATCATGAAGTAAGCAAAGTTTTGATTTGAAAGGACTATATTCACTAAGTGGTGAAAATGGCCTAAGCTCAGAACTTAATGATTTTTGGACAAATAAGAAGCAACACTAGACTGATATTAAAATGATGATTTCTTTCACATAAAACATTCTTCAGTCACCATGGCAACAAGGGTTGTAGTAATGTTTTGGTTACGCCTGCCGATGTTTTCCGAGTTGTAATTTTGTTTTGGGTGGTCAGATTTTAACAAAAATTTGTAAAAGTTTTCACTATGGTGTGAAATTGTGTCACGTAAAGAAACTTATGGGTTATTCAAGGTCAAGGTCACCAATGAAGGTCATGATTGTCAAAAATATACAAAAATCAGACTTTCCGGTGATACTTTAATTTTGGGTTACTCATGTGTTTCCCAATTTTAACATAAATTGGTAAAAATGTTCACTATGATGTGAAATTATGTCAAGTAAAATAAACTGATGGGTTCTTGAAGGTCAAGGTCACCAATGAAAGTCATAATGGTCAAAAATATATAAAATTCTGATTTTCCGGTGACAGTTTAGCTTAGCCATGGCTTCTCATGAGTTTCCAGATTTTATCAGAAATTCGTAAAAAATTTCACTTTGATGTGAAAGTATGTCAAATAAAAACCGGTGGGTTATTCAATGTCAAGGTCACCAGTGAAGGTCAAAACTGTCAAAAATATGTAAAATTCTGATTTTCCGGTTGATAGTTCAGTCACGAGTTTTCAAATTTTAACAGAAATTGGTATATATGTTCAATATGATTTGGCAGAATGTCAGGTACACGGACCTATGGTTACTTCATTGTCAAGGTCATCATTAAAGGTAAAATTTGTCAAAAATATGCGAAATTATGATCATAATTTTGATTTCAACAACATCTCGAACATAAACTCTCAGGCAAAAAAAAAAATCAAAAAAAAAATCAATAGTTCCGTTTCTGGTCTTTAGCCAGAAAAAAGAGCGTTGGTAGGTAGGGATATAATAAAAGTGATGTGTCTATGAAGTCTCATCAAATTAGTCTGAGTGCCACAAACTGCAAATTCAGACCCATTGAGTTTCGAACCATTACTCTTACTCAAAGGGTTTTGTCGATATGCGCTACACATGTCTTTTTGATAGACAGAAGGTTTTAAAGACTCACTAATAAATAGTATTTATAAACCTCCTTTAAAAAAAGTTGATATGAAATGACAACTTATATGTAAGATTCGGTATTTTCACAATTTCATATGCATATATCATAACGGGAGGAGGTGCATAAATATTCACTCAAATCTGTGTTTAAACAAACCGATATGAATCTTTGAAAAAATATAATATATGCAGGAGAACATCAACCATGCCCATAGCTGTATGAAAAAAAAATGCGACTGTTAAGTTCCTGTCCATAATCCGATGCTTAGACAACAAATGTACACTTCAGTTATATTCAGAGTATGCTGCCTTGTATAGTGTTATGTGTGGACAGACCAATCAAATATTAGAGTCTTCAACTGTATTGGTTTTTTCTTGGTATCATAATCATAATATCAAAGAATTAGCAGCATAATTAAAATATTCCCCCTACTTTCTTATTGGTGTTGTTTTGGAATGTACCTCGCTGCAACCGTATTTCAATCACATAGCGACATCTAGCTCTTAAATGTTCAGTAAGATCTCAATCACACAATAGCGCCGGAATAAAACCACAAACTAACTATAAATCAGCTGGAAGGTTTCCTCGCATGTAGTATCCACTTGACTCTGGCTGGATTCGAACCAGCGGCCTTGAAAGCCTGAGTGGTATTAAGTCACCAACTTCACCTGCTAGGCCACATGGACCCTAGTACTGGTTTATCGCATTTGTCAGTTGCTCAGCATGTTACTCATCATGTAAGTGTAGTTCAATGGTTGGCCCATCGTCGGATACTCACGGCTGCCTTTTAAATTTTACTTCATGTCAGCTATGCATGGAGGGTAACGGATAAATCTCTCATGGGTTTTCGATGATGGGTGTGGTACAGATTATGGTACATGTTAGTGGCATGATATCACATAAAGACATCCAGTTATGTCTTTATATGTATGTTTGTAATTTTATCGGTAATATGACACAGGTAATCCAGCTTTTGCTGGCTGAACACACAACTGTTCAAATAAATTATATCATGTTTCACAAAAAAGAGTTGTGTCAGTGTTTTCTTTTCTTCTCATATTCTCGTTTTATATACATCCTTTCATAAACTTCATTGCAGAATGGTCCGTATAGGGACAGCAAAGATGAATACAGAAAGACGCCGTTTTGAGGACTCACAATTTGAAACAGATTTATATTCTGATTTCACGAGTCAGTCCCAGTAGCCGAGTAGTTAGTAACTACATTTCGTAACCGAGGAGCTACGATTTGCTCGTGTGTTCGATCCCTGGTACATCATTATAAATATACCCTGGTTTATCTCCCTCTGCTCTGCGCTAAGTACATTTAGTATATTTTAATATATAAATATATAATAAATATATAAGTAATAAAGATTATATTTTTATCGGTAATATATCACAGGTAATCCAGTTTTTGCTAGCTGAACACACAACTGTTTAAATAAATTATATCATGTTTCGCAAAAAAAGAGATGTGTCAGTGTTTTCCTCTCTTCCCATGTACTGTGAAATCATTTATCTTCGCGGGGCACTAATTCTCGTCGATTTCGTGAAGAGCATTAATTAACCCCCTAGAAAACTTGCTTTTTATGTATGCGTATTAAGTATTTTACAAGCAAATAAGTATAAAAATTAAATCTGAATTCCTTCAAAGGCATTTTTAAAGTTGTATGCAAGAGAATGATTGTTGCGTTCTTTGTAATCATTAATTTTCGTGGGACACTAATTTTCTTGGATTTCGTGGCGGGTTTTATCCACGAATATTAATCCCCATGAAAAATGTCTCTTATATAGAACTCGTGTTTTCTAGAACATAGTTCCGCGAATAAATGTACCCACGAAGTTCCATCAGGTATATAATCAACGAAAATTAATGATTTTACAGTATAAATACTATCATAGGATCACCCGCATAAGTACAGCAAAACTGAACATAGAAAGACGCTGTTTTGCCTACAGTTTTATATTCTCCTTTTACTAATCGGTTTCGGTAGCCGAGTGGTAGGTGAATATGATCAGTCACGTGAAAGGAAATTCGATATTATATTTATTTATCATTTTAAATATAGGCTCAATACCGTTCGTAAAGTTATTGTCTGTACTGGAGAAACATCTGACCTCTCTATTTTTAATGTCGCGGGTGCTGTATTGAGTAAGAAACTGGCATTGGGTTTGTTACTTGGTATTGATAGACGTTACGCACAAAAAATAGTTATATTCAAATTCTCAGTCAATGAAAAACTGTGAATGAGCTGTTTTAATGCGACATAAAATAACATAACAAAGGACATATTCAGAAATGCAAATGAAAAACTGGTTACAATTTCACTATCTTCTTTATGTAAAAAAATCAACTACCTGAGATCCTTTGCATTCGGGGTCTTCTAGTTGGGGGTCTCTATATGACTGAAATACTGTTGCAGGGACGGTGAAGACAATGGACATCGCGATCTGTGCGGTGTGAATTAGAATGGTTGACAATAAGGTGTAATGCGTCTTTTTTATTTTTGAAACAGTGTCGTATTACATTGTAGGTTGGAAGTTTTCAATTGCACATTGACTGCTCTTGGGGACATCCTTCCAGATCTATCAACCTTTAACATAACCTCGATTTACCTGTGTTTTTGTTTTGTTTTGTATCTCAAAGGAACAACATTCTTTGGGAATAACAAGACCTAGACGCCATGAGATATACTCTAAATATACGTAATCATGATTACCACTTATAGCTTAGAAAATTTGATATATTTTGCGCTAAGTCGACATTTTTTTCATTCACTTTGATATACATTTTGTATTCTAATACACATCAATTTATATAATTCAAAATCATGGTCATTTTATAGACACTGCACCTAGAAATATATCCATTTTCGAAATTTTTCTTTCCCAAAAGAAAAATGCATAAATCTGTTTAAAACATATTTGTCAAAAAGACTGAATGATTTGTCCGTGCGAAAATAATTCAATATGCCTAGACAAAAATATCAAGCAAGTCAAGCATTGTGTCTATAAAATTATCATGTTTGTGAATTAGATATGTTGACTTGTGTTAAAATATCTAATCAATGTTAATAAAAGCGAATTGAGTTAGCGCAGAAAATATCAAATGAAAGTCTTTCTACGTTTCCGTAGCTGCTAGCTTGGATTGCGCCACAATACACCTGTATTGAAAAGAAGGCAGTTGTCTCCACATTGACGTTATCCCCAGATAAAAACACCGTTAACGCTTAAACGATAACTACTGACCAGACCTAGAAATAGAGATTTAGGTGCATGCATTTGATGTGAAGGATTTAGAGTCATTCTTAAAACTGGGCTATCTGTATATATCATAATAAGCCAATACACCACTTTGCCTACATTGCTTAGTATACAAGTATTTACATACCAGTTTCCAGTGCTCAAAGATACAGATGTCATTTTATAAACTTGTCAATAGAGGAGATACTTAAGGTAGTTTACTTTGAGATATGCTGCATAAGATGAGACTAGTACTTTACTTCCACTTGCGCAACATTAGATATGGAATTAATTGAATTTATTAGAGATGCTTTATACATTTTCTTTTGTTTTTCCTATGTAAATCGTTTGTGATGATTATTAGTATGTTTAATATTTTAAATGGTGATTTACAGACATATAGGGACTGGCGCTTGTTTATAAAAGCAATGTTGAATATTTTCAATTTGACATGCTATGATTACACGTAAATTACATTACCTTATCTAAGTGTTGCCTCACTGCGGTACCACGCCGTTTAAATAAAGTCAACAACATCATGATGAAACACTGGATCTGTCTTTATATCTGTATGCTCTTTACCATTATAATTATCATAAGATTGATATAGCGCGACCAGAGATCGAACCCTCGATCTTCCACGTCATAAGGTAAATATTCTGACCACCCATATACCGGCACCAGTATAAAAGAAATTCAATACGTTGTGGAGATGCAGTGCAGCTTGTGGGTTTATAATAACTTCTCCTAGTTGCTGAATATGACTCCATTTTAGCATTCACAGACAACCGGTTTTATTACAGATAAACCCAATCTATGTCTGCATATACTGTTTAAAACCTCCTCCGGATTTATTTATTTTGGCAATTATTTGAATCGTTTTCTTACAACTAAATCCGACGATTCCTACAAAAGCTTTGACTTACCTTACATGGCTTCATTCGTTGATGACGTTCTACCGATTGATCTACACATTGAGCGGCCCCTCACCGCTGTAGGTTCGAATCCCGGTAGGGACTTCCGATTTTTCATGTGAGGAAGCCTTCCAGTTGGCTTGCGGTTGGTCGGTGGTTCTACCCGTGTACCTCTGTGTATTCGGGGTCTTCCTCCACCTGTAATTAGCTGGACCAATAATTATTTCAATTTGTTAGGTTAGCAGAACTCACCGAGCAGTAACTCTAAAAAAATCTCATCGGGACATGGCGAATTTGTTTGAATGTATATATTCGGTATTTGATAAACGCATACATCGAGTAAAACTCTTATTTCTTTATATAAGTATATGATATACTTTAAAAAATGACACATTTGGATTTATTTTAACATGATACCATTTTAATAAACATACGATACATGTATGTAAAATAACTAGACACGAATTATTTATTTTTATCGCAGCGCTCCACTTCGCTTGTGATAAATTCCATAACATTTATAATATAAACGAAAACTCATACATAAATTTATGTTGATTGTCTTTGCTGGATGTCCTGTCTTATTGTTAAACATTTTCATCAGTTTCCTATCTCATAGGAACAGCACTTGTGGCAATGACATGACATAGCTAGCTTTAATTGCGACATAATTTATCTATATTTAAACTCACGCAATGCAGATAGCTTCTCCTTGTCTCGGGAAGTGCTTTGTTCCTATTCATTGCATTATTGTGTGCACGTTATAAGTCAAGTAACATGATCAGTGTATTGGGTACTGGGTACAAACTAGGCTTAAAATCGGGAACGCATGTAAAATTTTAAAAAGTTTAAAAACTGGGACTCTTTAAATTTCTTTTACTAATTTTATTATTACATGTAATTTAATTTAATTTTACTCAGGAAATTGTCATACGTGTATTTAAATATTATACATGTACATGTATATTGTTTCGGTATCAGAGGGGAAAATATTCTATTGATTTATTCCCGTTTTAAAAAGGGCATGTCATATCACATATTAGTGCTTATTCTCTTTATTTCACAGAATCCTGAGTCACTTATAGGCCCATTATTCTTCCAAAAGCAAAATATATTTTCCTGACAGAAAAGCAAAATGCGTGTTACAGATATGTTAAGAGATGCAATCAGTACATACTCGTTGACGACTACATAGATAAGAAACAATACTTTCATGAAGGTAATTGTTTCTGTGACATTTTGTTCAAATTCAAATTATTTCCAATTACGGACCGTCTTCGGGAATACTCAATCAATGCAAATATGAGTATTTTGACGTCCATGCAAATACTAAATGGCGTAATATGATCAACAGTTTCAATGCATTTAACTATTATTTTACAGAAGATATTTGCACATGGTTTACCATTGCGTTAGTCAGCAATATATCAATGATATTTTTTTTTTTCCATGCAAATTGTATCATAAGCAGGTATAATGGACCTTAAAAAAACAGAGGAAATACTTTTTTCGTGTTGCGCTGAATAATATTAAAACAAGCCCTCGATGTTGTTCACTTCGAAATACCAGGCAGGCTCATATTACTCTTTTCATTTACAATAGACGGCTTTAATAAAAAAATGTTTTAAATAGTTCATTTCTTAGACCGTTTGGCGTAAAACAAATTCTTAATCAAGGCGCTGATTGTTTTTTTGTTTTTTTTGTTTTTTTGATTGCGACATGCAAAATGACAATTAATAAAGAAAGATATCGATGCTGAATCTCAGTAATATCATTTTTGGAGTGTGTTTAAATCTTCACAAACACACGAAAAACTAAAATTAAATAGCTCAAGAAAGGCGTATATTCAGTGTAGACTATGGCAGGTCCGATGTTAATACATAGTTTAGTTTAAACATATTTTATTGTCAAAACATTTACGAAATAAACAAAACAATATCAATTTACTGCAGATGTACAAATGACAAAAGGGTCTGACCATAAGTTCTCACAACCTAGATGAAGGTCATTCCCAATTTTAATACATACACTATATATGACAAAATGAAGTCCATCATATATAATTTTAATACAATTTTAGGTGTCTTATTGTGAAAATTCCACTTTTTTTAATGATGCCATTAATCTAAATGCTTAATGTACGCTTTCATTGGACATTCGAAACGATGACGTATTTTATTCAAATTACATAAAGCTTTTGAAGCATGATTTTCACTATGTATTACGGAGATATAGAAAATAACGATCTACAACACTCACTGCTGATTTATGTTTTGTTCTACCTGAAATAGTATGTTTCATGCAATAAAATCATGGTCGAAAATAAATTCTCTCCTATCTAGAACAACGTGACTATGATTTTATTCGTTTCTATCAATCTATTTGTTTTATAAAAGAAAGCTGAGGACAGAGTAAAGGACCTTGTGCCTGACACTTTCTCTCATTCTCATCAATTTCTTGCCATTTATGTTTCTATTACTTTTTTACTTAAATAGCATGAGTAGAACAGGAGTAATCCTAGGGCACTAAATGCGACAAGCAAATATGAAAAGGAAAAATTATAGATCTTATGCTTCCTCTCACCATGTTATTATTTTCTTTTCTGTAGCATGAGCAGAAAAAGGACAACATGTGTGGCAGAGATACGGACATACAGCAGACGGACGGATAGACAGACATACATATCTGACATATACAATATGTCTCCCTTATTTAAATATGAGGGAAACATAATTCTGAACGTTGATTCCAGAGAAGAAGAATTTAAACAAGAGGGCCTAGATGGCTCTGACTTGCTGACCTGAGAAATATTACCTTCATTACCTTTTACAACATATTCCTACTCAATACAAATCCATGCAGAAGTACAGCAATATAGGGTGGGACAAATTATGACCCTAGAGCCATGATTTTAAAAACTAGGTTCAGATCCATAAGGCCATGTTACATATTACAGTCTATTCACGATGGAACGAAATGCGATGGAGCGAAATGACGGTGTAATGCGAAGTAATTGCCAGGTCCCGGCAATATTTGTTCTTTATTCAATGTAAAAAAAGAAGCGATGGAACGAATAGGATGGAATGAAAGATGCACTGGAGCGAAGTATGTGGTCCGATTTGCTAATCAACAACTGATTAATGACGCGTTCGAACAAAGTGTCGGTCAGTTTTCACACCTACCCGAGTGACACTTGTCGCTTACACGCGTCCGCCATTATATTGTCTGTAATCAGCCTATTAGCACGCCATCCGTGACGTTGATTGTTGCAAACTGACACGAAGCTTACAAGCGAATTTGTTTGTTACAAAGATTAATGAGTGATTTTATGTCAAAACTTTATAAGCAGCAGTATAAATATTGGTCTCTAGGTCTTGTCATTCCATTCTACATCATGTTACAATTTTTCATTTATAATTAGGAATGAAAAAACAACAAAAAAAAACAACAACAACAACAAAAAAAAAAAAACATAATTATTCTCTATCAAAATAATTGTTTCATGACTAGGAAGTTAAGAATACGGTCACTGGTCTTTTTATGGGGTCTTTAGTAACAGCTACCACGCGACGAGCATGTATTCGAAACTGCTGTTTATATTAAATCGGCCGCTTACTGGGTACAGATGCAAGTGGCATGACGTCACGAGCTCTTTTACGGCCCTTCCCGTATAATTGATTACATAAATATTTTGCATCAAGGGGGTCACCTATTGTTGGATATGTTTCGTTTGACTTCCATTCTTCATACATATCAAGAAAGGAATACACAAGGTAGGTGTTAGATACAGGGACAATGATTCAACCATTTTCGTATCTTACTCCAAACTGCTGGAACCCAAATCTATTGTCTTGATCATGTCCGTTTTTCCTACAATGACAGGCGTCATTTATTCCGATGAACTTCAAATACGAAACAGTATTTACTTTATCTTCATCTATCTATTTAAAAAGAATCTTACTCAAATCTGTTCCTCAACATGGCGATTCATTGAATAGTGGCGATGACTCGTTGCCTTGATTAAGCAGTTCTTATTCTATATAAATATCAGATTTTAAACAATTTTGGTTCCCCTAGATAGTATATATTATATCCTATATAATTTTGTGCGATATTTCAAATTTTACCTTTATGATTCTTGGCGACCAAACTCCATGACAACCTGTTTTTGTGACAGAAGTACAACAATAATATAAGAAACACTCTAATTCAACAAAAGAAAAAGTAAGAAGGTGTTATACTTTAATGGTTTAACAGGATGATGTTCATTTTTTAAAGTAAACATTATAGAAGAGTCGAAAATTAAAATTTAAATGCCAACGCTTTTATCAACGCTTCCTCCGAACTTTTCCAGTTATTTTCTTCATTGAATTTCAATCAAGAAAATCAAAGGCATCTATTGGTGTCAATCACAGCATCAAGTGTAGCAGCAAGAGTTATGTATGATAAAATGTCCATGTTGCTGAAAATTCCTATTGTTCAGCACCAGCAAGTAACTATTTCATTTAAAATACTCTAGTTTAAAACATTCACAGATTGGTTTCTTCCTCTTGAAATAAATCACTTAATTAACAACCAATCGGTTATTAAATTATCCATACCTATTGTCATATCCTTTTTTGACATTATTCATTGTGAATTCAAGTGAGCAGGCTTACTTCAAAGATGGACTTCATGTTCCTAACGATAATGCGATTTTGCAAAGAAATTCAATCATAAAAGTGATATGGCGCGAACAGAGATCGAACCCACGATCTTCCAAGTCATAAGGTAAATATTCAGGACATTCAAAAACCGGCACTAGTTTAAAAGAAATTCAATACACTGTGGAGACGCAGGGCAGCTTGTGGGTTTATAATAAATTCCCCGAGTTGCTGAATATGACTGTATTATAGCATATCCAGACAACCGGTTTTATTATAGATAAACCCGATCTATATCTCCATAGAATGTTGAATCCCTCTTCTGGTTTTTTAAGTTTCACTTCTTTTTACATTTAATTGAATCGTTATTTTACGATGAAATACGACAATTCCTACACAAGCTTTCATTTAGAGTACCTTACGCGGCCTCACTCAAGACGTAGCTGGTTCGAACACATCACTTACGGAAGACCCCGCTTCGATAATATGTATTAAATATTGACCCGGGACATTATTCTTTAGAAAATGTGACCCATTGATGATATGTATAAGATATTGACAGGGGCCATTATTCTTCAGAAAATGTGACCCCTTGGTGATATGTATTAGATATTGACAGGGGCCATTATTCTTCAGAAAATGTGACCCCTTGATGATATGTATTAGATATTGACAGGGGCCATTATTCTTCAGAAAATGTGACCCCTTGATGATATGTATTAGATATTGACAGGGGCCATTATTCTTCAGAAAATGTGACCCCTTGATGATATGTATAAGATATTGACAGGGGCCATTATTCTTCAGAATATGTGACCACTTGATGATTTGTATAAGATATTGACAGGGGCCATTATTCTAAAGAAATTGTGACCACTTGATGATTTGTATAAGATATTGACAAGGGCCATTATTCTTCAGGAAATGTGACCCCTTGATGATATGTATAAGATATTGACAGGGGCCATTATTCTTCAGAAAATGTGACCCCTTGATGATATGTATAAGATATTGACTGGGGTCATTATTCTTAAGAAAATGTGACCCCCTCGATGATATGATAAGATATTGACAAGGGCCATTATTCTTCAGAAAATGTGACCCCTTGATGATATGTATAAGATAGTGACTGGGGTCATTATTCTTAAGAAAATGTGACCCCCTCGATGATATGTATCGGAAATTGAACCTGGTCATTCCTCACATGAAAATCCGAATGACCCTGCCCGGGTTTCGAACCCACGCGGTGAGGGGATGAATGAGTGTTAAAGTCAACGACTTTACCCTCTCGGCCACGGAAGCCCCTGTATAATATCAGCCATCTCAAGAGTAAAAAACATCAAAAAGCTACCTATCATTTTTATGAACGGAACACATGATTTTAACAACAGTAATGTTAAAGTTAACACAATATTATAAGTATCGTCCTTCTTTGTCGAATTTACTGGAGTAGCCAGGAATTTTTTCATAGGATATATAGGAACTACTTCTGTTGGGACGTCTGCAGTAGAAGCAACAATACTAAGTATTAGTAGAAATATTAACTACAGGAAGAAATTTAAGGTATAACTCATCCGAAGGAGGGGTCATTATTTTTATAACGGTAGTCAGTATTTTATAGGAAAGGGGTCACTTTTTCTCATGAAATCTACTTAATTCTCAGATTTGGGCATTTAAAAAAACTAGCCGACACATCCCTTATTTAAGTAAGAGAGAGAGAGAGAGAGAGAGAGAGAGAAAAAACAACATTTCTCATCTTTGGATGCTCTCAGTGAATTTTGTGAATTAACTACATGAAACAGGCTGGTTGACCTAGTCAAAATCTGACCATCTTTTCCAATGAAATATTGTTGTTGTTTTATTTATCTCAAAAAAAATGTATGGGATTTAAATGAGTTTCATGATATTGTACTCCTCCCCCTTGTTTTTTTTTCTATGAAAATGACTTCACATCATCATGAAATTTGATACAAATATATATCGGAATATAAACCTTTAAAAATATTTTTGTTGTGACCAAAATATGTGAAGAGACATTTCCATATTAAAATATACATATACACACTTTTAAGTAGCTAAACTGGTCAAAAGAGGAAGGAAATATTCACCTCTACGCCGAAAAGAGCGGCTGTCTATATGTGTCTATAAGTTGTCCGGCTATAACTCTAGATCGCAGGATTTTCAAATAACGTCAATGTTTGTTCCAATGAGACAAAGTGCTGCGAACAATAGCTTCTTGGCCAAGGTCATGTTTAGAAGGAATTTGCTTGTCCGGGCTGAAACTTATCTCTGGATCAAAGGATTCTAAAAAAAAATAGCACCCAATAAAACAATGTTTCACACACGATTTGGTTCCTGGTTTCATGGCCAAAGTCATGCTAAGAGGTTGAAGGTGCATCTTAGGCGGCGGGTCGACATGTTAAACTTAGGCATCTAGATTAGTAATATTTCAAAACCACAAACCATTTGAAATTGTTATATAGAGATGGTGAAAAGGTGTGCTCTCGCCTGCCTTTTACATATGTAACTTGTGGACATACCTAAAATGATTAGAATGTAATTTTGTTAGCCGTACTAAAACACGGTCGGTTCAAGAGTTCCATTTTTTATCTTATTAAAGTCACTTGATTGAATAAGGGTACATCTAAGTACCATTTATTCCTGTTTATAGAGTCTTATATGGTAGCATTATTTCATTCATTTAGAGAAAAGGAAATATGTTTAACTTAGCTTTAATTCACTTAAATGCCATGGTGCAGCTGCAATGTCAATACTGTTAAACTATACATTTTAGCTGATTGCACTGGAACTTTATTTCAATTTTGCAAGGCCTCTGTAAGAAAAAATACATAGATGGAACAAGAACAACCATACAACATCGTGAATGAGGCCAATGATGAAGTTTTTGATGATGCAGCACCGAATCGAATAGATCAAATCAGCATTCCCAAAAATATGTAAAATATCTGACAAAATATTGACAAAGCCCCCAAAAAAAAAAAATAAATAATGGGGAAATATACGAGTTGCAAGTGTCAATTAAACGAAAATACATTTGCAAGTTTTGCCCTCAAAATGTCTACATGTCCATCGGCTTTGCTTGTGGGCCCACTATCCTGTATCACAGATCTTCTTGTTAGGATATATGACCGGTCACTGCAAAACTATATGAGATATGAGATTAGTACAGTGGCATAGGGGTGACATACACTACTTTTTATGTGAGGGAACGAGATAAAAAGAAATCGAGGAAATGGCTTAATTATCCAAGTGAATAAGATAAAAATTCAAGTATTGAGATAATTACTTGAGGGAACGACATATTAAGTCAAGGGAACGACTTAATTATCTCGAGAGAACGAGATAATAACCCGAGGGAACGACTTATTATTTAGAGGGAACGAGTTTATATTTCGAGGGATCGAATGCATATCACCTCGATTTCGTTTCCACGACATAATTAGACCCCCCCCACGAGTAATTGTCTTGTTCTTCGACATTAAAAAAAGAGTAGTGCATGTCACCTCTGTCCAACCGTAAAACGAACTAGGGAACAAGATAAAAACTCAAGGAAACGAGATAAAAAATCGAGGGAAAGACATGATTATCTCGTGAAATCGAGATAATAATGGAGGGAACGAGACAATTACGGGAGCGAAAAAGAAAATAATTCGAGGGATCGAGATAATAACCCGAGGGTACGAGATAAAAAAACAAGAGAACGAGATTATAACTCGTGGAACGAGATAATAACTCAAGGGAATGATATTTTAGCTTAACTCTTTGTGAGGGTGATGTAATGAATATTCTCGTAAACTATTTTTACAGGAAAAATATCCCTTATTACTACCCTTTTGAAATATCTGAAATCGTTTCGTCATGGTGCTTACGATTCAGCAGTTCTACTGTTAGCATGAACTAGAAAGTCCAATGTCAAGTTGGGGTTTCCATCATGTACCATAGCCGAGCAATATGTGTATATTTGATATTATTGTGCTGTTGTGAAAGACTTTTTGTATATATAGAGAATAATATGCAAAGTACTGTGCTTTGAAATAAGGTTTATCAGACTCGGCTGGGAGAAATATAAATGACTCTACTCAATAACATATTATTCTATTTATCTTTATATCTTTTGAGAAAAAAAAAGAGATAAAATTAAAAAAAAATGCGAGAAAAAAAATTACATCTTGAACGATTTTCGCTTATTCAAATTACGGGTGCGTATATATACACTAAAAGAAACAGAAACCGGTGTTAACGCAAAATAGTTCTTCATTTTAAGATTTATTTCTTAATTTCTGTTACTCACAATGCCTTTTATTGACATTTTAGCAATAAATTAAACTTTACATTTATAGTATAATTGATAATTACACAGTGAAGCAAACATTACATTAATATACTTAATGGACTCTTAAATATTACACGGCTCAGTGCCAAAACTTTGTTGATTTCAAACTTTGCACATGGCTAACAGTGACCCGTAGGCAGCTCGAACATTCAGTCAGATATGTGATTTCCTGTTGGGAACTTCAAAACAGCTTCATAAAACATCGACTCGATCTGATTTGTTAGCTGGAAATCGCTGGAGGACAGAGATATGGCGGTGACATGGTGCATTGACAGTTCTTGTGGACCAGGGACATTTTTTCGGGAGCAGAATAAAGTGGACCAGTACAATGTCGAGGTTCTTAAATGGTCATCAAATGTGACAGGTATTTTTTGCACTAGTTACTAGATCTATTCAATTGTTCGAACAGTGTGTGTGTGTGTTTACACTAATATTTCACTGCACTGTTTTTCAGAAAAGATTATGGCCGTTTATTTGCATGATTTCTGTAGAGGTTACTTCACTGTACTACCCAATCACCCCAACCCCGTGAACCCCGCTTTTATGAACAAGTCTGTCATCACCTCTCCAAATTTTTAAACCTAATTATCCACATTGCCCCATGAACAACAGATCAAAGTCACCTTTTACATTTGTTGTTTTGGCCAATTTCGGTGCTGCAAATTGTGGCATCACTTTGAGGGCATTTTTGTAGCAGATCATTTATAAAAATAGGGTTTGTTTGTGTTTGCTCCAGACAAAATTTCAGACTACTTTCGGTTTGTTTCTGAAACTGGTTTTTAAACATACCCTTTTCTTTCTTTTCAGGGGGAAAACAAAGGAAGAAATGAGTGGAAAAATGATTTAATCAGGTTTTCTACACAAGCGGAAAGTCTAAAATTCGGGATGAAAGACGAAAGGCTTAGTTGATTGCAGACACCACAGGATATGACAGCATTCAATATTTATTTTAATATCTATTTTAAAATTACTGTCAAAGTCAGCTTTCGGGAAAGTTGTTATCATAAATTGAAATAGAAAAACTTAAAAAAAATGTCATTGTTTTTTTATTATATATTTGTGGTCAGATGTTAGAAATCTAGAAATAACTTATCGATCACACATTACATGTGTTTACATGGATGACGTCATTTTAGTGCGTCAGAGGTATGTTGTGTCAAAAGTAGTTCCATTCTAAAAACAATTTTCTAGAAATATCCGTGTGATAAGATGTAAGATAAGTGTATAATAGTAACAACAGTTTGAGTTTCGGGTCAGGCTCATCCCAAACCGCGCTAAAGATTCTCCTGTCTCAAAGTCAAGGAAACTGTTTCATCTAGATATTAACTTTGGTCTTGTTACCCTGTTTATTATTTAATTACGCCAAGGAATATCGTGAAAGATATTTTTTATAAAGATTCTCTTTGCTATCGTACGTATCGTATGTCACATTTGCGGTGGATGCGCTTACATATGGGTTTAAATTTTGGCGCGATTTGTCGCAAGCAGCTATATGTAGTTATATAACGGTTAAAGCCTTAGCGTACCTTTACATATTTTAGCACAGAGCATTTTAGCCCTGTCTTTCTCATTTACGGCTAGGTCAGCTGCTCCAATTTGATTGTTATTTATTGAACATCGATCACGTTTAGGTACATAGTGTGTGCATGTAGTTAAACTTTTTCTACAGTTAAATCTACATATCAACAAAACTACCTTTACACAATTTCATTGATGTGCGATATTCAACACTCTTCCTACTCACTCTTTACAGTCTCTAAACTTAACTCTCTTCTACTCTCTCCCTAGCGATACCTCGGACACCTCTGTTTTATTTAGAAAGACCTTTCTGCACATCCGTTCAATTATGCAATTTTTTTCCTAAAAAGCCACAGTCTGACTCATTCTGGATATTTATCGTACTATGATAGGTTTATCTCTGTCTCCAGCTCCCTATACTCGTGGCACATATTGATGTCTGCCATGCTCAGTAGGAAAGGAATTTGTTTAATATTTCTGTTTGCTCAATGATATCGAATTTCTATTTTGAACACTTCGAATTATTAGAGGCACTCTACATACATACATTCCGTAGTTTATCTTATTTATAAAAAAATTGTCGTGATTGTTCGTATTTCTGATATTGATGGCATTTTTAAGTGGTGACCTATAGATCCGGGTGTTTATTTATGATCTCTATGCTGTACACGTGTATATATTAATTTGACATAGTATGATTATAAAGACTTTATCTTTTCTCAGTGGTTCCTCAGTCATACCACACAGTCGACAAAACTCAATCACATCGTCATAAAATTTGGCAGATAAGTACTGTATCTGTCCTTATGCTGTGCACCAATATAATTTATGATGACAGTATGCCGTGACCTTATATCGTACCCACGACCAACCGTAATGAAGACAATGCACTGAACACTCGGCTACTAGTATTTGTGAAAATCAAATGCAGCTTGTGGGTTTATAATAATTTTCCCTAGTTGCTGAATTTGACTGCATTTGAGCATACCTAGACTCCTGGTTTTATTATAGATAAACCCAATCTAAGTCTGCAAAAACTGTTACATCTATCCTTCAGTTCGACGAATCGTTCATTTTCTACATTATATTAGAATACCTTCGCTATAAGAGGAAAGAGGACTTTCTTAGCGGAAATACTGTGTGTACATAAACGAAATATATCTAATATTCTTCGTGCGTGTGTTTTGTTTTCGTTGTTGGCGCTTTGCGGTGACATTGAGAGCAATCCCGGGCCGCAACCTCCCCAGCCTACTCCTAATCGTGAAACCAGATAAACAACTCTGACCTGCTCTCAACCTGATCGTTTATCAACTGATCATAGTGATCTAAAAAGGTTAAATTTAAATACCAAAGACGAAACGTTTTCATTCTAACAAACAAAGAAACAGGACCTTGTGAATCAAAATGAATGCATGATGCGAGATTTATCGGCGAGGAACACTAAGATCTATTCAATACATGATTTAGTAAAATAACTGAAACAGGAAAATGAAATGAACAGTCAAACATTGAACTTACGTCGGAGGTAAATTCATTAAAGATCATTTAGGCAAACTAGAGGGTCACTGAAGTAAAAATAATTTGCGAATTTATGGTGTAAGCGGCACACAAAACATGGGATACATGTGACATGCGAGATTATATGGCTCGTGAATTACAGATAGAAACTGCCCAGTTAAATTTATAAGGTTTATGTTTTGATGTTAATCTAGAATCAATGTGTGAGTTGAATTTTACTTACCGAAATATTGTAAAATTTGTTTTGAATGGAAAAAAAATATTTAATTATTATATTTATTAATAAATTATGATAAGGGAGTTTTAAAGATGACTGATATATCTAGCTATATTTTGAGTTTAAAAATGAAATGGATGAAAAATTACACAAGTAACTATGACAGTAGTTACAAATTAATCAAATCTGTATTTCACAAAGACATTTTTTTAATTGTGGAAAATTGTTTTGTGATGATATCATCAGAAAGATAAAAATAAGTTTTGGATAGATGCTTTAAAGGCATACATGGTGTACATTTACAAACTATGTATAACAGACATAAACCAAATATTATACTATCATTTTATGATCACAACGAGGGGAAAACCTATGTATATATACTGCCAATATATGCTAGAGGAATAAGAATTTTAAAAGATAAGCATGTTGCTTGTAACAATTGATTATCTTAAAAAAGTGACAGGAAGAATATTGATAATTAACAGTATAAAGATTAAATAAATTTTATTAAAAACTTCATAAATAGAAACAACGTACCTTTAGATATAAAACAAATTATATACCATATGAATCCTCATTATTTATTTTGGGATTGTTATAAAGATAAACGTTTAATACAAGGTCTGAAAAGTAAGGTTAATGACATTGATCCTTGGTCAATATTGATCGTTTCTTTGTTAGACTAGGGACATGCAACACGAAAACTTTTATGTTTGAATTGAGCTCGGATATGTTGTCATGAAATACCATTTAGGTTACTTTACAGTCTCGTTCAATTGCGTAGCATTTCTGGTATTGAAATTGTTACAATCTCTGACAAATAATGGGCCTTTAATATATAAAATGACAGTTCAGATTCAAAGTGTAAATCAATCTTAGAGAAATATGTTCGTATGCTATATATTTAGAGAGAGAGAGAGAGAGAGAGAGAGAGAGAGATGGAAGAAACGTATAGTTCTAAAGCTATCTATCATAATATTCGGCTGCATATATTTATCTTTTTTTCCTCCAAAGTTTAAGATGACAAACATGGGAATAACATGGAAAAAAACATTGTTATACACAGTTATGGACACTTATTAATCATGTGTACATGTAAATAAAAGTCTTTATTCATATTTTCATACATATATAATTATCCATACAATCAAATACATAATAATTACACACACATAAACACACGCGATGGCATATAACAGCTGTTTGAGCACAAATACGTATTTAGACACGCTATATCCCCCATCCCTTACCCGGGATTTTCAAAACTATGGTTCAGTACATTGTGTTTTCAGGACAAACGGCCTTTAGGGATATGGAACCCTCAGAAACAGCAAACCAAATGAACAGTTTCCCAAATGTTATACTAAGTTCATCCCAAACGTGTTAAATACTTGGTATCGGAGTAACGACAGATCATTGACTTTGACCCTCACCTCGTCCCCAGTCCTCAGATGCACCAGCGTCATGACAAAATTGCTGTAGATATTAAATCGGCGGCTTGCTGGGTACTGTTGCAAGTGGCATAGCGTCACGAGCTCTTTTTCGGCCCTTTCCGTGAAATTGAATATATAAATACCATGCTTAATGGGCCCATCTCTTTTGGGGAATGAAACAATTGACTTCCATTCTTCATACATGTCGAGAAAAGAATACACAAGGTAGGTGCCAGAAATAAGGCCAATGATTCGACCATTTTCGTATCTGACTTTGGATCGCTGGAACTCATATTGATCATCAAGATCGTTTTCCTGTTTCCAAACAGTGACAGGCATCATTTGTTCCGATGAACCTTCAAATACAAAAACACAATGGAATTATTCACGCCACCTTCTTTCATGCTTTAAATCAGAAACTTAAATCTATTACATTCCATGAAACCATGTATTATCAACTTTTTATTTATGAACCATCCTTGAAACCAAAAAAAGTTAGAGTTGACAGTCGCCGCGACGGGTTTAAAGTAAAAAAAGACATTCATTACAGATGAATCAAGACCCTTCTTGCACATGAAAATTTTCGGGTAGAACCACTGACCCAACACATGCTAATTGAAAGACTCCCCCCACCAAAAGCCAGATGAAAAACTTCCTAAAATAAAAGAAGAAAAAAAAAACTACCGGGATTCGATTCTGTAGCGGTTAGAGATACACATATAAAAGTTAGCGTTTATTACAATTCAACAACGGCGGCCCGACTAACAAATCAGCTTTAACTTATAACATTATACATATGGCCATAAAAAGGCACTGTGCTGAACTTATTCGTATATGGTGGGTTAAAATAACCAGACCACATGGGTTTTTGCCACATTTATGATCGGTCAATATCTAGGAGACGGAACACGATTGGTCGACGGAAACGCCCGAAGCCGGTTCGTGGGTATTCGGAAAAGTGTACAGGTAAAAGTCGGTGCAATAAGATAGAGAAAACTGTCACTTTCGTACTGTCGGGTATGGATTAAAAAATCGATAAAACGGGGCATACAGCGTTTTCGCTCCGACGTTAAAGCGGCGCATAGCTTACCTCCGGATTTGCTTAAAATTAATCATCCGTCAGATCGTGCATTGTTAATTACACCGATTCTCTTTCGTTTCTTACTTTTCCTACTAAAAGAACATGGGTCAAAACGCGGAGTTCTCGCAGGACTACGCTCAAACATTTTTTTTTAAAAACGATTGATGGAAACAACTCCGATTTAACGCTGGACTGTTCTAATTTGTGCGAGGACGTGAAATATTCTTTGGAATATGACTTGCTACTGCGGGCATATTCTTTTACGTTTAGAAAAAGAACACCAGAGTGGAAAAAGATCAGTATGTTTAAGCGACGATGATATCAAAAACATTAAAAAAACAACAACAAAAAAACTATTGCCTGTACTAGAAACATTAGTCGCTAGATATTCTGGCAAAATATCCCCTCACCCCATCGACGTTCCATTTGAGGTTAGCAGCCCCAAAATCGGAGAGATGATTTTCATCGATTTCTCCATGGCGTTGGTGATGAGAGATTGACCTACACCCAGTTCAGTTGACCCATAGAGACCACTCCATAAGAAATTATAAATATTTATAATTATCGTCAATAAGAACTATCGAATAAATTCAACGTTAAGCTGACCCAAATAATGTCACCTTGTGAACACTACTTCATGTCGGGGTCTTTTTTATATTATTTAATTTAAAGTAAATGACTACATGCATCAAATAATTGCTATACACATAATAGTTATTTTGCTAAGTCTAGAATATGAAAATGATAATGATATTACTAACTGATATTGTGTTAAATATTAAATATCATCATGACACATATGAAACAGAATAGCTATGACCACGATAAACATCGTGAAAATAAACAATTTAGCAATAGCTCTTATAATGCCAAATAGCTGCGGGCATATTAATACTGTTACGGTGATAGAAGCGAATGTGGTTCATATATATATATATATATATATATATATATATATATATATATATATATATATAAACTTGTACTATTCAGATCTAAGTAAACGCACAATAGTGTTTACTAGAGACAGGATGGAAGAATGTAATAAATGCGGTAAAAGTTTCTTGAATTTAATATTATGAACGAAAAAAGGTGACTGGTACTTTAAAAAAGAATCAAAGCGCTCAATGCGCACAGAGACGGCAGCCAGATTAACAGGAAAAAAAGCTGTGATTCTTAATTATTGATACAATTGAGGCAAAAGCCACATGACTCAAAACTCCTCACATTCTCCTGCAACTATAGCCGGTAGTAAGACAATCGAATTTGCACTT
Source organism: Solen grandis (assembly GCA_021229015.1). Lineage (NCBI taxonomy): Eukaryota > Metazoa > Mollusca > Bivalvia > Adapedonta > Solenidae > Solen > Solen grandis. Next base: position 65,085,548 of record CM037781.1, on the reverse strand, counting down.
TATTGTTGACAGCAGTAAATAAAAAGGACATTATTCAATATATGGAGGAGGTTATGCACATTTCAAAACTTTCCCAAGCCATTATACAAATATATAAGCGTGTCACTGAAAGCAAAGTCTTTCTTTGTGTGATGAAAACAGCAGTGGGAAAACAAAATAAAGAGATTTGTATTGACGATTACACGCTTGGAAGACAGACTTTTCCGCACATCATTTTGAGCGTCAATAATATGTTAACAACATTTGAAAGTGACTTATTTATATTTTCATTCAACTTGACAATTATTTTGTTTTTCTCTTATGATATGTTTTAAACTAATATTGTGTATTCTTGAATTATATTGTACTTTTAAAATTGATATATCTTTGAACATGCACCTTTGAAAATTGAAGTGTTCTGATTGATACACTAAAATGAATGGTAAATATTGTTTATACATTAAAATGAAATGTAAAGTAAAGTAGTTCACGCGTAATTGTGTGTAGAGAATGCCAAATTCACGTATTAGTGTTTGTGTATCTGTTTAGTTAGTCCATGTCCTGTCACTACGTTATGTAATATAGTTCATACTGAGTGGTGTTCCACGATCGTCCTTTGTCCAGTTTTGTCGTGTCAAGAACCTGTCAAAATTGTTTGTTAGGCATGAATGTTTGTATGAAAGCGATTGGTCAGTTTATTTTACCCCCGCGCATTTTGCCGCACCCTGAAAGTAATATTTCTTCACATCACTCTAGCACTTGAGTCTGTGTAGATCTGAACGAATTTTCATGATGTTAGTTTGCTCTGACCATTGAGCGTTAATTGTATTTTTTGTATAAGGAGCGGATCTGGTAAATATGTTTTATTTATTTCTTTGTAACAAACTTATATTTTACAACTTATCAGATTATATTTGTTTACTGTGTTTACTAGATTTAATATTGTTAAATATTAAATCAATCATTTCCAAATTATACTAAGTGTGTAAAGAATTAAGATCTACACCAATATGTAATTAACTATAGTTGATTATCTGTGTAGTATAACTATCATTATATAGTTATATGAATATGTAACATTAAGTAATTGTTATCTCTTTATAGGTTTTCTTTCTATGTCAACAATATTCATCCGTCGAATATTTAAATATATCGGATACCCGTATGTGTGTTTTGTTATTATTCATTGACATGACCCCATACTACAAAATGGCTCCCCGACGGGGAATCGAACCCCGGTCTCCCGCGTGACAGGCGGGGATATTTACCACTGTTAGTCCATGTCATGTCACCACTCAGTATGAACTATATTACATAACGTAGTGACATAACATGGACTAACAAAACAGATACACAAACACTAATACGTGAATTTGGCATTCTCTACAAACTCCCCCGCAGAGTTTAAATGTCTCCTGACATTCCAATCATAAATTAAGATATGATCACCCTGCAAAACAATGATAAAATTTATTTTACATTCATATTTATCTTTTGTAAAGGAGGTCTGGAAAATAAATCATACCTAATGAAACGTTAATCATACACGTTTATACAACTTGTATCACAGGAGTCTGAAATAACACATATGCTATGTATTTCAAACAATACATCTACGCCTACAACTTATTTCAAATACTGACAACTATACGTAATAAATACGTGGTCTAGTGTCCTGTGAACATGCTCATTCACCATACCTATCTGGTGGACAACGCAGACGCCTGGGTCTAGGGACAGGAGGCGTAGGAGCGGAAGTCGCTGATATGGGCGGACTACTGGTAGCACTCTGGGTAATAGGAAGTGAAGACGGTACGGAAGGGGGAAGAGTACCTTGAGGCAAAATTTTGGACAAAGAGGGGGTTGGTACCCCGTTATCCTGAACTCTAGGGGGGAATTTAGGCCTTAACTGTGGAATGATATAACGTTAAATGGACGTCGAAGACTCGGAACTGGAAGAATCCTCACGATCGGAATGAGACACAGCGATTGCTCGAGTCCTGGCCCTACGAACTAGTTTAGGTTTCTTCACAGCTTGAGGCTCAGGTTCCATAATAGAGACAAAAGGTAATAACAGATTCCTGTGTAAGGTCCTGATAGGTCCAATGCGGGTCTCGAGTTGAACCTTAAAAACTGGCTGACCCTCGTATGGGATCTCAATGACCACATATGGATCCTTTTCCCACTTGTCGGCTAATGTATGACGACCTAGAATATTAAGGCGTCTTACCGAAACGAGGTCGCCAAATGTAACAGGTGGTGAAAAAATCATGGCTCGACCGGGACACGAACCCAGGGTTCAGGACTACCGTTCCTGCGCTCTACCACTGAGCTATCGAGACACTCATGTCTTATTGCCTATTGATTTATCACCAAATACTTGTACCCGGCTACATGTGCATGAACGCGAGTAAGGTTACCCCCAGAGCATTTCTTAACTTTGAAATAGAAACAAACATTTAAGTATCTAAAACAATCAAGTACCGTGTCAAGTTTTACACTTAAGTAACAGTAGATAATGTATATAAATCGGGTCCTAGGGAATGACCTACTTCTGAAGTTCATACAGTCAGATTCATGACCCTAATTTGATGCATGTAGTCATTTACTTTAAATTAAATAATATAAAAAAGTCCCCGACATGAATAAGTGTTCACAAAGTGACATTATTTGGTTCAGCTTGACGTTGAATTTATTCGATAGTTCTTATCGACGATAATTATAAATATTTATTATTTCTTATGGAGTGGTCTATATGGGTCAACTGAACTGGGTGTAGGTCAATCTCTCATCACCAACGCCATGGAGAAATCGACAAAATTCATCTCTTCGATTTTGGCGCTGCTAACCTCAAATGGTACGTCGATGGGGTGAGGGGATATTTTGCTGGAATATCTAGCGACAGATATTTCTAGTACAGGCATCAGTTTTTTTAAAAAAAATGTATCCGATATCATCGTCGCTTAAACTTACTGATCTTTTTCCACTCTGGCGTTCTTTTCTAAACGTAAAAGAATATGCCCGCAGTAACAAGTCATATTCCAAAGAACATTTCACGTCCTCGCACAAATTAGAACAGTCCAGCGTTAAATCGGAGTTGTTTCCATCAATCGTTTTTAAAAATTTGTTTGAGCGTAGTCCTGCGAGAACTCCGCGTTTTGACCCATTTTCTTTTGGTCGGAAAAGTAAGAAACGAAAGAGAATCGCTGTAATTAACAATACACGATCTGACGGATGATTGATTTTAAGCAAACCTGGGGGTAAACTATCCGCCGCTTTAACGTCGGAGCGAAAACGCTTTTAATCCATTCCCGACAGTAGGAAGGTCACAGTTTTCTCTATCTTATTGCACCGACTTTTACCTGTACACGTTTCCGAATACCCACGAACCCCGGCTTCGGGCGTTTCCATCGACCAATCGTGTGCCGCCTCCTAGACATTGACCGATCATAAATGTCGCAAAAATCCAAAATGAGGTTATTTTAACCCACCATATACTACTGAACATACATTGTGCCTTGTCAAAGCAAAGTTTCTTTAACAGTAAGCTCACCTTGTCTTTCAGGATTTTCAGCCCGGATATTTTCTGAGTGTCTTGCAGCAGGTTTAATTGCGATAAAGAACTGATACATGTAGGGATCCATCTTGATGTACGTATCTAAAATCAAATATCATATACATAGAGATTATATTTTGTTCCATATCACGAAACACCTAAGTTTTAATGGTTTCCTGAACTGATATGATCTAAACGATGTCATAGTCCTTTTAAGGTGATCTAATTATCATTAAATTATAATCATGGTCATTTTAATGATTCAAATGACTTCAGTACAGATGCAAGAATCCTTTGACGTAGAGCTATAGGTTTAAGTGTTTACTATAAAATTCACATGATCATTTGATGGGTCATGATTACAATTAAATGATAGATGTATTATATTAAATAAATATGCTATTAAACGGTTGAATTAGGATAAGAGAATACATGTTTAACCAGATTTAGAAAGGTAATTAAATCAAAGAAGAAAACTGTACAGATATCATTTATCATGGAATAATATATGGGCCCTAGACAAAACGTTGGAGTGATATTTGCCAAGATCAAATACAGGAGTAATACATGTTTTATTAGGCTTAAGCTTGCTTTCTTCCTAACCGTTTCTCGAAAGTGAACCTTTCCATTTTTTATCATTGAACAATTTAAGCTCAACCTTTTCCATTCTTGGCTATGTGAACTGCTAACAAACAGTATCGCAATTAAAACCATGTATTATTTTGAGTAATCCATATAAACCATCGACTATCTCACACAAGTGTATATTGGATAGCCTGTAAATCATATGAATACATATATTGACACTTATATAATAACCTTTCAAAATAGTGTACGCATTTCGCCCTATTACAGACTATTAACTTCATATAATTTGTCAGTTCTATCTAAAAATTTAAGATGTCTGAGAATATTTTGGAATAATAGAATGTGTTGTTTGATATAGTAAAACGAAAATATGTAAATGTTCCATATAGCATTTTGAGGGTCGTGTTATCATCACATGGTGTTGTTATGTCATAATGTGGGGTTGTAATATCAACAGGTGAGGTTGTAATGCCATGTTGTTGGGTTGTGTATCATCTCGTGGGGATGAAGTATCATCATGTAAGGTTGTAAAATTGGGGTTGTAATGTAACTGCACCACAAAGCAAGTCAAGTGGACAAAACAGAATGATAACTGTATCAGACAGCAAGTCAAGTGGTCATCACAGAAGGACAACTGCACCACACAGTAAGTCAAGTGGAGATAACAGAATGACAGCTGTATCACACAGCAAATCTAGTGGACATCACAGAAGGACAACTGCACCACCCAAAATGACATATCAGCCCCACATGCTGATATTTAAGCCCCATATAATGACTGAACAACTACGCATACTATCATAACAATCCCACATGATTATATTACAATGCCATAAAATAACATTGACATCCTGCATAATGTCATTATAATCTCACCTTATGACATTACAACCCATATGGCAATTTTACAACTTAACCTGATGATATTACAACCCCACAAAATAAAACAACAACCACACATGATGATAACACGACCCCTTAAAACGCTATGTTGACATAACATCAATGCCAACATAAGAAAACTGTAGCGTTGCATACAAAAAAGATCGTCCGTATCTGAAATTGTCATCACAATATTGCCCTGCTAGCATTAACATCCTTTGAAAAAAATGCATGTGACAATATGGCGTCATTTCAATTACAAAATGGCCGCTGTTTTGATTTTGTGGTTTGATCATTTTTACCAGATAAATACAGTACGAAGACATGATTTCCAACATCACATTTATAATATACGTACATTTTAATGAATCGCTCTAAACAAGATTATCTTGTCTCAGACATATTTTTAATTAGTATTAAATGCCAAACTATATATCACTAAAGAGAATATGGTATTATATGTATCTAATGATATGAGAAAGACAATATAAAAAACAAGTGATTTACCATCCCTCTCCTTTTCTTTCTCGTTTTGCTTTTCATAAGCTTTATTTAACCTCTGAAAAATCAAAACAATACATTTTAACTTACCGTCTTTTTAGTTATTTATCTACTTCCTCTACAATTTGGCTAAGTCAGTGAACCGCATTTACACAAAACTAAAGGTATATATTTGCCATGCGGACACATTTCTCAATTAACAGTCCGTGGGACATGAAACGGACACACAAATTTCAATACCTTAAAAAGAAAGCTCTGTCGATTTCTACACTGCCACTTTACGCTTAAATTCCATATTTACATAAAACCTCAATTTAAAGGTAATGTTCAACTAATGGTAAAACAGTGATTAACTTTAAACGATCAGCATCTGATTCACTCAATGTTCATACTGCTGCATGATTCCGAGAAAATATATCAAATCTCAGGTATTTAATCCATAATGCATTATTCAAAGAAAATGTTATACAGGTATTAGCAAGTGCATCTCGCACAAATGAAGTGTACGTACTTGTGTGAGATATTCCGGCAATATATCCTTGGGTGATCCACACACAAGTCCCGAACCTTCCTGAGAAGGAAGGCACACTTGCCCTGTGATGATGAACTCCGTCAGTTCTGGCACAGCCACCATGACCGTTATTAAGATTGCAATTAAACCAACGACGTTCATGAAAAACACGATCAGAACAATACGCTTGTTTGCGAATATACTGTTTTCAATAGACATATTCTGATGTTTACAACGCGCTGTCTATATGGAAAATGATACAACTTGACGCATTAATGTTCACCAGGTATTTACAATAAAATTAACACAGCGGTAAGATAAAGGATATAGTAGGAACGTGTGAATCATATTGACATGCCAATTAATAGATAATTCAGGGGAAATCAGTGTAAAAGCACTTTAAGCTGACCTTAAATTTTTTTTGTTTGGAGTAACCCAACCCACATTTTTTAAAGTGGGTAGGTAGGTAGGTATTTTTTTTATCTGACACAATAATTATGGAAAATTATACTAATGAAGTGAACATACCACATGATTAAACAAATACTTGGTATATTAAAAAAAAATACCGTAAAACTCGCCTATAGGACTATTTGTCCATAAGACGGGACTATTGTGGATTTTAAACTAATATTGCTGTCTCTCATAAATGTGTTTATGTGACAAATACGAAACACGACTTCAATAAGTAATAATATTATTGTAACTGAACTGTCACCAAGTCTCCCAAACGAAGTTTCTCCTTAGACAATCATACACGAATGGTTATTGAGAGATGGAGTGGGGTTGACTCTCTGGTGACCCGTGTGAACATCAAAGATGTACCATTCATTACATCTGATCATGAGGAACAAGAATATATAGTTTATGGGTGGGGATCTCAATGGTGTTTGAAATAAAGGTCAGGAATAAAACTGACTGGATGGGGCCAGACCCCTTTGTGATCCCCCTTGGGGACACGAAAGAAGTAACATTCAGTCTCATCACGAGGAACAAGAATATATATGATTTATGGGTGGGGATCTAAACAGTTTTTGAGATATAAGGTCATAAGTAAAATTCAGGGGGTGAGGCCTGACCCTTTGGTGACCAATGTGAACATAAATGAAGTATATGTACTATTTAATCCGTCTCATCATGAGGAACAAGAATATATATGGTTTAAGGGTGGGGATCTGAACAGTTTTTGAGATAAAAGGTCATAAGTAAAATTGAAGGGATGGGGCCAGACACTTGCGTGGCCTCAGGGGATACCAAAGTAGTACTTTACAATTCTTCTTATTATGAGGAACAAAAAAAAATATGATTCAAGGTTGAAAATTTGAAATATTTAACCAAAATACATTTTTTATGCAAAAAGCCATCTTCATACAAAAAAAACAAAAAAAAAACTGGGAGGAACCACTACACATTGAGGACTGTGATCATATGAAGTTTTGTAAAGATGTGTCGCGCAGGCTCCGTGATATGGCCCATACAAAGTTGTAAAGAAGAAATGGAGTAAAAACAATAAGTCAGTTTGTTTGGGACACCTAATAATCACTGTGCGTTTCTTATCAGTTTCTTGTACTTATTTCATTCCAAAGTTGTTTTCAGTCATAATCCCAAAGCATCTCTCATATGCATTGGGGGAACAGGGGGCTATGGTGTCACATATTCTCATAAGCACATAAAGTAAACCTCAGTAAAGTTCAATATGATTCAGGTAAAGGGAAAAAGCAGTGTCAACAGGATGAGTAGATTTGTAGAAGTCTGTGTATTAATTAGGTGGTAAGAAGCTATCAATTATCCTGAAAGGAATGCTTGCAAAAATGTCACCAAATGCACCCCTTTGTGCCCCCTCCACTGATTTCATTTTCACCTTGTGTGACATCTACTCTACACACTAGAAGAAATTAACATAATTCAGTGCTCAGTAAAGTTCAAAGGGCATGAAACTGACACAAGGCAATGCGCGGTTTCCTTTTGTCAAAACTTAAAAGAGTTTTGTGTTAGCGGTTGTTTGAGTTTGGATTTATAGCAGCCGTACACCAGGACATTGCCTGCTGTGTAAGAGGTTTTTTTTGCAACTGTATATATTATGACTTCATGTGTAGGATAGAAATACGATTGGTCTAGCAAAAAAAAAATCAGACACCTGAAAGGCCAAAAACATCATGCTGAACAATCATACCAAATACATGTACTTAGAAATTACGATGTAATGGTCTAGAAAGTTGACCGATATTAGGTCGCCTCCGACCTTCGCATATCTTTCCTTTGGAAAATCCTGTTAGGAAACAAAATTGTAAAAATAAATTCTTGACCTGATACTAGCATAGACCTAGAACATGATTATACTCGCTTATGTTGTATATCTATTCAAACTACACTGAAATATTAATCACGTAGCCCTTTGGCCTTGGGGATCCCGGCCCTACGCACTGACGACTCTGGGCTTTATTTTCTGGTTCATAATAATGCGCCCAAATCTCATCCACAGTAAATAGACGCAAAAGGAATTCATCTTTTGACCTCAAACGCTTCAACAACGCACTGCATACTGAATGCTCTCGTTGCCATTCACTCATTAATATGGGATTTTGGGACCCAACGGGCTGTAAGCCAGCGCCTCCCTAAAAGATCATGCAAGATTGTTGAAATGCCTAATGCCTGTGCTATTTCTTCAACCTGACATCGCCTATATGAGTATACCAGATCTCTGACTTTATTACACATTTCTTCGTCGGTGGCATCAACTGGGCATCCAGACCTGGCTTCATCTTCTAAAGACGTTCTACCGCGTTTAAACTCCCAAACCCAGAAATTAACTTGAAAATAAGATGGTGCAGAAGACCCATACACATCAACAAACTCAGAATGTATGTCCTTACCAGTTTTGCCTTTTAAATGCAAGTACCGAATTACAGCACGGTACACCACTTTTGATGAAAAGCTTGCTTTTACATCACTAGTCATGTTTGACATTTAATATCTGACAAACAAATGACCGTATACATGTGTAGTTTTGTACACAGGTATAGTACATGCATTGAAACAATGCGTGAAAATCGTGGATGTCTCGGTTGATCGGAGATGTCATAGGCTGGTTATTTATTGACTCGCCCTCGTAATAAGTGTCCCTAGTTGCTGAATATGACTGCATTTTAGCATACCCAAACAACCGGTTTATTATAAATAAATCCAATTTTTGTCTGCACAGACAGTTGGATCCCTTCTCCAGTTAGTATTTCTAAAGTTGGTGGTACTTTTAAGCGATGACCTCTAGAACGGAATATAATTTTTATAATCTCTATGTTGTAAATTTCAATCATAAATAACGTATCTTATCTTAGCTGGACCTCATGGTAATACCACGTCGTAGACAAAACGCAGATTGTGATAAAACCGAGCAAACTGGCACTGTGTTTGTCTTTATTTCTGATGTGAATCAATACAATATATAAAGATAATGGTATGGCGCGACCGGAGATCGAATCCACGTCCTTTCACGTCCTGAAGAAAACACTCAGATACATGCATCAGTATAGTAGGATACTTTGTGGAGATGTGCAGCTTGTAGGTCTATGATAAATTCACCTAGTTACTGAATATGACTGCTTTTTAGCACACCCAAACAGCCGGTTTTATTACAAATAAACCCAATCTAAATGTGCATCCCTCTTTCTACATGTTTTGTCAATTGTTTAAGGTTCTGTGACCATAATGCATGCTATTAAGGATGACAAAATAATCTAGATCTACGGATAGTATATTAACAATGGTAAAGTTTTAATGATTTTAACCGTCTATAACATAAGTTTTTCCTCTTTTAATTTAAACAATCTTTTACATTGTAAAATGCGCAAATTATTTATCAGGGCTTGGCAAAACAATTCTATATCTTAAAAAACCTAAAACCTCAGACTAGAGGGATACCAACTTGGGAATAGTAGAGATGATGGTCATGTTAAAAACAACCTTAATACGGCTCGGGACGCAGACTCCGACTTCGACGCCGGGGTGAATAGTAAAAATAAAAGTGAGGAATAAAAAGGGTACAATTACCTATATAAATCAGATTCTGTTACGACCGTGTTCTCTCTTTTATTCTGATTTACCATAAACTGTAACTGATAATATTTGTCTGATATTGTTTCTTGGTATCCACTGATTGTGTATCCTATTTCTTAAATTTGAAATTAAGAATACATTGTGTTCCTTTTATTATAATTTGTTATCTCTTTTAACACTCAGTATAGCAATACCACACAAGTTTACCTCCAAAAAGCTATTGTCCACGCAAACAATATTTATTTTTCCAACCTAAAATATTTCTTAGAAATATAAAACTTGGAGAAGCGAGAAAACATATATATATACATGATTCATGGGAATGACAACAAGCAATTGATTGGTACCAAACCAAACCAAAACAAAAAAGAAAAAGAAAAAAAAAGACAAAACAAAAAGGAAGGGATATACTTTTTCGTCCCGTCGTGTGAAATAACTTTCTAAAAACTTGTGCAATTCTATCCATCTACAAACTCACCCAACATATAGGGTATCATGAGCAGGGTGTGTATGTGACAAGTAGACCTGAAAGAAATTTCGTCCTGATAGTTAGAGTAAGAAGTAATGTAAGAAGGTCGATAGTTGAAAAACAACAGTATTGTACAGGATAAAAGTATACAATATTAAATAATTACTTGAAACTAGGGGGACTGCTTATATGACTCGATCACAGGCAGAGTTGCAACTTGTTTTGGTAGCATATTTCACAGAGTGGTAGTAAAAATGTATTTAAAGAAGTCTTATCTGACATGCGATTGCGGATATGCAAATAAGGAGATACCTCACTGGGATTTATAGGTATGAAGGAAGGAATTAGCTATAAAATTATGGTAAATCTTGTGAAAACATGATAAGCCTGGCGTCCAGACTTCTCCTCTCCAGCGTAAACTATTCAAGTGTATCTTGTTCTGTGACACATGTGTGTCTCGAATAGTCATTTAGACTCATCTGACTGAGCGTCGCTGGACCATCTCCAACGTCTGTATATAGGTCTGTATGTATTGGTAAGTATATATACTACGTAAGATACGGATTCTTTGGCATTTACATGAATTCCATACCCAGAATTCTAGTTTTAGGATGTGTTTTTAAAAGTTTGGCAGTCAGCTATGGAAGTAACTATAAGGTACACTACTGTATTATCTGCAAACAGACGTACCTGGGATTGAATGATTTGGAGAAGTCATAACGTGTATTATATATTAGAGAAAGAAATGTCCCAGCATAGACCCCTGTGGCACTCCTGAAGTGACTCCGACTTAATCAGATGTATGGCCATTTCCTACTACATATTGACTTCTGCCAATGAGGAAAAGCCTGATACATGAAACAGCTTGCTTGGAGAAGCCATGTTCTTGTAGTTTGTAAAGGAGCTTTTGATGTTTGACTTTATCGAAGGCTTTGCTGAAATCTAGTAATATGAGGTCGGTCTGTTTATTGTTGGCTGGATTTCGGGTTATTCATCTACAAGCTCTATGATTTGTGTCTTAGAAAAACCGCCTTTCGCGGATCCCGTGTTGCAGCTCATAGAGAATGTATGGTTTATCTGTTGGTGGATAGGCTAGATATATATATAGGATACTATGCATTTTTGCTAATATCACTTATTCAGACCCTAAACGTTTCAAAGTCCCTTAAATTCTTTTACAAAAGTGGTCAGTGTCAAGAAAAAGGTGCCACCAGAATTGATTATCATAAATACAACGCTTGAACGCTTTATTTGCAACACATCGAGAAAGATGTATATGTAGACTATAGCAGATAAAAGCGTTGTCAAAGATAATCATTGCCTATATGCCTATTGCTATATGCCTATTACTATATTCTTATTCCTATATTCCTATGCCTTTAATCCCATTCCTATATTCCTATTCCTTTAAGCCTATTCATAGCCTATTATTCAGTGGATAGTGCTTTCATGCCCCAAAAAGGATTTTGGGACGCATATAGTAATCGCATTATCCGTCTGTCAATCCCGCTTAGTGTCCGCTCAGTAACTCCTACAAAAGCTTGAGTAGATTTTGACGAAACCTGATAGAAATGTTTACCATATTTAGACGATGTGTTGCGATTAGAACCTACGTTCGTATATCAAATGTCAAAGTTACAATATGTGGTCAAAATTAAAAAAGGGGAACATTTTGTCGTTTCCTGGCCCTAACTCCATTATGCATGGATGAAATTTGAAATAACTCAGCACAAATGTTTTTACTGAGAAGACAATGTGTCACGAACAAGACCCCGGTTCATACCTCAAAGGTCAAGGTCACAGTCCATGACCAAAAATAAAAAATGAGAGCATTTTATTGTGTCCGGGCTCGAACTCCATATCTATCGTGCATTAATGGATTTTGAAATAACATAAAACAAATGTTTACCACACTGAGACGATGTGTCACGATTAAGACCCGGGTTGGTATCTCAAAAGTCAAGGTCACAGTTCGAGGTCAAAGATAAAATGAGAATATTTCGTTGTGTCGGGACTCTTACTTCATCATGCATGGATTGATTTTGAAATAACTTTGCATAAATGTTCTCCAGGATACGATTATGGGTCCTACGCAAGACCAATGTGTGTAACTCACATTAAGGAAATAATTAATAATGTTTATGATTTAAATACTACCAATGTAGATGCTGACTCCCAACAGAAGGTTACTGTAATAATGTCAATGATAATAATGACACAGGTGAAGAATAGAAAAGAAAATCACTGCTATGACAGAGTTACATAATCAAATCTTACGGTATGCATAAATTGGTGTTCTGGTGTTATAACAGCAATCCATGGAGGACGCTTAGTGTGAAATATAGTTGAATTAATTCAGCACATCAGTCACATCTTTCAAGGAATCAACTTTGTTTTAGCAATTATGGTATGGGGTCAAATTTTGATCATTTAAGCAAAATCATAGTGGGCGGCTTAATATGAGCGAGCACATGTGCAAAATCAAAATAAAATCTGACAATTCATTTTAGAGGAAAATATTATTAAAGTTGCCTTGATAATATTGTTTTGGTTGCCATGGCAACCAGAAATCTTCTTGATCAACTTTTGTAAAGGGCCTCCCAAGAATCATCCAGTTTAATCACTTTCAATCATCTGGTTTCGGATGCGATTTCATTTAAAGCAAATCGTTGACGACAGACGCAGGACGATCACAACTGCGTACCTTAGACACCTTGATATCTGGTGAGCTTAAAATGACCTTGGCCATTTGTAACAGATAAGCCGAGATTTCAGTTTCTGAGAACTGTAAAATATAGCCCCTGGAACATTATTGTCTTTGTGGTTTAAGCCATTATTTTAGCGATTAATCAGATAATCTTCATGATCGATGTCAATTTAGTCATTTTGTTGAAGGAACACAACACGCACTTTATTCCTTACATTTGTATATCTAATTCCAAAACGATGTTTAAATGAGACGTAATTGTTGTCGCAGGTGGGCCAACGATTTTCTTTTTTCAATTTTACGATAAGTGTTCATTCTAAAAAGTCATGGCTTATATTTCTGGTAATCCGATGAAAGCAGGGGGGTGGGGGGATATCGGGTAGTGCGAATAACTTATTTAAAATATGCTTTTTGGAAAATTTTTTTCTTTGGATTAATCACGATATTTAAAATCAAATATGTACCTGCAGGCTAAAATGGATGATATTAAGAAATATTGAATACATATAGTTTAAGGCTCCTGAGCCTGTTGATTATCTGTATAAAAATAGATATATATACAAAACAATGGCTCCTACAATAAAGCACATATTTTAACAAGGATTCGTATGACGTCTTAAAACAATTAGTATATAATTAATGAAATTAACCAACAATCACAGTAACTTATTTCTATGTACAAATCACCATGAGTCGTTTCTGCTTCTCCTGAGCAGACTTAACCTTCCCTTTCAAACCTTAGGTAGTAACCACACAACTTCTAAACATAATCTAAGACTTGGTATCCGTTTCTCAGTACCTTTATACTATGTTTGACCTTCGACGTGAAACATTCTTAAGCCTATGCAGGAGTGGATAAAGTAAAATCATTATAATTAAAAAATAATGTTGAAGCCAGCGTTTGCCTAAAGTCTCCACGCTTCAAGTATACACTTAATGACAACGTTCATCGACATTCACGCTTGGCTTATAACAGCAAATGAGCTGCTTTTATATAACTCCCAATGGTCACCACATATTTGCTGGTGTACTATGTTATAAGCGTCTCTGAGCATAAAACAAATTGACAGAATCAAGTAGATTGAAGGAAATACATATTGAAGATCGAAGTTTCATTTTCGTTACACAGCTATGTACAAGATGAATGGATTAAATATCTAACATTATAACCATATTTATATAAAGTTGGAAATAAAAACAGAAATTCTCTGTCAGGAAAACTGATTCCTGACTCGGATATGGTGAATACTGTCGCTGGTCTTAATATTAGGGTCTTCACTAACAGTAACAAAGCGACGAGCATGTATCCCAAACTGAATGTCATATCAATGTCACCCCAAACGTGTTAAACACTGGGTATCGGAGCAATGACATATCATTGACCTTGATCCTCACCTCGTCCCCAGCCCTCAGATCCACCAGCGTCATGAC
>CM037781.1:65032028-65070771 GCA_021229015.1 Solen grandis | reverse complement strand
AATCTTTTTTCCCACAAACTTGGTTTTTGAATTTGGGTTTAGCTGACAGGATATCACACTTTGATTAAAGGGTGTACCATCTGTGAAAATTTGAAGAAAATCGACCATAAATGACGGCTGTAGAGCGCGAAAACCTTTTTCACTATTTTTAGCTGTGACGTCACATGAGTCATGGGTACTGAAGATGCTTTTTTGTTCAAAAAGCCATACTTTCCTTTCATAACTCGAAATTTTCATTATTCTGAACAACTGGCTCATTCGAAATCATTGCCCTAAAATGAAAATTAAGAAGTATGCTTATGACGCACATGACGTCATATGACGTCACGCCTCAAAATATTTGTAAAATTTTGCAGAACTGCAAACTGTTAATTTTCAACTTTCTATCTCCACCTGAAGCTTTTTTTATCCTAAAAGAAATTTTCGGTCCTAGTTCAATCTTATTTCAGCCACAGAACTTCGGTCTTTCGGAATTTCGGTTAGCTGACAGGATATGCACACCTTTGATTCAAAATGTACCATCTTAAAATTTGAAGAAAATCCGACCAAAATGACGGCTGTAGAGCGCGAACACCATTTTTCACTATTTTTACTGTGACGTCATGTGACGTCATAGGGGGGCTAAAAATCTTGAAATAAAATTTCTCACGTGACTAATAAGCCAAAAAATTTTTCATCGTCCTAGGACATTGCAACAAAATAAAAAATAAGCGTTTAGTTAGGAAGAAGAAAAAATAATAATAATAACTAATGTCATTCGTGAAAACGAATGATAGGACTTTCTGCAACTGTGTTAATGCAAAAAGCAGGAGATAGAAGTTTCATGTAATGACTCACCTCTGGTAGTATTTCATGTTTATGTTGAAAAAATTGACTAATTCCGAAATTAGCAAATGATAAGAATAAGCATTAGTCTGGGGACGTAACATTATGTCATAGACGTCAGGACATGACTGAAAACTTATTTCTAGTTTGAAGGTCATATGTTCGAATCTTGCTTCAGCCACAATACTTGGGTTTTTTCGGAATTAAGGGTTTTAGTGACAAAAAATTCACACCTTATTTCAAGATGTACCATCTGAAAAATTTTTGAGAAAATCCGACCATAAATGGCGGCTGTAAGAGCGTGAAAACCATTTTTCACTATTTTTAGCTCTGATCACATGACGTCATAGGGTTGCTGAAAATTTTTTTATGTTAAAAACGTAACTTTACTGTCATAACTCTGAAATTTTCATTTTTTTTGAACAACTGGCATCATGTCGAAATCTTTGAACTAAAATAAAAATTAAGAAGTAAGCTTTGACGTCACGACCAAAAAATTTGTAAAAAATTCTGCAGAACTGCAAACGTGAAAGGGTTTAAACTTTTATCTCATTCTGAAGATCTTTAATCCTAAAATGAAATTTTCGGTCCTATGTTCGAATCTTATTTAAGCCACAGAACTTCGGTCTTTCGGAATTTCGGTTAGCTTAAAGGATTTACATATTTAGTTTCAAGATTCCCCATCTGTGAAAATTTGAAGAAAATTCGACCATAAATGGCGGCTGTAAGCGTGAACACCACTTTTCACTATTTTTCTCTACGTCACATGACTCATGGGTGCTGTGATGCTTTTTTTTCAAAAAGCGCATCTATTTCTGTCATAACTCTGAAATTTTCATTATTCTAAAACAACTGGCATCATGCAAAATCATTGCCCCAAATTAAAATTAAGATGTATGCTTATGACGTCACAGACGTCATATGACTTTCACGACTCAAAATATATGAGAAATTCTGCAGAACTACAAGCGTGTAAGTTTCAACTTTCTATTTCATCCTGAAGCCTTTAATCCTAAAATAAAATTTTTTGGGTCCTATGTTCGAATCTTTTTTAACCACAGAACTTCGGTCTTTCGGAATTTCGGTTAGCTGAAAGGATATAAAAATCTTAGTTTCAAGATATACCATCTGTGAAAATTTGAAGAAACTTCGCCATAAATGGGGCTGTAGAGCGTGAACACCATTTTTCACTATTTTAAGCTCTGACGTCACATGACGCATAGGGTGCTGAAGATGCTTTTTTCAAAAGCGCATCCATTTCTGTCATAACTCTGAAATTTTCATTATTCTGAACAACTGGCATCATGTCGAAATCTTGCTTTAATAAAATTCGATGTATGCTTATGATCACATGACGTCATATGACGTCACGACTCAAAATATATTAAGAAATTCTGAAGAACTCAAACTGTGTAAGTTCAACTTTCTATTTCCCCCCTGAAGCTCTTTAATGCTAAAAGAAATTTTCGGTCCATGTTCGAATCTTATTTTGCCACAAATTCGGTTTCGGAATTTGGTTTAGCTGACAGGATTGTACACCTTAGTTTTTCAAGATGACCATTGTGAAAATTTTTTAAAAAATCCACCATAAATGCGGCTGTAGAGTGCGACACCATTTTTAAAATATTTTTAGCTGTGACGTTATGTGACGTCATAGCGTGCTGACAATCATTGAAATCAAAATTTCCCACGTATAATAACCCATAAAAATTTTATCGTCCTTTGGACTATTGCAACATTTTAAAAAAGCGTTTTGGTTGGAAAAGAAAAGAAAATGATAATAAAAAAGACGTCACGTGACGTATATGACGTTTATTTTCACATAATTTTGAAACCACCCAAGACCTACTAACGACAAAATTTAAACTTTCTATCTTAAATAGGACATTTTTATAAGCATTTAAAAATTGACGTCCTTGGTTCGAATCTTGGATCCGCATGATGCTTGGAATTTTCGAATTTTGAAAAAACCGACACGGTAAACACAAAAGAACGTAATATACACATTCTGTGAAAATTGATGAAAATCGGCCCATTAAAAAGGCTCTGGACCGTGTACAAACTTTCGTAGTCAATTTCAAATGTGACGTCAATGACGTTTATAGGCTTCTGAAAATTATTGAAATCGAAATTTCAGTGTCTGAATCATTTGTCATTAAATTTTCATTGCCCTTCGACAATTCAATATATAGAAATACTCTTGTTAATATTAGAAATACATTATCATATAATGCGTCACGGGGACGTCAATACATTTTTTTCACAAAATGTTTTTAAAATCTTAGGGACCTATATACGACCAAATATCACTTTTCTACTCAAAAAGGACCGATTTATAAGCATTTAAAAATTTACGACCTGGTTCGAACTTGGAATCGCTATAGAACCATGGACTTTTCGCATTTTGAAAAACGGACAACAGATGCACAACTAAACTTAATATACACATTCTGTGAAAATTTGATGAAAATCGGCCCATTAATAATGGCTCTGGACCGGTACAAACTTTCGTAGTCAATTTCAAATGTACGTCATATGACGTCATAGGCTTTTGAAAATCTTTGAAATCGAAATTTTTCATTGCCCTTCATTTTTTCATTGCCCTTCATAAATTTCAAGATATAGAAATAATCTTGTTAGAATTAGAAATTCATTATCATATAATGACGTCACGTGACGTCATATGACATTTATTTTCACAAAATGTTTAAGACTCCCAGAGACCTATATACTGACCCAATATAATCTTTCTATCTCAAATAGGACCGATTTTATAAGAATTTGAAAATTTACGACCTTGGTTCGAATCTTGGAATCGCTATAGAACCTTGGACTTTTCGAATTTTGAAAAACGGACACCGGGATGCACAACTAGAACTTAATATACACATTCTGTGAAAATTTGATGAAAATCGGTTCATAAACAATGGCTGTAGACCGCGTACAAACTTTTGTTGCATATTTCAAGTGTGACGTCATATGACGTCATAGGCATATGAAAATCATAGAAATCAAAATTTCAGCGTTTGAAGCATGTGTTATTAAATTTTCATTGCCTTTCGACAATTTCAACATATAGAAAATATTCTTGTTAATATTAGAAATACATTATCATATAATGACGTCACGTGACGTCATATGACAAATATTTTCACAAAATTTTTAAAACTTCTAGAGACCTATATACTGACTAAATATCAACTTTCTTTCTTAAAATGGACAGATTTTATAAGCATTTAAAAATTTACGACCTTGGTTCGAATCTTGGATTCGCTATAGAACCATGGACTTTTCGAATTTTGAAAAAACGGACACCGGGATGCACAACTAGAACTTAATATACACAATCTGTGAAAATTTGATGAAAAATCGGTTCACAAACAATGGCTGTAGACCGCGTACAAACTTTTGTAGACTATTTCAATGTGACGTCATATGACGTCAAAGGCATATGAAAATCATAGAAATCAAAATTTCCTGACGTGGCTAATAAGTCATAAAAATTTCATCGTCCTAGGAGTATTGCAACATAGAAAAATAAGCGTTTAGTTAGGAAGAAAAAAAGAATAATAATAATAAGAAGAAGAAGAAGAATAAACAGTACAAACCCATAGGACTTTCTGCTTTAGGCAGAAAGTCCTAATTACTAGATGTCATTCGTTTAAACGAATGATAGGACTTTCTGCAACATCTGCTTTATATAGTATATATAGAAGATGACATGATAGATAATCTGTCCAAATTGCAACTTTCTATCTCCTCTATTTCTATATAAAATAGCACAAATAGAACACATTCTGTGAATTTTAATAAAAGTCCGCCCATATCTTGCACATGTATGTTTACATACAAAATTTATACTATGTCATATGACATGAAAGAAAAATGAAACAGTGTTCAAATGTAAGTTTCTAACTTTCATCACACATAGAATTTCATCACTCCAGCTCAGTTGTAACCTTGTTTAATTTTAGCCTCAGTAGGAAGAAGCATTGAATATTTGTATAGTGCTATATCCTTTCGACACCTGTAACGTAGTTAAACGTATTTAGCGATTTTGGCGTGTTTGGGCTTCCGTAGTTTTGCCATAAATTCCTGGAATTTCGAACTATGGTGATATTTTGAAAGGTAACATCCGCGCTACAAACTGATGCAATATGAATATCGTTAGCAATAACAATGCAGTTTTTAGATGGTCTAAAAATGTGGGGCTGCGTGTGAATTTTTCAAGGCTTGCAAACTGCTCGCTAGCTACATAGTGTTGCAAATACGGATTTTTGTCTTGTGCCGTTGTATTAACTTCAATGCTTATTTTGGAAATAGTCAACATTCGACAAAAAAAAACAACAACAACAAAACAAAATCAAGATATAGCCCATCAATTGCAATTTGATTTTTTTTTTTTTTTTTTTTAAGTCGTTGCGCAAGTATTTAAGCTTGGTGACCCCTGCGCGTGACCTTTTCCATATTTTTATTATGCATGATTATGAAATATCTTATTTTCCATGTAACTTTCTTATATGAAGTCCAATTTCAATAAACTTGGTACCGTTAGAAAGCTCTTAAAACATGCTACATTTTATCTTCAGTCGTTTCTGAGATATTGACTGTTAAACCTCAAGAAAACAGCATATTATCAGCAAAATTAGCTTCATTTCATTTAGTTTTTTTGCTTATAACTTTGTATTGCGTAAACCAATTTTAATAAACTAAATATCTTTGGAAACGTCAGTTATTCAGCTATAATTCTTATTCATACATATATTTACAAAAATCGATATTTATTGAGATATGGCTACATATATGCAGTAGGGGTGAAATCAAAATTTCCTCACGTGCCTAATAACCCATAAGAATTTCATCGTCTAGGACTATTGCAACATATTAAAATAAGCGTTTAGTTAGGAAGAAGAAAAGAATAATAATAATGAACAAATGACGTCACGTGACGTCATATGACGTTTATTTTCACATAATTGTTAAGACACCCAGAGACCTACTAACTGACAAAATTTCAACTTTCTATCTCAAATAGGACAGTTTTTATAAGCATTTAAAATTGACGTCATTGGTTTCGAATCTTGGATCGCCCATATATGCTTGGACTTTTCGAATTTTGAAAACGGACACCGGTATACACAATAAGAACGTAATATTCACATTCTGTGAAAATTTGATGAAAATCGGCCCATTAATAATGGCTCTGGACCGTGTACAAACTTTTGTAGTCAATTTCAAATGTGACGTCATATGACGTCATAGGCTTCTGAAAATCATTGAAATCAAAATTTCAGCGTCTGATTCATTTGTCATTAAATTTGCATTGTCCTTCGATAATTTTAACATATAGAAATACTCTTGTTAATATTTGAAATACATTTTCATTTATAGACGTCACGTGACGTCATATGACATTTATTTTTTACAAAATGTATAAGACTCCGAGAGACCTATATACTGACCAAATATCACTTTTCTATCTCAAATAGGACCGATTTTAAAGCATTTAAAAATTTACGACCTTGGTTCGAATCTTGAATTCGCTATAGAACCATGGACTTTTCGAATTTTGAAAAACGGACATCGGTATACACAATAGAACTTAATATACACTTTCTTTGAAAATTTGATAAAAATCGGCCCATTAATAATGGCTCTGGACCGTGTACAAACTTTCTTAGTCAATTTCAAATGTGACGTAATATGACGTCATAGGCTTCTGAAAATCATTGAAATCGAAATTTCTGCATCTGAAGCATGCGGCTTTAAATTTTCATTGCCCTTCGAAAATTTCAACATATAGAAATAATCTTGTTAGAATTGAAATTCATTATCTTTAATGACGTCACGTGACGTCATATGACATTTATTTTTCACAAAATATTTAAGACTCCAGAGACCTATATACTGAGCCAATATCATCTTTCTATCTCAAATAGGACCGATTTTATAAGAATTTGAAAATTTACGACCTTGGTTCGAATCTTGGAATCGCTATAGAACCTTGGACTTTTCGAATTTTGAAAAACGGACCCGGGATGCACAACTAGAACTTAACATACACATTCTGTGAAAATTTGATGAAAATCGGTTCATTAATAATGGCTCTGGACCGCGTACAAACTTTTGCAGCTTATTTCAAGTGTGACGTCATATGACGTCATAGAGATATGAAAATCATAGAAATCAAAATAACATCTCTTGGAGAATATGACCTCAAAATTTCATTGTCCTTGGACCATATTAACATATATGATTATGTTTTAAAAATTAGAAATTTGATGACGTCATATGACGTCACAAGACGTCCATTTTCACAAATTATTTAAATCTATCGGAGACTATATATACTGACAAAATATCAACCTTCTGTCTCATTTAGGGACGATTTTATGAGCATTTATCAATTTGACGTCCTTGGTTTGAATCTTGCATTCGCCATAGAACTTGTGCTTTTCGAATTTTGAAAAAACGGACACCGAGATGCACAACTAGAACTTATATACACATTCTGTGAAAATTTGATAAAAATCGGTTTATTAATTATCGCTCTGGACCGCGTACAAACTTTTGTAGCAAATTGCCAAGTGTGACGTCATATGACGTCATAGGCATATGAAAATTATAGAATTTTTTTATTTACGCATATGAATAATATGCCATCAAAATTTCATTCTCCTAGGACGATTGCAACATATGAAAATCCGTGAGGAAGAAAAGAATAATAATAATAATAACTAGATTTCATTCGTTGATACGAATGATAGGACTTTCTGCTAAAATTGAAAAATATTAAGATTAAATTCCGTTAGAAAAGACTCTATATTAAATTCTCTACCTTTTACTTATTTTTTTTTTTTTTTGTATGGACTTCTTTTAACTTTGACGTCACATGACGTCACAGGGTGCTGAAAATTCTTTTGTTCAAAAGCGCATACTTTACTTTCGTAACTCTGAAATTTTCATTATTCTGAACAACTGGCATCAGGTCAAAATCATGGCCTTAAATGAAAATTAAGAAGTATGCTTACGACGTCACATGACGTCATATGACGTCACGACTCAAAACATCCGTAGAAATTATGCAGAACTGCAAACTGTGTTAGTTTCAACTTTCTATCTCATCCTGAAGCTCTTTAATCCTAAAATGAAATTTTTGGTCCAATGTTCGAATCTTATTTAAGCCACAGAACTTTGGTCTTTCGGAATTTCGGTTAGCTGACAGGATATGCACACCTTAGTTTCGACAAGTACCATCTGTGAAAATTTGAAGAAAAATCCGACCATAAATGACGGCTGTAGAGCACGAACACCATTTTCCACTATTTTTAGCTGTGACGTCATGTGACGTCATAGGGTGCTGAAGATGCTTTTGTTGAAAAGCGCATACTTTACTTTCATAACTCTGAAATTTTCATTATTCTGAAAAACTGGCATCATGTCGAAATCATTGCCCTAAAATGAAAATTAAGAAGTATGCCTTTGACGTCACATGACGTTATATGACGTCACGACTCAAAATATATGTAGAAATTCTGCAGAACTGCAAACTGTGTTAGTTTCAACTGTCTATCTCATCCTGAAGCTCTTTAATCCTAAATGAAATTTTCGGTCCTATGTTCGAATCTTATTTCAGCCACACAACTTCGGTTTTTCGGAATTTTGGTTAGCTGACAGGATATGCACACCTTTGATTCAAGATGTACCATCTGTGAAAATTTGAAGAAAATCCGACCATAAATGACGGCTGTAGAGCGCGAACACCATTTTTCACTATTTTTAGCTGTGACGTCATATTGCGTCATAGGGTGCTGAAGATGCTTTTGTTAAAAAGCGAATACTTTACTGTCATGACTCTGAAATTTTCATTATTCAAAAGGAAACCCTAAAATGAAAATTAAAAAGTATGCTAAAGACGTCACATGACGACATTTGACGTCACGACTCAAAATATATTAAGAAATTATGAAGAACTGCAAACTGTGTAAGTTTCAACTTTCTATTTCATCCTGAAGCTCTTTAATCCTAAAATGAAATTTTTGGTCCTATGTTCGAATCTTATTTCAGCCACAGAACTTCGGTCCTTCAGAATTTCGGTTAGCTGACAGATATTCACACCTTAGTTTCAAGATGTACCATCTGTGAAAATTTGAAGAAAATCCGACTATAAATGGCGCCTGTAGAGCGCGAACACCAATTTTCACTATTTTTAGCTCTGACGTCACCTGACGTCATAGGGTGCTGAAGATGCTTTTGTTCAAAAGCGCATACTTTACTGTCATAACTCTGAAATTTTCATTATTCTGAACAACTGGCATCATGTCGAAATAATTGCCTAAAATGAAAATTAGAAGTATGCTTATGACGTACATGACGTCATATGACGTCAGAACTCAAAACGTATGTAGAAATTCTGCAGAACTGCAATCTGTGTAAGTTTAACTTTCTATTCATCCTGAAGCTCTTTAATCCTAAATGAAATTTTCGGTCCTATGTTCGAATCTTATTTCAGCCACACAACTTCGGTTTTTCGGAATTTCGGTTAGCTGACAGGATATGACACCATTAGTTTCAAGATGTACCATCTGTAAAAATTTGAAGAAAATCCGACCATACATGACGGCTGTAGAGCGCGAAACACCATTTTTCACTATTTTTAGCTGTGACGTCATGTGACGTCATAGGGTGCTGAAAATCATTGAAATAAAAATTTCCTCTCGTGACTAATAAGCCATAAAAAATTTCATCGTCCTAGGACTATTGCAACATATTAAAATAAGCGTTTAGTTAGGAAGAAGAAAAGAATAATAATAATAAACAAATGACGTCACGTGACGTCATTAGACGTTTATTTTTCACATAATTGTTAAGACACCAGAGACCTACTAACTGACAAAATTTCAACTTTCTATCTCAAATAGGACAGTTTTTATAAGCATTTAAAAATTGACGTCATTGGTTCGAATCTTGGATCCGCCATATATGCTTGGACTTTTCGAATTTTGAAAAACGGACACCGGAAGGCACAACTAGAGCCTAACATACACATTCTGTGAAATATTGATGAAAATCGGTCCAGAAATTATGGCTTTAGACCGCGTACAAACTTTTCACCTGACGTCAAATCTGACGTTATGTTACGTCATATAAATATGATTTCATTGCATCGAAAGCTCATGGTTTGAAATATATGCCATAAAATTTTCATTGTTCTGAGTCAATGGCAACACCTCGAAATTAACACAAATATAAGAGGAAGAAAAAAAGAATAACTAGACTTCTTTTGTTTTGAACAAAAGATAGGGCTTTCTGCACTGCAAACCATGACAAACCTGGTGTTTTTCTAATTTTGGCAAACCTATATAATCCTGCACAATGAAGTCGTAATATATAATTTCTGTGAAAATTCCATGCCAATCCGTTCATAAATGACGGCTGTGCAGCGCGGATGAACTTTGGTAGCTTTTTTAAGTTTTGATGTCATGTGACGTCATATGAAAATTTTACTCATTAAATCTTAATGTTCATGATTACCTACATAGGACATTAAATTTTCATTGTCTATGAACCTTTGCAACATGAGTAAATTGACATTCAGGAATCGGAAATTCTCTACAATTTGATGACGTCATATGACGTTCATCTTTACAAAATGCAAGGAAACACAGAGACGTATAAGCTCGCTAAATATCAAATTTCTATCTCATCTAGAAACGATTTTATACGTATTTAAAATTTGACGTCCTTGGTTCGAATCTTGGATTCGTCAAAGAACCTTAGTTCTTTCGAATCTTGGCAAACCTATAGAATCCTGCACAATGAGGTCGTAATATATAACTTCTGTGAAGATTCCATGCCAATCTATCAATAAATGACGGCTGTACAGAACGGACAAACTTTGGTAGTTATTTATAGTTCTGACGTCATGTGACGTCATATGAAAATTTTAAACATTGAATCTAAATGTTCTGATTATGTACAAAGTACATTTAATTTGCATTGTCTATGAAGCTTTGCAACATGAGTAAATTGACATCAAGAAATCGGAAATTTCTATACAACTTGATGACGTCATATGACGTCATATGACGTTAATCTTTACAAAATGCAAAGGAAACACAGAGATATATAATCTCCCAAAATATCAACTTTCTATCTCATCTAGAAACGATTTTATACGTATTTGAAATTTGACGTCCTTGGTTCGAATCTTGGATTCGCCATAGAACCTTTGCTTTTTCAAATCTTGGCAAACCTATATAATCCTGCACAATGAGATCGTAATATATAACTTCTGTGCAAATTCCATGCCAATCCGTCCATAAATGACGGCTGTACAGCGCGTACACAATTTGGTAGCTATTTTTAGTTCTGACGTCATGTGACGTCATATGAAAATTTTAAACATTGGATCAAAATGAACATGATCACCTACAAAGGATTTTAAATTTCCATTGTTTATGAAGCCTTGCAACATGAGTAAATTGACATCAAGAAATCGGAAATTCTATACAACTTGATGACGTCAAATGACGTCATATGACGTTCATCTTTACATAATGCAAAGGAAACACAGAGACGTATAATCTCGCCAAATATCAACTTTCTATCTCATCTAAAAACGTTTTTTATTGGATTTGAAATTTGACGTCCTTGGTTCGAATCTTGGATTCGCCATAGAACCTTAGTTCTTTCGAATCTTGGCAAACCTATAAAATCCTGCACAATGAGGTCGTAATATATAACTTCTGTGAAAATTCCATGCCAATCCGTCCATAAATGACGGCTGTACAGCGCGTACAAACTTGGTAGCTATTTTTAGTTCTGACGTCATGTGACGTCATGTGAAGATAAAAATAATATATTCCAAAATGGCATTGCTTCAGGTGTCAGTTGATAGAATTTCTTTGTCCTAGACCTTCAGCAACTTAATGAAATAACAACATGAAAAGGTTGAAAAAAAGAATAATAACTAGATTTCATTCGTTGATACGAATGATAGGACTTTCTGCTAACATTGAAAAATATAAAGATTAATTCCGTTAGAAAGAATATATATTAAATTCCCTACCTTTTACTTTTTTTTTTCGTATGGACTTCTCATGCATGAACTTTTTGAAATAAGCCATATTCCAAAAATAAACAAGTAACTGGTGTTGCAAGCAACACTTGAGTCCCCTACCGGTGAGGTGCATAATTTTTCCATTACCACAGCAACCAGAATTTTGGTCCAAGAAAAACAAGACTTGGTTAAAGTAAATGTAAGGGAATATTTAAGTTATGTCCATTTAAGCAAGACTTACATGTAGAGTTTTGTCTCTGCTGTGCCCACTATACATTCATGCAAGCAAGACAGATGCAAGAAATAGAATTAATAAAAGTTAGCTTGCCTGATCCAAAATGTTTTTCTTTAGTCTTTAGTCTTGTTGCTTCACCACCCTGACTATATACATGCCTTATAAAATTTATTATAAAGTTATCGCGGTCGCGTGATCCCATTTTTTGCCATATTTTCACTATTTCCGTTACCATAGCAACCACAATTTTAGTCAAAGAACAAAATTAAAATGATGTGCATAATCTACATATTACCATCTAGTCATATACCAAGTTTCATCAAGTTAGCTTGCTTAGTTATAAAGTTATCATGGGATCCCATTTTTGCCATATTTTCACTATTTCCATTAACATAGCAACAACAATTTTAGTTGAAGAACAAAAATAAAACAACGTGCATAATCACACATTGCCATCTAGTTCAATAAGTTTCATCAAGTTAGCTTGCATAATTATAAAGTTATCGCGGGATCCCATTTTTTTGCCATATTTTCACTATTTCCGTTACCATAGCAACCACAATTTTAGTCGAATAAAAAAAATAAAACAATGTGCATAATCTACACATTGCCATCTAGTATAAACCAAGTTTCATCAAGTTAGCTTGCTTAGTTATAAAGTTATCGCGGAGCCCGGAATACTCCTATCTTGTTGCTGCGATATTTTTTATTCACTATTTCCGTTACCATAGCAACCACAATTTTAGTCGAATAAAAAAATAAAACAATGTGCATAATCTACACATTGCTATCTAGTCATAAACCAAGTTTCATCAAGTTAGCTTGCTTAGTTATTAAGTTATCGCGGGATCCAGATTTGAGCGGACAGACAGACGGACGGACAGACGGAGGGCAAACCTATAGTCCTCTCCGGTGTGAACACCGGTAGGGGACTAATAAATCTTTATTTTGATAAAGCTTTCTTATAACTTGACCAATTTTACTATTCTAGGTACCAAAATAAATGGCCTGAAATTCCATTGTAGCATATTTGGGTCTAGTTTTATAGGTATTCAAAATATAAACAATTAAACTTAAACCTCTTAATTCTGCATATCTTTTTTTTTTTTTTTTCATTTACAGTCGCGGGAATGAAATAGTAAATGCTACCATGCAATAGAATCGTCGACGCGTGTAGCCTCGTGAGTAAAATTCAAATAACACTTGTACATACGATCGAGACGACTGTATTACACAAAGTTACTAAATTTTGCGCTTTTAGCTAATGCCTAGGCACAGGGACTTGCTCCCATACACACACACCACACAACCACACACACACACTGTACATACACTATCAACAAGGGTGGACATCTTTTCAGGGGTCGACTCGCTTCAACTCCGTTTTTTCAAATCATTCAAATAAAGCTATGAAGTTAACATACGGAATCACTCAAATATATATTTCTCTATCGAAATATACAAAATCGTCGTGAAAATAATCCTCCTTTGTATGTTTATTTGTTTGAAATATATGCGAATCCGAGAAAAGGACAACAACCTGGACCAGCAGCGCAGTACATTTCGGGATGATTCGGATTTTTACGCTGCGAAATTGGTCAGCGATATTGCGATTATTTTCCCGCAATCTGTCAAACCGTTAAATTTAAATTATTAAAGGGCTGACTATTCGGGCGTTGAAAGAAAAAAAAACCCAGGCAGTATGGAGAAATCAGCTGTTTCTTGGTAATTTTCTTGTTGTAAAATAAATTATTTAAAGACTTAGATATAAATTCACTTGTCTGTGAGTGTGTGTTTTTAAATTGAAATAAATATCACAGGGATTTGAAGTTCAGTAGAATTTAGTATTCCGTATATATAAGAAAAAATATGTTTTGTATGTATGGAGTACTATTATTTTCAGAATTTTATTTTAAATTACTGAACTTCAAATCCCTGTGATATTTATTTCAATTTAAAAACACACACTCACAGACAAGTGAATTTATATCTAAGTCTTTAAATAATTTATTTTACAACAAGAAAATTACCAAGAAACAGCTGATTTCTCCATACTGCCTGGGTTTTTTTTTTCTTTCAACGCCCGAATAGTCAGCCCTTTAATAATTTAAATTTAACGGTTTGACAGATTGCGGGAAAATAATCGCAATATCGCTGACCAATTTCGCAGCGTAAAAATCCGAATCATCCCGAAATGTACTGCGCTGCTGGTCCAGGTTGTTGTCCTTTTCTCGGATTCCCATATATTTCAAACAAATAAACATACAAAGGAGGATTATTTTCACGACAATTTTGTATATTTCGATAGAGAAATATATATTTGAGTGATTCCGTATGTTAACTTCATAGATTTATTTGAATGATTTGAAAAAACGGAGTTGAAGCGAGTCGACCCCTGAAAAGATGTCCACCCTTATTGATAGTGTATGTACAGTGTGTGTGTGTGTGGTGTGTGTGTGTGTATGGGAGCAAGTCCCTGTGGCCTAGGTCACACATTCAGGATTTTTACTGCCGTCCTTGATAGGACCATTCCCGATTAAAATGTGTCAAAAGTCTGATCAAGATCCTGTGATTCGTGGCTGGAAATTCAAACTTTTATTAAAATTTGTAAAAAACATTTATTTAATCACGACAACAATCAGATATTGTTCAGGAGGCGTCCCGATCCAGCCGTTTCCAGCAGAATTCGTCCCGATTATCCGTTCTCAATCCGATTCTGATCCGATACAGCAGAATTTGTCACGACATAGTCACGATTGTAATCCGACTAGACAAAATCGGCTGAGTTTCCCGAATGTTACGGGACGCACCTAACTGTCAGGAGTGCTTGGCCGACCTCTCCGGACCATTCGATCCGTAGGACTCTGTTACGAACATATACGACTGCGTTCAGACAATGATAGGACATTGAGGATAGTAATCCGACTTTTTCGCTTTTCGTGTCGTAGCGCTGTCTGATCTCAAACGGGAGCCATAATCGACACTGTGTGAACGCCGCATTACAGACAAATTAGCTTGCAGCGTCTTGAACGGATGACATGTGTTGATCATTTTGTTTAAAACGTCTACACTTATACACGCTCATGGTATCTCAAGCTGGCAATTAAATTACATTGTACTATAACATATATTTTCACATAGGTTATCATTTATCATAAATTTGGAAAACAATAAAGTCGGGAAATTGCAATGTTTCAACAACGGTCTAAATGACATGTGTCAAAACGCTCAAAGGATTATGGGTAACACAATGCTGCAACTGATATTCATAAGTAACGTAAATAAAATGATTTGACAAAACATTAAATCATTGTCAACACTTGTTTAATTTGTTTGTTTGTTTGTTCGGTTTAACGTCCCACCGACAGTATTTCAGTCATTTGGAGACGATGTCTACTTAATGCAGTTATAGTGCTGCCACACTGCAGTATCACGTCGTAGACATGTGGCATGATATCACACCCAGTCACATTATCCTGATACCGGGCCAACCAGTCCTGCAACTACCCTTATATGCTAAGTGTCAAGCAAGGGAGCTATAACAGTACCATTTTTTACGACTTTGGTATCGAACCCACGACCTCCCGCTCTCGAGGCGGACGCTCTAAACACTCGGCCACCGGGAACGGTACACCTGTTTAGCTAGTAATATCAATATGATATAAGTAAAAAGTTTTTTTTTTCAATTTATATGACTAATACATATCTGTAAACTTACATTTTCCGAAAATGCTTCAATTAAGGTGAAAGCGAAAGTAGGATATTTTATGAAAATTCTTACAAATGGCTTTATATTCGTATTTTTTATGTAACTTCCTTATTTCTTGATCAATTTCAAAACTCTAGGTGCCAAAATAATCGTCTTAAAATTCTCTACATCTCACTTGCTTAATGTAAAACTTTCTAATGATTCTTAAGATATAAGTCGTAAAATTCTGACATGACGGCAAAATCGCTGAAATTCTATATGTTTAAATTTTTATTTTTGATGTTACTTCCTTATACTTTGATCAATTTCAAAACTTAAGGTACCAAAATAATCGTCTTAATTTCTACATCTCATTCGCTGAATTTACTTATTTCATGGGTTTTAAGATATAAGCCTTGAAACTCTTACATAACGCAAAATCGCTGAAATTCTACATGTT
This sequence comes from Solen grandis, assembly GCA_021229015.1. Lineage (NCBI taxonomy): Eukaryota > Metazoa > Mollusca > Bivalvia > Adapedonta > Solenidae > Solen > Solen grandis. Next base: position 65,054,501 of record CM037781.1, on the reverse strand, counting down.
TAAATTCTTATTTTTGATGTAACTTCCTTATACTTGGATCAATTTCAAAACTTTAGGTACCAAAATAATCGTCTTAAAATTCTCTACATTTCACACGCTTTATCTATAGGAATATTTTTAATACTTTTTGAGATACAAGCTCTTAAACCTCTTGAAAAATGAAAAAATCACCAAAGCTATATGCACGAATTTCGTTTTTCCCCATTACTCCATGAATCTTAGGTCAATCATTAAACTTTAAGCATCAAAAGAACGGCCAAACATTGCTCTACAAATAATATTCATCATCATATTTTCAAAAATCAAAGATTTCGAGATATAAACTGTTAAACACACTGAGGGTTACCGAATTTTGTTTTTTCCGCCATAACTCAACCGATTCAACCCCGATCATCAAAAACTAAATATATCTGAAAGGTCTTTCTAAGCACTACAAATTATACGCATAGTGTCTCGATAGAATATTTACCGTTTTTGAGATATTTAAGGCCGAAGAAAAACCCGATAATTGATATATGACCTTGACCTTTGGGATTTTCCGGAAACGGAAGTGACATGGCTCTATAGATTCTAATACTGCATCTTCAGACAAAATTTCAAGTAAATCATGCAAAAAATAAAGCCTACAGGGCTTAAAAACCGTTAAGTTTTAATACGAAAGTTTTAAGAGCATTATGACGTCATGTGACGTCATATCGCGTTAAATTTTTAAAAATGTATAGATGATTGGAAACTAATATTCAGCCCAAATCTCAGCTTTCCCAGCTTTTCTGGAAGCGTTTTTTAGCATTTTTAAAATTTTACGTCATTAGTTGAATCTTTTGGGTTGCCCTAAAACCTTTGCCTTTTCGAATTTGGAAAAAAGGACACCGGGATGCACAACTAGAGCCAAAATACACCCTTCTGTGAAAAATTTTATAAAATTTGATCCAGAAAAATTTGGGTTAGAACCCCGTACAAACTTTTTCACCTGACGTCAAATCGACGTTATAGACGGCATATGAATATACAATTCATTTTCATCCGGGAAAACTCTTTGGTTTTAAATATATGCCATAAAATTTTCATTGTTCTGAGTCAATGGAAAACCTCGAAAATTTTTACAAATATAAAAGGAAGAAAAAAAAAATAAGAAAAAAGAAAAAGAAGCAGAAGAATAATAAAAAAAAAGTACAAACCCAATATGACTTTCGGGCCCGTTGGCAGAAAATCCCAATAAAAAAAAAATAAAACAAACCCAAAAAGGCTTTCTGCTTTATATCTATAAATCCAAAAATTCTTTGAAAAAAATTCGTCTAATTGATTGTTTTAAAACTTTTAAACGAATGAAAAAACTTTGTCATTGTCTCTTGGGAACGTTATCCACCTTTCGCTAACCTGCTTAAGACCAAACCAGAAAAATCTTTAAACCACCTGTAAACAGAAACCCAAAAATTCATATTACACTTATTTATTTAAATTTATGAGAATTTTGAGTCTGCTTTTTGGTATGTAAGAGTATTCGGAAAAAATTTCGTTTTTCATTGATGGCCGATACTTTTCGGTTACTTTTTACGATTACCGGTGTTCAAAAATTTCCTCATACTTTTTTTTTTTTTTGTATTACAGGCCCGATGACCTTTTCTCAAAAAAGTTAAAGAATTTTATGAAATTTTTCCCCATATGTAAAATAAACTTTGAATGTTTGATCCTAAAAAGGGGGGTTTGTGAAATGCAATGAAACATTTAAAAATTTTTTTTAGTTTATTGCATACGTAACCTTTCATCGGCATATGACTGTCGTCTTTGGCCATTCGCAAAAAAAAATTACGGGCAAATACGATTTACGACTTTGGAAGAACGTTTTCGAAAGAATTTCAATAACAAAACTTTATTGTCATAAAACACACTTTTCCTTCACAACGGAATCCTTAGTTTTTTTACATTATCGAGTATGGAGTCCAAATCGTGAATTCACTAATCTTCTTTTTTAAAAGCCCTCGGGAAGTAACGAAATCGCGGGCATCATGACATTTAAAAAATTGTGTGTTTGATTTTTGATCCCAACTACATTCACAGTTTTGGCTAAATGAAAATATATCTGCTATTTTTTTTGAACTTTTTTAGCAAATTTTGTTTTTTAAATAGTTTCACGACAAAAAATGTCACAAACTTAAAGCCGGGAGCTGCAAGAAAAAAAAAATTAAAACATAATCCCATGAGTTAAAAATCGTGTTATACACTTTTAAAAATGGAAAATTGTGATTTTTCAATATTACAATAATTTAAATGATTGTGACATAACTATTGAAGTTATGAATGTGTCATAACTACTAAAAGGTATGTTTTTAATCATGACATTCCTAGAGACTAAGAATTAAACCTTCACATAATTATTATTTGGTAAACATGTTAGAAACAGGGCCTTTTTTCAAAGTGACTATTTTCACTATGGAAGACAAAACCATTGTATTTTAATTGATATTCAAATACGCCCCCACGGAGCATCGAGAGTGTTTTAAATTAGTTGTGAGAACTTGTTTGTAATCGAGAAAAATAAAAAAGTTAACAATATATTTAAGCTTGATCAAAAATACGAAGGTTATTATTTTGCAGACTTTTAGGGATAAAATACAGTTTAGATTTGTTGATTTTTTTTCACGTGAGTTTTGTGGATAGATTGCATACTCGGCAGAGAGTTAGTTGAAAAGTTGATGGGTTATACAAAAACTGTACATGTACAAATCAAGACTGATAGCAGTTTTCCATTTTAAAATTTTCCGATTTTTAAAAGCAATACTAGGACACGTACCTAAAGAATTAATTGTTTTTAAAGGGGGTTTTTTTGGATTGATTGGGTTTTTTGTATTGATTGTTTTTCGAAGTATATTACTTTTCTAAATTTACGGCATGTGTTTGTGTAATAATTTAAAGGGGTTTGTCATTTTTACGTTTATATTTCAGCACGATTTAGTTTTTGGGTTTGTAAAATTGAACATATTTTTCCCTTCGAAAAAGGGAAAATATGAAGGCAAATTATTTAGTTTTACGGTACTAGTGGAAAGTAAGGGAAAGAAATATTATTAAGAAGGGGAAGAGAAAGAGAGAAAGCGTGTTTTTTCCCCAGAGAAATGAACCTTTTCTTCTTTTCAATATTGAAAGTGGAGTAGAAGTTTCAGCAGCTGACAAACCGATTGAAATATTAAAAGGGGCCAAGATGGCCCTGTTTCGCTCCCCCTAGTAAGATGCGGGTTTTTAGGCAGGGTCACAAAAATATTTGCAATGTTTTTTCTAGCTTTTTGACAACGTGACTTGAATTTTTATCCTAAAAAATTTGCACTCATCTGGGTTTTTTCATGCAGACAACTTTCTTACCATTTACTGAGACAAAAATTTTGCTTTTTTATTAAGATTTTTAGGATTTCCCCTGGGGGCCTTTTTTTGCCCCCATGGATTTAGTTTTGAACTCATCGGTTCTGTAGACAAACTCCTGCCCAAAATTTTTATGAAGATGTGCAAAAGACTGAGGCCCTCTAAAAAATTAAAAAAGCTTTTTTAATATTTCTAAGATTGACCTGGTGAACTTTTTTTGCCCCGACATGCCCCAATTTCAAATCTATAGATTCATGTAATCTGAAAAAATTTTATGAGAGGGGCAAAAAATGTGGCCTAATGTTAAAAGGGTTTTTTAAGTTTTGACAAGGTGAACAAGTTTTTCCCCCCAGGGCCCCCAATTTAAAATTTTTATCCGAGACATAAATGCCCAAAAAACCCTGAAAAATTTTTTATGACTTGATCAAAAACTGGGGGCCTCTTTTTGTTCAAAGGGGTTTTTCAAAGTTTTGACCTAGTGACTTGTTTTACCCCAATGCCCCCAATTTAACACCCGAGAAAAACATTTGACCAAATTTTATGAAATTGTTCAAAAACTGTGGCCTCTAAAATTTTTGCAAAGTTTTTCTAGATTTGCCCTTGTACCTTTTTTCGAACTCATCCGAGAGTCATGAGAAAAACATTTGCCAAATTATCTGACAATTGGGCAAAATTTTGGCCTCGGTTTTTTTTTCCAATTTTTTCTAAAATGTTCTAGATTTGCCCGGGTGACCTATTTTTGCCCCCGACATGACAAAATTTGCAAACCCCCTTCAATATTTGTAGAAAAACCCCCTGACAAAATTTTATGACGATTGGGCTAAAACTGCGCCCCCTAAGTGTTTTATCTAAGTTTTGCCCTTTGTCCCAGTTTTTGACCCAGTGCCCCTTTTTTAAATCTAATCGAGAATCATGTATTTTAATCCCCTTAAATAAATTTTGTGAAGATAGGCCAAAATGTGGCCTTATAGGTTTTAACGGGGTTGTCAAGATTTGACCGGTGCCCAAATTTTTCCAAGGGACCAATTTCGAACCCTCTAACGTTAAACAAAAAAAAACATTCTGCCCAAAAATTTATGAAGATTGGGCGGAACTGTGGCTCTAGGGTTTTAAAAACTTTTTCAAGTTTGACATTGTGACCTATTTTTTGACCAACGGCCAGTTTGGATTAACCCGGATATATGTAGTCAACACCTGAATAAATATCATGAAAATTGGGGCCCAAACTGTGGCCCTATGGGTTTTAAACAGGTTTTACCTAAGATTGGACCTGGTGACCTAGTTTTTTCCCCCCAAAGCCCCCCAATTTCGAACCCCTCTTCCATATAATATAAAAAAAAAAACTTTCTGCCCAAAATTCTAGAAGATTGGGGCTAAAACTGGCTCTAGGGTTTAAAAACGTTTTTCTAAATTGACTGGGATCTAGTTTGACCCTCACGGGCCCCAATTTCGAACTTATCCGAAAATCTTTTGTAAAAACAACCTACCAAATTTATGAAATTTATGTAAAACGGTGGCCCCTATATTTTTCTAAAGTTTGTCAAAATTTTTGGCCTTGTGACTAGAACCAAACATTCGATTAGATATTATGGGGATTGAGCTAAAAGGGGCCTCTTAATATAGGTACACAAAGTTTTTTTAAAAATTTAAAGGGACCACGCATCTAGAGTGTTCACTTTTCGGGTGACCTTTTTTTGCCCCCGACATGACCCAGTTTGAACCACCCAAAATATCAGAGAAAAAACACCTGACCATTTTCTTTAAGAGGGCAAAACGGGCACAAAAAACAACAAAAGAACAACATTCCACTTTTTTTTTATTTCAAACTAACGAACCACTTTAAAAAGGAGAAATTACCAACATCGATATTCAAAAAAACAGCCGAAACAGTGTCCCCCCTTCCTTTTTTTAAATCCCCATGATATCATAAAATTTCGCCCATTAAACTTCAACCCCTGTGGTATTTGGCAAGTTGCAGAGGGTTTATCATGATTGACAAGGAATTGTGGCGCAAATTTTAAAAGAAATACCCCTTCTCAGTTATCATATTTGAAATCAGCTTTAGTTATTTTAAAACACTTACCGGGGTCATTATTTTCAGGTTCGCAGTATTCAACCCAAACCTGGTCCTTGTCCGACGGCATTTTCTATCCCCAAATTTTAAAATAAGATTCAGTTTTCCGAGCTTGATTAAGGGCGGCCCCCGGGGGTAACCCCCGTTGTATCGGACAAAAAATGCATCTCCTCATGAGCCGGAAAAATGCAAATGGTTTTTTTAGTGAATTCATTTTTCTTTTGGGATTATGCCCAAAAAAAAGGGAGAAAAAACGCTAGTTATCGCAAAATCGCCCGTCCTGCAATTTTTTCCATTCAAAAACACTATCTTGATGTCTGGGGCCTTTGGAAATTTTCGAATAAACAAAAAATTTGACTATTTTCAAAGATGCGTTACTTTTTCAAGTAAGCATGGGAATGATTATTTGTTAAGGCCTTACTTAGAGAAGCTAGACATTTTGGCTGGTTTTCCAAATTTGGGCGAAAAAATGTGCCAAAAACAAATTTTTATAAAATTTTGATTGGATTGGGTTCTTTTTTTTTTTTTTTTTTAAAGTTGGAGAGAGACATTTTTAACTACCAAATGCTTCAATTCAAAAGGGCGGGACATTATGGTGTTATCCAAAATTGGCGCCCCCTCCGCCCCACGTTTATCCAATACGTCCCCCAATTGGCAGATATAAAATTTGAAAAAAAAGATCGTTATTTTTATTGCTTACAGAAAATTACTGAAATTTTTATATTTGTTTTTTAAAAGCATTCCACCTTCACTTTACATTAGATGGACAAAGGTTTTAAAAAAAATTTATGAACGATATAAATTTTGCCGCTATAAACACGGGGAAAACTAACAATTTTGAAGCAATTCCCAAAATTTTATTTCAATATGTTACAAAAAGTAAAGATTAAAAAAATTTAGTATGTTTTAAACTTGTTCAAAACTATGTTTTAGCTTTGAGTTTAAAAAAAATTAAAAAATCTTCTCAGTCATTTCTGTTCATATATAGAATTGTTTGCCAAAAATGGTAAAAAATTTAAACATTTTTTAAAAAAAAAATGCAATTTAGTGGTTTTAGTCCTTTTTGTTTTTCAAAAACCCAAACTGGCATTGCTGAAAAATTTAATGACCATTTAAAGGGCCGTAGATAAGATGGAAAGGCTTTTTTATTTGGTAGCGGTTAAACACTTTTTTTGGGTTTTCAGTATGTGCACGCATTTGCATGGGTCTCAAAACTATCGACCCCAAAAAATTCGATCCCTTTGCGCAACCTATCGTTTCCCCTTTTTGGCTATTACCGTAACCAATATTCTGAAAGTCGTGTAAATTTTTATGTACCCGTGAAAAATTTTTTCAATTTCTTTGTATCCCAGGGTCATCCATTTCAAGATTTGCAAGAACGAATTTAGTTTCCATTTACATAACCTTCAGGACCCGCGCTTTCCTTGTTTATAACCGTTTTTGTAGTTTCAGGTCACCATCTATCATCACAAAAATTGCCCCTTCTTGGGGGAAAAGGAAAAAAAAAAGGGAAAAGTGTTTTGATATTTATGTTCCCCTTATTTTAAAAAGGGAGATTTAAAGTTTTGGGAGTTGTCTGTCTGTTTACGTTTGTTGTCACACTTTTCTTCCAGGCATAAATCAGAAAAACAAAGCAAATTTTAAATTGAAAAATCCGGTAGATAGATCTAATGAAGGAGTAGTGCGTGAAAAGAACCCAATCTGCACATCAAAAGTTGGTTACTGCCCTTTGTTTAATTTCATACTTTATTTTTTTTTTTTCAGGGATAACTTAAAAAAGTAATGCTATTAAAATTTTTTAAAAACCCTTTAAGGTGTAAAGTGTTTTTGAGGAGAAGTGCAGAAAACCCAACTCTGCGAATCAAATTTTGGGGGTTTTTGCCTTTGTTAAATTTTAGGCTTTTTTTGTCTGGAAGTAACTCAATATTATTAAAGCTATTATTTTGAAATTCCCCCCGAGGAATTTAACCCCATAATTAAAAAAGTCCCATAAAAAGTATAACTAACGTCGCATCATATTTTAGAGTGATTTTCCCTTGTTAAATTTTATACTTATTTTTTCAGGGGGTTTTTTTGCGTCTAAAGAATTAAAACATTGAATCTAATAGATTTATAGATCAAATGGAGCTAAGGCAGTGACAAAAACCGTAATTGCACATAAAATTTTGGAGTTTGCCCTTTATTCTTTCTATTTTTTGAAAGCATTACTAAAGCCTAGAGAAAAAACCTTGAAACACAAGGTGAATAGACCTCCAAAAAGGGGAAATTGCAGTTTGTTACAAGAACCCTTTAATTTTGCAAATCTATTTTTGGGGTTATTGCCCCTTTTTTTTTCTATTTAAATTTAAATTTTTTTCCGAGCATAACGCATGCACATGAAACATATAACCCCTTTAAGCTTTTTAGGTTGGTGCGTTATGGACAAGAATTTCAATACACTAGAGATAATCCTTTCCCAAAGTTTCTTGTTGAAATTTTCCCCTTTTTTTACAATTTTTTGTCCTTAAGGGAACTCCGTTAACCCTGAAATTGAAATTTAAAAATGTTGGGAAAAAAATTAAGAAGAAAAGGGGAAGGTTCCAAAATTTGGCCCCTGTATTTTTTGGAGTTATTCCCCCCCTTTTTACAATTTTTTTTTACAGCAGATAACTCTTGTTCTATTTTAAAGCTATTTAAACAAGATTTCATTTTTGGAAAAAAGTTGATGAAGGAAATGTCCACACAAGGCAATAACTCGGCGAACTTTATCAATATAGTTTAACTTTTTGCTATATCATGTGTCCCCTTTTGTATAGTGTGTGAGGGGAAGGGGGGGGGGGAAAAATCATTTCTACGAAAAAAAATCTTATTTTTAATTGAAATCGAACGCACTATTCTGAAGTCGCAAAGGGGGCGGAGACAAAAATGAGTGTGTATGGGGTTTTGTCCCATAATTACACTACCAATATTCATTTATGATCCTTTTGTGTAACTATTTTGAATAGTGTCCCCATTCTGTGCGAAATTTTGTATTGGGCGACTGGTTTAAACGCATGATAGAGAGTCATGCCAGATAGAGAGTCATGGACTTATTTTTCAGCGGGGTATTTACAAGCCCGCTTTTTTAGAATAGAATTATGATAAAAAAAACTGCTCGATTTATTGAGTTTACGTCGCCGACTATTTCAGTCTTAGCGGCGTCCACTAATTAAGATAGAGGAGCTTCGATTACGAAACACCGTGTAGAACCATCGAACTACTGCAACCCGTGGAAGCTTATCACATGAAAAAGAATGACCTGCCCCGGGTGAACACGCGGGAGGGGGTGGTGAGTGTTTTAAATCAGCGACTTTCCCTTTTCGGCCACGGGCCCCCCCAAAAAAAGCTATTTTATTTTTTTCAATAAGTTAGTTTCGTGTCAAGAGATAAATCGGTTATGATATCTTATACTCGTGCACAATTTTGTATAGACAGAATTTGAGTTTACCCTCGTTGACAGTATTTCAGTCATATAGCGAGTCCAGCAATAAAGGTGGAGAAGACCCCGAATGGGGCATCCGAGAACCAGATACCGCAAGCACTGGAAGGTTTCCTCACAAGAAAATCCGAATGACCCTCGGTTCGAACCCACCCCGGGGTGGGGCTAGGAGTGTTTAAATCAGCGTTTACCTTTCCCGGAAAGGGGTCCCCCTTTTTAAAAAACCGAAACGTGAAAGGGGTTTCCTTTATTTTTCCCTTCCGTATCTATTTCTTTGTTAAACAAAAGTCCAAATGTTTTCAGACATAATTTAACAAAAAGATAGGGAAGAAAAAAAAGGTTTTTGTCCAAAATAACCGAAAATAAAAGAACAATGTTAAATTCCATTCATATTAAGATCTTATCCCCTCGTCGTTTACAGTACACGAAAAAAGCGGCAATAAGAAAACTATTTACCATTAAACAAAAAGACTTTTTTAAATTGTTTCTTTGCCAATTATCAATTCATTTATTTAATGTAAAAATAGGAATCAAAAAAAAAAATTACTTTTAAAAATTAAGATACTAATATAAAATATTGAAAAAAACTGTATGATTACCGTAGTATTTGTAGTTAATAAAAACCCAAGACAATAGCAACGCTAAACACTCCGACAAGATCACCCACTGTAAGTAAACACTTGCAATTTTTGTTGAATATTAGAATACTTACATGGGAAGCGCTTATAAGTTTACACGAATTTTATTGCCTAATGAAAATTTTATTTTTTTTACTTAAAAATCTGCGTTCTTCCAAATTTTATTTCAGAAAGAATAGTCATGAATTTTGGGTCGGGTTTTTCATTTTTTTTTGATTTTTTTTTAGATAGTACATGAAGAAGGGAGGCAGATGGTGTCGCAAATAATTAATATCCGGGGTTGACGGTTAGTAAAGAAATTTTCCGAAGTTTTAGGGAAAATTATTAAAGTAAAAATTCAACACGCTTACTTTCGAAAATTTTTGAAAAAGCAGTGCATGCATGTTTTATACTTTTCCTGTTGCTCTATTGCCCTTTTTTGTTTGCGGTTTCAAATGACAAGTGTGTAGTTGCAAAGTTTTGTGCTTATGGCTATTAAATGGCCCTATGTTAAGACCCATTGTAAATACCAAAAAATACATTTCCAAAAGAGAAAAAACAAGTAATAGATGTAATGCAAATAGCACGTGATTTCTTTTTAGCATTATGTGCTAAACGTTCGGCCCTTTTCCAAATAAGAATGAAGAATAATTTTTTTAAAATGGGGTATGTTCTTTGCAATTTACTGCAGTTCTTTAAAAGGCCTTTCTCAAAGCAAAGATTTTTAAAAAAAATAATTTATTTGCAAGTATACAAAAAGGCGAAAGCACAAAGCGTTTGCTTAAACACAATCAAAAGAAAAGCGCAAAACATTTTTAAAATCTACAGAATGAAATAGGTAATACAGCTTACATTTGTTTGTATCGTGAAATTTTGGGTCGAACCCAAACCCACCAAAAGATGGCAACCCATAAAAAATAACAGCATTAAGTTTTTATTGATTTCTTTTTAAAAACGATTACTCCGCTAGACACGGGAAAATGGAGGGCGTGGGCCGTGGGATGGTTTTTTTTTTAAATGGCTAACCAATAGGAAAAAAAGGCAGGGACGGAGGGAAAGAAAGAAAGAAATGGTGAATTGGGGGAAAAGCATAAGCCCATACTTTTTTTCCAAAGTTTTTATTTTTGGGTTAAGGGGAAATTCCTTTCCCCTGTCTTCCCAAAAACCCTCGGGGGAAAGGGTTTTTTGACGTGGTTTTTTTTTTCTTTTCCTCCAAAATACAAAAGACCATTTCAGGGGGGAAAAAATTTTTAAAAATATGTTTTGAGTGAAAAACGTTCCACTTTTTTAAAATTGAAATTTTTTTAAAAAATTTTTTTTAAAATTCTACTTTTTAATTTCAGATTTTTTAACAAAGAAATCTGAAAGCATGCGAATTGACCCTTAAAAAAAAAAATTTTGAAAAAAGTAAGCCTCCTATTTCTAAATATTAAAGTTTTGCATATGTTTTCTTTCAATTTACTTACTTTTTTTTAGTTTTTAAAAAGCGATCAGAAATTTGGGAAACCGATATTCAAGTTGGGCCAGCACATTTCAAAATAATGAAAATCAAGTAACTGATTTTCGAAAAATTTTTAATAAAGAGTCAAAAAGTGAGTCTCCCCCTAGGGTAAGGATCTGACCCTCAATGCCCGTGTTCAACCCCTTTGGTTTGAATGTACAAGTCCTCTGACATTATTGAGAAAAACATGGGGTTCATTCTCCCAAATAAGGTCTTCTAACATGATAAAGATGTCATTTTTAAATATAGCCATTATGTATACTTTAACCCAAAAAGGCCACCACGCATGCCCCAATACACACAAAAGGAAATTAAAAGGGCCGGGCCTTCAACAGGGCCCACTACACGTCTTACCCAAAGATGCTTTTATGCAAATGATTTACTATAAATGAACAAAGATTACAAAAAAATAAAAATTTAGGTCAACAAAATGGCGCCCTTTTTTGTTTGTACGCAAAGGAGGGGCCTTACTAATCTCATTTAAAAATTTTAGTATTTTCACTTGCTGGATTGTGACTTTAGTTGCCCTTTTTATTACATTAAGATGGGGAAAAGTATCCAGGATTGGATCAGCAAGTTTTGGGAAATTAGATCTTGTGAAGGTGAAAAATATGATTTTGAATATTGTTATAAGTGCATTTAAGGGTCAAAAAGATGCATTTAAATCAAAATGTTTATAAATTTATATGATTTTTTACAGTTTGGCTTGCGGAAGGCCCGGTTTTTTTCCGGGTGCCTCTGTGAATTCGGGGTTTTTCCCCCACCTGTAATTACTGGACGTCGCTTTTTTGGGGAATAAAATTTAACTGTCAAAGCGCCCGGAAAAACCCCAAATAGTAAAGTCAAGTTGTTTTACAAAACATGGAATATGGATTTACATATTGCCCCTAAATTCAATTAAATCCTTGATTCAATCTCTTAAAATATTGGGACTGGTCTAGACAAAAATATCCAAATTTTTAAATATCGACTGGTATATCAGAGATTACTGTTTAGTCTTAACGATTTGAAATGCAAACCTAAAAATTAAAATTTTTTTAAAAACTCCCCCTTTTATATAAAAAAAGGGAAAGCGTATTGTTGACTGAATAAAACTTCGACTAAAGTATTTTTGTGCACTTTAAAAACCCAAAAAGTGAGTCTATTGCACTGGAAACGGGTAATACTCGTAAATACATATACATTGAACGTCTTTTGGGAAACTTTTTTCTGAGTATACATTACATTTTCTGTACTATTTTCAAGTTGGACCTTAGTATTGCATTCTACTAATCGCTTTGGGGCTGCCAATACTACTAATAATACTGATAAGATTTTTTGTTGTTGTTGTTGTTTTTGATGATAATGATTTTTTTGTTTTTTGTTTTTGATGAAAATCATAATACCTAAATTTTTTTTTCAAAAAAAAACGTTATTAGGGGCCCCCAGTAAGACGTGGTCCAACACGTAGTCCAAACACGTAGTTCCGCGGTCTTTTTTTAAATAACTATTCCCTTTTTTCAGCCCTTTAATTCCCGCCCACTAACCTTGTAAAAACCCACTTGTTGAAAACATAAAATAAATTTATTTTTTCAAAAAAAAACCCTTTTGCAATCTCTAGATTAAATTTTTTAAATTTTTACCCCGACTTTTTTTAACGAAGAACTTTTAAATTTTGGCCCCTTTCCATGAAGAGCGTTCTTTTTTTTTTAAGAAGGATCTATGGTCTGCGAAATGCGTAGGAAACCCCGGACCCTCTGAATAAAAATGTCGTAGTTTTTTTAAGGTACTCGTTCTTTTCTTGTTTTGGGTTTTTGCAAAAGGGGCAGAACTAAAACGATATCTGTTTATTTTTAACATCTGAAAAAAATTTAATGAAACTACTGTTTCGTTGTTTTTTAACGAGTGTTATGAAGGTAAAAAGGGACTTAAATAAATAAAAAGGGAAAAAAAAATACGAAAGGTAAAATTTTTAGAGTGGTTTAAAAGGATTTTTGCAATGCCCTTTAAAATTCTAAAGGGTTGTTTTCAAAAATTTAAATTTTAGGTTCAATACAGTCATTTGTAGTTTTAAATCAGGGTAAAATGTTAAAAAAAAACCCTTTTCGGGACTTCTTTTTTACCCAGCCATTCATTTTTTTCAGGAAAACTGCTGCTTTTTTTGTCCCATTTGTTTTTTTCGGTAGGGACTTTTTTTTGATTAATGAGGGAAACCTGGGGCACATACTTTCATCAGGGGGGCTCCAACCTTTCATAGGATTTTTTGGGACCCCTTCTAAACACACCCTTGGTTAGGGGGGGTCGGCAGTGAAAAACTTCACTACCGGGTTTTTTCAGGTCTCCAGGATGGCTCCCTTCCTGCCCTTAGTAAAAAAGATGTGTTCTGCAGTTCAGCCAACTTCCTGTTTCTCTGCCTTTCCCCTTGTATCATAACACCAATCCCGGGAAACAGTCTCCATCGGGACTGGGGGGGAGAAACCTCTGGTTCCTCCCTTTAAACTAAAACGGGCCAGGCACCCCATCCCTTCTGACGGCATGTTTAAATTTAAGTTGCCCAACTTGCTTTCCCCCAGTCCCCCGTCAGTTTGACCATGATAAATTCTTCTTATTTTTTTTCAGCCCAAAATCCGATGTCTGGTCTTAAGTTTGTGTGGAAAAACATCGGGAAAGACAATTTTTCGTCCAAGTTCTCCCTCTTTCCCCCCATGATTTTGGCTAATGTAGGAGACAAACCGAGCTTGGGAGTTGATGTTTGTGCCTTCTCCCTGCATTCACCAAAAATGGATGGAAGAGGGACCTTTCGTCGGGTTTTTGGCCGTTTCTGCTTTATTTTTCCCTTTCAAGACGTTGCCAGGCATACCCCGCGGGTTTTTTTTTGTTTTCCATGTGGGTTTTCGTTTTTCGAAATGAAGTTTTTTTCCATTCACCCAAATTCTGACCCTCTTCAGCAATTGACGATCTCATTATATTAGCGTAAATTTGAAAAAAAAGCCCCTAACGTACAGTTCCCGTTTTCATTTTTCAATAAATTATATAAATTTAAAGGTTTTTAAAAACAATTTGGTTTTTAAAAGTTTTTTTCATAAATTGTAAATTTGTATCATATTTTTTGGCCAGAAAATTTAAATTTAAATTTAATAATTTTTTTTCAGCTATTTAGAGCACGGTGTCATTGTAAAGAAAAGGGGGGAAAAAACCTACAGGGAAATAATTGACTTTTAAACTTAGGCCCAAAAAATAAATCTGTTTCACCACTGAATTTACCCATTTTGTAAATTCAAATAAATCAAGCAAAATGATTTTGTTTGCGTTTTTCTTTTTACTTTCGTCTGAAAGCCCCTAATAAATCCCTTGACCCCGAACCCAAAAACCCTTTAGGATCCGTCATGTTCCCCGGGATCATTAGAACTTGATAAAAAGAAATTAAAAAAATTGGGGGGTTTTTTGGGTTTGGAAAAATTTTTTTTTTGTTTATTTTGTTGCTGGGAAATTTTGGGTTGGGTTTTTCGTCGTGAAAGGTCACGTCATGCGTTTAATAGATGTTTGGATTATGAAAGTCTAGGGGTTTTGCAAAAAAAAATAAAAACCCCCGTTGATCCCACGTTTGGGGTCTGACGTCAAAGCAACGTCAAATGTTACGGGCCAGGTTTTAGCTTTTCGGGATTTTTATGTTTTAAATTGAACAGTGTTTTAAAAAAATTGAAGGAAAGATTGTTTTAAGAAGCCGATCCCCAATTGAAAAGGGGGTCGAATATTTCGAGTCCTTTTCGTCTTTTCTGGCTTTTTTTTAAATCCCGGGTGCACATGATTTTTAAAAAAAGGTATTTTTAAAAATTTCCCCGACCTGAAAATTTGGTTGTGTGATTTTTAAAAAAAATAAGCCGGTAACAGTTTTGAGACCCCGGGAAAATTTACTTTAAATTTTGTCTATTCAAATCCGTCAACAAATGCACCATTTTTTAAATTTTTTCGTCGGGTTTAAAAGATTGATGGATATTGCATGAAAGAAGGAAAATAAACGGCTCTATTTGTGTTTTTATTTTAAAATTTTTGGGCTTAATCTTACGCGTAAGTGTATTTGTAAATTTAAAACGTGTATTTAAAACCCGAAAACTATTGTAAATTTAAAATGTAGCCGAAGCATAGGTCTGCATTAAGCAAAATTTTGATGTGGCGTAGCCCCCTTGAAACGGGCGATTAAAATCTTGTTGAAAGTGAAACGGTTGTGCCCCTTTTGTACATTTAAGCGTTAAAAAGAAATTTCTGTATTATTAATTGTAAAGTATTTTGCCCTTTTTTCATATCCCCTTTTAAAAGAAAAAAACTAGGGTTTTCAATCCATCTTTTAATACCCTTGTCTGATACGGATAAAATGTCATTTATTCTACCTCAGAAACATGAAATAGGATTAAAATGCCAAAACCTGTAAAAGTTTCTTGATACCAAAATGTTTTATGTATGTAAATAATGTATTTTTTTTTTTTAATTTTTGTGTTTTTTTACCTTTTAACTAGAGGCAAAAGCTAATCAGTTCATTTACTGTCTGCAGAAAAATTTTAAACGTTTAAATTTTCATGCATTTCTTTTTTGACACTTTTAGTTTTTTATCCCAAAATTTTTATTAAGTAGTTTTTACAAGGATTAGCATCTGTTTCTGTTTCGTATCATGTAATTGTATATGTTCTGTGTGAAAGATATTATTTGTCTCTTGTAACTCACTTTTGAGTGCTTTGTACATTTAAAATTGACCTTTTTGTATGCTTATATGTATTGGGTTTTTACATAGATGAGACATTAATAAACAATTTTAAAAACTTAAAACCTCGTAAATCATTGATGAATACTGTGCGAAAGAAAGGGAAAAAAATCGGGGTCTTTCTGGTATTTAAATTTTGTAAGATGCATTTTGTGACCCAAAATTAAATTTAGTAGATAATACGGCCCAAAAAAAACGGATGAATAATTTTGGGGAAAAAGTACATAAAATATAGTAGATATTGCTTTTGTTTGCCCAAATTATAAAGGTGTTTTTACGTCCCTTTTTTAAAAAGAGAGATATTGCATTCAAGTATCAAAAAATTTCCCAACTATGGGGATATTTTGAAAGGTAACATCCCAGCCTACAAACTGATGCAATATGAATATCGTTAGCATAACAATGCAGTTTTTAGATGGTCTAAAATGTGGGGCTGCGTGTGAATTTTTTCAAGCTTGCAAACTGCTCGCTAGCTAATAGTGTTGCAAATACGGATTTTTGTTTTGTGCCGTTGTACATGTATTAACTTCAATGCTTTTTTGGAAACAGTCAACATTTGACAAAAATACAACAACAACAACAACAAAAAAAAAAAATCAAGATATAGCCCATCAATTGCAATTTGATTTTTTTTTTTTTTTTTTTTTCGTTTCGCAACTATTTTAGCTTGGTGACCCCTGCGCGTGACCTTTCCATATTTTATGATGCATGATTATGAAATATCTTATTTTCCATGTAACTTTCTTATATGAAGCCCCAATTTCAATAAACTTGGTAACCCTTTGAAAGCTCTTAAAACATGCTACATTTACATGCATAATGTATAAATTATCTTCAGTCGTTTCTGAGATTTGACTGTTAAACCTCAAAAAAACAGCATATTATCAGCAAAATTAGCTTCATTTCATTTAGTTTTTTTGCTTATAACTTTGTATTGCGTAAACCAATTTTAATTTAAAATAAATATCTTTGGAAACGTCAATTATTCAGCTATAATTTGTATTCATACATATTTTACAAAAATCGATATTTATTGAGTATGGCACATATATCAGTAAAGGGGGGAAATAAAATTTCCTCACGTGCTAATAACCCATAAACATTCATCGTCCTAGGACTATTGCAACATATAAAATAAGCGTTTAGTTAGGAAGAAGAAAAGAATAAAAATAATAAACAAATGACGTCACGTGACGTCATATGACGTTTATTTTTCACATAATTGTTAAGACACCCAGAGACCTACTAACTGACAAAATTTCAACTTTCTATCTCAAATAGGGCAGTTTTTATAAGCATTTAAATATTGACGTCATTGGTTCGAATCTTGGATCCGCCATATATGCTTGGACTTTTCGAATTTTGAAAACGGACACCGGTATACACAATAAGAACGTAATATACACATTCTGGTGAAAATTTGATGAAAATCGGTTCATAAACAATGGCTCTGGACCGCGTACAAACTTTTGTTGCATATTTTCAAGTGTGACGTCATATGACGTCATAGGCTTCTGAAAATCTTTGAAATCGAAATTCAGCATCTGAAGCATGCGGCATTAATTTTTCATTGCCCTTCATAAATTTCAAGATATAGAAATAATCTTGTTAGAATTAGAAATTCTTTATCATATAATGACGTCACGTGACGTCATATGACATTTATTTTCACAAAATGTTTAAGACTCCCAGAGACCTATATACTGACCCAATATCATCTTTCTATCTCAAAATAGGACCGATTTTATAAGAATTTGATAAATTAACGACCTTGGTTCGAATCTTGGAATCGCAATAGAACCTTGGACTTTTCAAATTTTTGAAAAAACGGACACCGGGGTGCACAACTAGAACTTAATATACACATTCTGTGAAAATTTGATGAAAATCGGTTCATAAACAATGGCTGTAGACCGCGTACAAAACTTTTGTTGCATATTTCCAGTGTGACGTCATTTGACGTCATAGGCATATGAAAATCATAGAAATCAAAATTTCAGCGTTTGAAGCATGTGTCTTTAAATTTTCATTGCCTTTCGACAATTTCAACATATAGAAATATTCTTGTTAATATTAGAAATACATTATCATATAATGACGTCACGTGACGTCATATGAGAAATATTTTCACAAAATTTTTAAAACTTCTAGAGACCTATTACTGACTAAATATCAACTTTCTTTCTTAAATAGGACAGATTTATAAGCATTTAAAAATTTCCGACCTTGGTTCGAATCTTGGATTCGCTATAGAACCATGGACTTTTCGAATTTTGAAAAACGGACACCGGGATGCACAACTAGAACTTAATATACACAATCTGTGAAAATTTGATGAAAATCGGTTCACAAACAATGGCTGTAGACCGCGTACAAACTTTTGTAGCATATTTCAAATGTGACGTCATTGACGTCATAGGCATATGAAAATCATAGAAATCAAAATTTCCTGACGTGGCTAATAAGTCATAAAAATTTCATCGTCCTAGGAGTATTGCAACATAGAAAAAATAAGCGAGTTTATGTTAGGAAGAAAAATAATAATTAGGAAAAATAACTAGATGTCATTCGTTTAAACGAATGATAGGACTTTCTGCAACATCTGCTTTATATAGTATATATAGAAGATGACATAATAGATAATCTGTCCAAATTGCAACTTTCTATTCCTCTATTTCTATATAAAATAGCACAAATAGAACACATTCTGTGAATTTTAATAAAAGTCCGCCCATATCTTGCACATGTAGTTTACAATACAACATTTATACTATGTCATATGACATGAAAGAAAAAATGAAACAGTGTTCAAATGTAAGTTTCTAACTTTCATCACACATAGAATTTCTCACTCCAGCTCAGTTGTAACCTTGTTTATATTTTAGCCTCATTAGGAAGAAGTATTTAATTTTTTTTTATAGTTGCTATATCCTTTCGACACCTGTAACGTAGTTAATCGTATTTAGCGATTTTGGCGTGTTTGGGCTTCCCTAGTTTTGCCATAAATTCCCCGGAATTTCGAACTATGGTGATATTTTGAAAGGAACTCCCGCCCCCCAAAAATGATGCAATATGAATATGTTAGCTAACAATGCGTTTTTAGATGGTCTAAAATGTGGGGCTACGTGTGAATTTTTCAAGGCTTGCAAAAATGCTCGCTAGACATGTGTTGCAAATACGGATTTTTTTCTTGTTGCCTTTACATGTATTTAAATTTCAAAAGCTTTTTTTGGAAACCCCGTCAACATTCCGACAAAAAAAAACAACAACAAAAAAAAAAAAAAAAAAAAATCAAGAATCCCATTAATTTCAAAATTTTTTTATTTTTTTTTTTTTTTTTTTTTTTTTTTTTTTTTTAATTTTTGCGCAATATTTAAGTTGACCCCTCGCGTGCCCTTTTCCATATTTTTTGAGCGATTTAATATCTTTTTTTCCCTGAATTTTTTTTAAAGTCCTTTTAAATAACGGCCCCCTTAAAATTTAAAAAACTGCTATTTTTTAAACGCAAATTTAAAACTATTTTATCTTTCGGAAAATTTTGACTTTAAACCTCAAAAAACAGCTATTACACAAAATTTTTCTTTTCGTTGTTTTTTTTTTTTTGGGTTTGCGCCCAATTTTAAAAAACAAAATTTTTTGGAAACGCTTTATTCACTAAATTTTATTCTTACTTAATTTTACAAAAAAGATTTTATTGAATAGGCTACATATGCTTGGGGTAAATAAAAAATTTCCCCCAGCCAAAACCAAAAAAAATTTCATTCTGGGGATATTGCAACATTTTTAAAAAAACTTTGTTGGAAAAGAAAAAAAAATGTAAGAAAAAAATTTACGTCACGTATCATTTGCGTCAGACCCAAAATTTTTAGAAATTTTCAGAACGAAAACTTGTAAGTTCACTTTCATTTCCGAAGCTCTTTAATCCAAAAAAATTTCGGCCCATTTCAATCTTTTTTCACCACAAATTTTGGGCTTTGGAATTTCTTTAGTGAAAAATTGCCACCGTTCAAAGTACCTCTGTGAAAATTTTAAGAAAATCCACCATAAAGAGGGGTTAAGGGGGAACACCTTTTTTCCCACTTTTTTTTTGCTGTACTCAGACTCATGGGTTGAAGATCTTTTTTAAAAAACGCATCTTTCCCTTTCTTTTTTGAAATTTTCATTTTCTAAACAACGGGCATCATGTCAAATCTTGCCCTAAAAATAAAATTTTAAAAGTATCATACTCCTGACGCTTTTCTCCCCTCAAAATTTTGTAAAAATTCCCAGAACGCAAACTGTTAATTTAACTTTCTATTCTCCGAACCTTTTACCAAAATAAAATTTTTGGGCCCTATTTTCGAATCTTATTTCGCCACAATTTCGGTCTTTGGGAAATTTGGGTTAGTACAGATATGCACCCCTTTTGATTCAAAATTCCA
Source organism: Solen grandis (assembly GCA_021229015.1). Taxonomy (NCBI): domain Eukaryota; kingdom Metazoa; phylum Mollusca; class Bivalvia; order Adapedonta; family Solenidae; genus Solen; species Solen grandis. The sequence continues at coordinate 65,034,345 of CM037781.1, read as the reverse complement.
TCTAAAAAATTTGAAGAAAACCACCAAAAAAGACGGCTGTAGAGCGGGAACCCCTTTTTTTCACTTTTTTTATTTTGTAAATCATGGACTCATAGGGGCTGAAAATCATAAACCCCAAAAATTTCCCCACGGACAAAAAGCCATAAAAAATTTCATGTCCAGGCTTTTAACTTAAAAAATTTTTTTTGGAAAAAAAAGTAATAATAATATAAAAAAAAATTAAAAAACCAAAAGGTTTTTTTTAAAAAAACCTTTGGAAGGAAAACATCAAACCAATTTTTTCCCGAAAAAAAAATCCAAAAAACTAAAAACCCAAATTTTTTCCTTTGGGGGGGAAGCCAAAAAATAAAAAACCCAAATGATTTTTGTCTAAAAAGGGCATTTTTTATTCAAAACTTAAAATTTTCATTCTAAAACGGTTGCAAACTTGCCAAAATAAAATTTTAAGAATATCTTTGTAAGCTCATATGCTAAAAAAATTTTTAAAATTTCGAACGAAACTTTTAAATTTAAACCTTTATCTATCCTAAAGCTTTTTAATCCAAAATAATTTTCGGCCCTTTTTCAATTTTTTTCCCCAGAATTTCGTTTTTTGGGAATTTGGTTATAAAAGTTCCCCCTTTTGTTAAAGATTACCACGGGAAAAATTTAAAAAAACCCCCAAAAGGCGGTTACGCAAACCTTTTTTCATTTTTTTTGCTTGAGCTTGGCTGGGGTGCTAAGTCTTTTGTTAAAAAGCAAATCTTTCTTTAAACTCTAAATTTTTTTTTGAACAACTGGCATATTTAAATCATTCCCCAAATAAAATTTTAAAGTATTTAAGCCTACTTATGACGTCAACCAAAATTTTGAGAAATTTTCCTAAAAATTGTGAAATTTAACTTTCTTTTCCTTTAAACCTTTTTAAAGAAATTTTTGGTCCTATGTTCAATCTTTTTCACCCACAAAATCTTTCTTTCGTTTGGTTTTTGACAGGTTTCCCCCTTTTTATTAATTTTTTGTGAAAATTTGAAAAAAATCCCCCAAAAAGCGGCTGAAAGGGCAAACCCCTTTTTTTTCCTTTTTTAGGTAGTAGGATTGGGGTGTAAAAATCATAAACAAAATTTCCCCAGGGGAAAAACCAAAAAAATTTCCCTCTTCCAGGCTATTAAATAAAAAAAGGGTTTTTATTGGAAAAGAAAAAAAATAACTTTTTTTTTTTTAACAAAAATAGGGCTTTCTGCACGAAAACCCATACAAACCGGGTGTTTTTCAATTTTGGGAAACCAAAATCCTCACAATGAAGTCGTAATATAAATTCTTGAAAATTCCCTCCAATCCTCCTAAAAGCGGCTTCAAGGGGGTAACTTTGGTACTTTTTTTGTTTTTATGTCATTTACTCATAGAAAATTTTCCCCATTAAAACTTTTGTTCTGATTCCCACAAAATTAAATTTTCATTTTCTATAACCCTTTTTAACAGATAAAAATTACTTCAGGGAATCGGAAATTTCTAAATTTGATGACTCATTGACGTTCATCTTTACAAAAAGCAAAGGGAAAACAAACGTATAACTCGCTAAATATCAAAAATTTTTATCTCATCAGAAACTTTTAACGTATTTAAAATTTGACTCCTTTTTCAATCTTGTTTGTCAAAGAACCTTTTTTCTTTCGAATTGGGAACCTATAAAACCTCCAAAATCGTAATATTTAAAAATTCTGTGAAATTTCCCTGCCAATCTTTATAAATAGGCTGTACCCAAACTTTTTTAGTTTTTTATTCGCGCGTAGTCAAGAAAATTTTTAAAAGAATCAAATTTCCCCGTTTTTTCAAACATTTAATTTGCTTGCATGAACTTTGCAACATGGGGAAAATTGACATCAAGAAATCGGAAATTCTATACAACTTGATGACGTCATATGAAGGGCATATGACGTTCATCTTTACAAAAAGCAAAGGAAACACGAGATATATAATCTGCCAAATATTAACTTTCTATTAAACTGAAAAAGATTTTATAGTATTTTAAATTTGACGGCCTTGGGTTTGAATCTTGGATTTGCCATAGAACCTTGTTCTTTGAAACTTGGCAAAATATATAATCCTTCACCCAAAGGGGTCGAATATTTTAACTTCTGTGAAATTCCATGCCCAAACCCTCCAAAATGGGCGGTGTTAAAAAGCCGTACAAACTTTGGTAGCTTTTTTTTTTGTTTTGAGTCATGTGGTATATGAAAATTTTAAAATTGGATCAAAAATTTAAAATGATCACTTACAAAGGGGCCCTTTTAATTTCCCCTGTTTTTGAACCCCTTTCAACATGAGTAAATTTACA
>CM037781.1:64981928-65031928 GCA_021229015.1 Solen grandis | reverse complement strand
TATGTTTGAAAGGGCCTCACAATTCAAAAAATAAAAAAGAATTGAAAAGGTCAAGGTCATATTACGATTATTGTGTTTTTATTCGGCCACAAATAGCTCCAAAACTAAAAATATTTCATTGAGAGTATATGAACAAAAGTTTTAGTTCTTAAAGAGCTCTTTCCAGTAATGTTTAGTTTTTGAAGATCGGACTTGATTTGGTCATTATACGGCAGTCCAAAGTTTGATCCTTTTTTGGAATAATTGTAAATCAGGTTTTATGCTTCAAATTCTGATACATAAGAATAAAAAGTTTGACTTGTGCGACTAGTATACTTGATTGAACTATTTGCTGCTTTGCTAGGTACCTAACAGTAAAATTTTAATCAATTTTCTTTCTCATTTTGCCGCTAGGGGGCGCTTTTCTTGAAATCATTCTTTTGCTTATAACTCAAAAAGTTGAAGTCCGATTCGAATGCGGTTTTTTGCATTCTGTTCCCTGTTGATAGCCTAATAACATATGATAGGATTCGAGGGTCCGTGTGGCTGAAAGCTTTTGAGCTACGGAAGGTTTATTGTTCGAACCTTGCAAAAAAAAACAAAAAAACTGTGCAAATGAGGGTAGGTCTACAAAAAACCTATCCGTTTTTGTTGGAGATCAGATAGATGAATTCCGCCTCCGGCATAACATTTGAAAGACGTATACACACAAAATATATGGGATTGCGAATTAAGGAAATGCGTGGTTTGTCCTCTAGAAACGGTCAAACTTCACTAAATTTTAGGAAAAAATAAAATTTCAAAAACATGTTTTTGTCGCTCCTGACTTTATTTTCTGTTCATTCTTCATGAAATTTTCACATGATATGTATTGTTATGTTTGAAAGGGCCTCACAATTCAAAAAATAAAAAAGAATTGAAAAGGTCAAGGTCATATTACGATTATTGTGTTTTTATTCGGCCACAAATAGCTCCAAAACTAAAAATATTTCATTGAGAGTATATGAACAAAAGTTTTAGTTCTTAAAGAGCTCTTTCCAGTAATGTTTAGGTTTTGAAGATCGGACTCGATTTGGTTATTATACGGCAGTCCAAAGTTTGATCCTTTTTTGGAATAATTGTAAATCAGGTTTTATGCTTCAAATTCTGATACATAAGAATAAAAAGTTTGACTAGTGCGACTTATATACTTGTTTGAACTATTTGCTGTTTTTGCAATTTTGTTTCTAATTTTGCCGCTAGAGGGCGTTTTGATTAAAATCACTCTTTTGCTTATAACTCAAAATGTTAAAGTCTGATTGAAATGCGGTTTTCAGCATTTTGTTCCTTGTTGACTGCACCACAGAAACTGATGGATTTCAAGGGAAGGGTAGGGAAAATATTTGCGCTAAAGAGTTTGAATGTTTTAACGTTGCAAAAAAAAAAAAAAAAAATGTGCAAATGAGAGTAGGTCTTCAAAAACCTTTTCGTTCTGTTTCATATTGAAAATTGTGGCTGAGTTGAAATAAAGTGTTCAAGTTGATTAGGTTAAAAGCGAAAACCGAGATACCGCTTGCGGTTCTAGTTTTTTTTATTATTTTTCTAACCCTTTTTTGTTAACGGCAAATCTCCGTGATCTGAAAAGCCACATTTATGAAATTTTAATCAGTATTTACCAAGTATTTGAAGATGATCCTAACGTTGAGAAAATGTTCATTTATGTCTTACTTTTCCCGCTAGGGGGCGTTTTGTAAGAAATTTATTAATGGCCAATAACTCAGTTATTTGCGGTCGGATTCAAATGCGGTTTATTGCATTCTGTTCCTTGTTGATAGCCTCAAAAAATATTATAGATTTTGAGGGTGCGTGTCCCTGAAAGTATTGAGCTTTAGAAGGTTGAAAGTTCGAACCTCGCAAAAAAACTGCGCAAATGAGGGTAGGTCTACGAAAAACCTATCCATTTTTGTTAGAGATCAGATAGAAGAGTTCTGTTTGCTGCAAATGATTTGCAAGATATATACGCACAAAATATATAGGGTGGCGAATTTAATAAATGCATGGTTTATCCTCTAGAAACGGTCAAACTTCACTAAATTTTAGGAAAAATTAAATTTTCAAAAACATGTTTTTTGTCGCTCCTGACTTTATATTTCGTTCATTCTTCATGATATTTTTACAATTTATGTATTGTTATGTTTGAAAGGGCCTCACAATTAAAAAGTTTAAAAATGAATGAAAAGGTCAAGGTCATATTACGATTATTGTGTTTTTATTCGGCCCGAAATACCTCCAAAACTAAAAATATTTCATGAAAAGTTTATAGACAAACTATTTTGTTCCTGAAGAGCTCTTTCCATTGATGTTTAGTTTTTGAAGATCGGACTTGATTTGGTCATTTTACGGCAGTCCAAAGTTTGATCCTTTTATGGAATAATTGTTAAACCGTTTTTATGCTTCAAATTGTGATATATCAGAAATAGAATGTTCGACGTGTGCGACTTGTATACTTTATTGAACTATTTGCTGCATTGCTAGGTACCTAATGGTAAAATTTTAATCAATTTTCTTTCTCATTTTGCCGCTAGGGGGCGCTTTGCTTGAAATCACTCTTTTGCTCATAACTCAAAAAGTTGAATCCTGATTCAAATGTGGTTTGTTGCATTATGTTCTTTGTTGATAGCCTAATAAAATAGGATAGTGTGAAGGTATGAGTGACTGAAATTTTTTGTGTTAGTAATGGAAGGTTGAGAGTTCGAACCTCGCAAAAAATGTGCAAATAAGAGTAGGTCTATGAAAAACCTACCCATTTTTGTTAGAGATCAGATAGAAGAGTTTTGTTTGCTGCAAATGATTTGCAAGACATATACGCACAAAATATATGGGGTGACGAATTTAAGAAATGCATGGTTTATCCTCTAGAAACGGTCAAACTTCATTAAATTTTAGGAAAAATTAAATTTTCAAAAACATGTTTTTGTCGCTCCTGACTTTATTTTTAGTTCATTCTTCATGCTATTTTCACAAGTTATGTATTGTTATGTTTAAAAGGGCCTCACAATTAAAAAGTTTAATAATGAATGAAAAGGTCAAGGTCATATTACGATAATTGTGTTTATATTCGGCCCCAAATAGCTCCAAAACTAAAAATATTTCATTGAGAGTATATGAACAAAAGTTTTAGTTCTTCAAGAGCACTTTCCATTGATGTTTAGTTTTTGAAGATCGGACTTGATTTGGTCATTTTACGGCAGTCCAAACTTTGACCCTTTTTTGGAATAATTATAAATCAGTTTTTATGCTTCAAATTGTGATATATAAGAAATAGAATGTTCGACTAGTGCGACTTGTATACTTGATTGAACTATTTGCTGCATTACTAGGTACCTAATGGTAAAATTTTAATCAATTTTGTTTCTCATTTTGCCGGTAGGGGGCGCTTAGCTTGAAAGCACTCTTCTACTTATAACTAAAAAACTTAAAGTCTGATCCAAATGCGGTTTATTGCATTATGTTCCTTGTTGATAGCCTAATAAAATATGATAGTTACTAGGTATGAGTGGCTGAAACTTTTTGAGCTACTAGCGGAAGGTTGAAAGTTCGAACCTCACAAAAAACTGTGCAGATGAGGGTAGGTCTACCAAAAACCTATCCATTTTTGTTAGAGATCAAATAGAAGAATTCGATTAGCTGCAAATGATTTGCAAGACATATACGCACAAAACATATGGGGTGGCGAATTTACGAAATGCATGGTTTGTCCTCTAGAAACGGTCAAACTTCACTAAAATTAAGGAAGATTAAAATTTCAAAAACATGTTTTTTTGTCGCTCCTGACTTTATTTTTAGTTCATTCTTCATGATATTTTCACAAGTTATGTATTGTTATGTTTGAAAGGACCTCACAATTAAAAAGTTAAAATGAAATTGCAAAGGTCAAGGTCATATTACGATTATTGTGTTTTTATTCGGCTCCAAATAGCTCCAAAACAAAAAATATTTCATTGAAAGTATATGAACAAAAGTTTTAGTTCTTGAAGAGCCCTTTCCAGTGATGTTTAGTTTTTGAAGAACGAACTTGATTTAGAACAATTGTAAATCAGGTTTTATACTTCAAATTGCGATATATAAGGAATAGAATGTTTGACTTGTATCCTTGATTGAAGCATTTGCTGCATTGCTAGGTACTTAATAGAAAATATTTACTAAATTTTGTTTATCGTTTTGCCGCTAGGGGGCGCTTGGCTTGAAATCACTCTTTATAATTAAAATAATTGAAGTCTGATTTTATGCATTTTTTTGCATTCTGTTCCTTGGTGACATCAATTTGAAACAACACTAAAAAATCAAAGCGATATTCCATGAAAATGATAGTAATTCAATGCAACATAAGTTTGTAATAGTGTTGAGTGGCATAATACATTGTCGCGTGTTATTTTAAACTGTTGTTTGTCGTTTGCAATTCTTGTTTATCGAGTACAATTGTCGTATGTCGCCATCATAAAGCAACACACACATATAATGTTGCAATACCCGAAGTCCGTAAAAAAGGTTTTCAAGTTTGCGACTACATAACAGACAGGTAATACTTAAAAGTATTCTTCTTGGTAAAAAGTCTGCTTAAACATTGCGACAAAAATGTTTGAAAGATCACTGCTAACAGTATCAACAAGCCATTGAACGAAGAAATGTTCTTCGAATCATGCAACTCGTTAACTGAGGTAAATGGCTTTTGCGAAAACCGATGATATCGCGATAGACTGTTGTTTCCGCGGTGCTGATGCGTTAGCGACTCTAGTTCCACCTTTTTTTTGTACACGCCTTAGCGGCAAAATGAAGAAAGCTACATTTATGGAATTTAAGACATGGAGTCAAATGCATCTGAACCTATGCCTCATGGTAAAAGATTTTCAATTCTGTTTCTGATCATGCTGCTAGCTGGCGCTATTCATGGAACACATTTTTGCCTATAATTAAAACATTGAAGTCTGATTCAAATGCAGTGCTTACATGCTGTTCCTTGTTGACAGCCCCATAAAAATGATAGGTATTTGAGTTTCGAGTGTTGCGCTAGGGGAGGTACAATGTTCGAACTTTGCAAAATTTAAAAAAAAAAAAGTGGACAAATGAGGGTAGGTCAACGAAAAAGTGCCCTTTTTTATAGAAGAATTCTGTTTGCTGCAAATTCTTTGCAAGACAAAAAAGCATTGAATATATGGACTGTCGATTTCTGGAAATGCACCGTTTGTTTCCTAGAAGCGATCAAACTTCACTAAAAACTGTTTAAAATTAAATTTCAAAAATATAAATTCTTTTGACATTTAAAATCTTCCGACTTTATTCATTTTGTCCGATTTTCACGGAAACTTTCACAGAGTATGTAGTTTTGTATTTCAAAATTACAAAAGGTTTCACTTTTTTTTTTCTTTTTTTTTTTTTTGATATTGCAAAGGTCAAGGTCATATGCTGGTTATAAGTCCCCACCGGGACTTTAGGTTTGTGCTCGTCCAGCCGTCCGTCATTCCGTCCGTCCGTCCCGCTTTCGTGTCCGTTCTATAACTTGGACATTTATGGATGGATTCAATAATATTTCACAGAAGTATTCCTTATAACCCAGGGGTGTGTCGCGCATATCAACCATTTGCATCCTTGAAAGGTCAAGGTCACATGAGTTGTTAGAAATTGTCTTTTGTGTTCATAGGCTATATCTTCATGTCCTCTCTAATTGATTTTTTTTTTCGTAAAACTTTACAGAAGTGTTTTTCATAACACAAAGGTGTGTCGCGCGCATCAACCATATGCATGCTTAAAAGGTCACCGGTGTTGTAAGAAATTCTCTTTGGTATTTATAGGCAATATCTATATTTCCACTCTGAAACTTCCATATCAACTAATGGATTTTCATTATACTTTACAAAAGTGTTTGTTATTACATGAAGATGTGTTGGTGCAACAACCATGCGCGCTTGTAAGGTCACGGTCACAGGCGTTGTTAGGAATTGTCTTTGGTATTCATACATAGACTTCATTTTCATGTCTGCTCTATAACTTCCATGTTTATGTTTTGATTTCCATAAAACTTTACAAAAGTATTTGTTTTGACACAAAGATATGTCATGTGCATCGACCATATGTGCTTGAAAGGTCAAGGTCACAGGAGTTGTCAGAAGTTGTCTTTGGTGTTCATAGGCTACATCTTCGTGTCCGCTCTATAACTTCTATATCTATGGATGTTTTTTCATAGACAGTCTTACCTTTAATATAACAAGAAACTATTAATACAAAATGTTTTAATGGACGGCTTATAATAAGCATACTACTCCGCTCTTTCTCTCTTCTTTCTTTCTTTTGACCTTATAACCTAACTTGTTCAATAGGTCTATGATTTAAATCAAAAGGAAGCAAATCAACAAAATCAAAATAATGGATGTATAAAAACTACTATTTAAAACATATTATACATATATAGCCCAAGAATTTCAAAAAAAATAATTTCCTGCATTGTGTCAGTTTAAAACAACTGTATCAATACCTTCATTCTTTTATTTATGTATGTTATTTTTTATTTATTATTATTACTTTGCTATTTCTTTTGATAAAGATAACAGCAGCACTACACAGTTCGACATCAAATATGTTACAATACATTACTTATCTCACACATCATGTAAGAAATAAACAACAGTATTATTAAAAGTAGACATAATGTTCACTGCACAAACCGACAATTGAAGAGATAAGTAGGTCATGATTTACATGTATAAACATCATTAAAATACAACATCTATTATGTAATAACTTATTAAACAGTATCAATCAAACGCGAAACTATTTAAAACAAACACAAAACACACCTTTGATACCCCCAATCAATGACTTAGAAAAAATTATCTCTTACTGAAAATAAATTCAATCATAGCTTTACTCTCGACGAGGATTTCCTTTTTTCTTTTTCTTTTTCTAGTAGTCAGTTTCGAGTAAGAAAAGTAAGTTTCGAGTCTGGAAAAGTGAGTTTCGGAATAGAAAAAGTGAGTTTCAAGTCAAGAAAAGGTGAGTTTTTCAAGATGAGTGAATCAAGAAGAGTGAGTTTCGAGTCAGAAAAAAAAGTATTTTCGAGTACAGTTTAAGATATAAATGTATTCGTAATACATTATTATCTAATTTGATTTGAAGATTGAAGATAGATAACGAAAGTTAGCTTTTTTCGCGTAAATAAGACTGCGGCTACGAAAATAACATCTGGTCTCATGCATCTGAAATACAAAACCAATTCATAATGCAAAAAAAAGTGAAGAAAAGATGTCACAATTTTTAAACGGTTTATTTCGGAATGAGGCATGCCGCATTTGGACCATTTACAGCCGGAATTTCTGAGTGTATGTTCCGTGTTTTCTACGGCTACACGAATTTTAGATTTTTCTAAACGATTCAATGGGAGGTAATCCGTCCTGTCAGTGAATACGGCGGAATGCAATGTAAATATTTAACTCATTGTAAATATAAGCAACTCTTTCCCGTTTTTTAAAATAAAACCGTGAAATCAATTTAAAACACACATTTTGTTAAATATAGACACAGTCGCCATAACATACACATTTTTATTCATAACCGGTCACCGTACAGTATATATACTTAGTTGTAATCTGTTCTGACTCGAAACTCACTTACTTTAACTCAAAACTCAATACTCACTTTTTTTTTAACTCGAAACTCACCTTTTCTGACTCGAAACTCACCACTCACTAAAAATTACATCTCACTTTCGACTGCATGCGCCAACGGAAGTTAAAACCCATTTTGAATTGGACATATGAATATATACACATAACTTAATAGCAGTAGTATATAGTACTATATATATAGTACGGAATACCGCCCAGAAAAAATGTCTAAAGCAGTTAAGAAATGTAGTATCTATTCCATTTCAAAGATAAATAGTCATTTCATAAACACAGGTATCGAAGCAGTGTAAAGCAGTAACAAGATTAATTTGAATGCAAAGCATCAAAGACACCGCGCATGTTTTTGAAGCACGACTTAAATAAAGCAAAGCCATTTCAGAATATTTTAATAGCATGTGCATTCATCATTTACAAACAACAGTATCCTCACCTGTAGGCCGTCTATTTCAGAGATTTTTAAACTGTGTTCTAAAAAGTCCATGTTAAATTAATCAAGAGTGTCTTCGGCCTAATTTCCATTTTTTTTTTCAAACTTTATTATCTATTAAATCTGAAAAAAAGATACTTTGATTATAGTAGGCATAGTCTATGATGATTTGAGATGCCATAAATTAACTTATCTATAGATCAACTAAGATACATTTTACAACAGGTAATTCCTTTCTTATATAATTATTGGAAGAGTTAGGGTCTGCAAGATGCATGGCATTTCCAGACAGTAATCTACTTAGGCGGTGTAAATGTCAGTGCAAATAAACATCATCATCATCAGCAACAACAAGGACGGTGATAACGAAAAAAATTAGCATAGATAAGTTTTCATTTTGTACAGGATTTAGGTACAGGTTCCGGAATTTAAAATCTTCCCGATAGTTGGGGTGACGTAGAAGTATGGAATTCTTTTTGTATTGATAATACGTATAAAATTCAATACATATTTACAACATATGCTACAATTTTCAGTTAAATTCATACATTTCAAGCACTATATCATACTTGGAATGCAGATTCAATTAGACATGTCCGATACGGCCATTCTACATTATACTGTAATGTGTATTATTAAACTTCATTGATTGTTCAAGTTTTATTAGGTATCTAAACATCGGAATATGAAAATGTGCTTCTCTTCAGTCAATCATAGAAAAGGTCTGTAGAAATTCAATAATGCCTTATTATATGATATCAACTATGTCAAATGTATTAACAACAAAATTAATGAAATTATACAGCAGTATTGTTTACCTGTTTATAATTTTGATATATAACAAATTGAAAAGAATAAGAATTATAAAAATTGTATGTTTAAAAATGAGCTTAATGAATTAAGAAACATAAAAATTAGAGGTTCACTTATTAGATCAAGAGCACAGTGGATTGAACAGGGAGAAAAAGTCACTAGCTATTTTTGTAATTTAGAAAAAATATATAATGAAAATAAAAGGTAGGATTTAGCAAAGAATTTTGAAAGAGCTAAACTTTTAATTTATAGTTGTAAATCGAATACAAAAGATTTAAATATACAAAATGAAAAGAAGGAGCAGATGTCAGAAACTTAATAGAGATGCTTGAAGGATATTTAACATATAAAGAGGTATCTGATACACTTAAAAATATGAAAAATGACAAAAGTCCTGGACCCGATGGTTTTAGTTTAATTTTTTTAAAGTTTTTTTTTTTTGGAGTAAACTTGGACATTTTGTAGTTCGAGCATTAAATTATGCTTTTAAATCAAATTCTTTCTCAAGAAATATTAAAATGGGTATCATTACATGCATACCTAAAGAAAACAAACCTAAGCATATTTTTTTTTTAAAAAACTTAAGTCCAATAACCCTTTTGAATGTATTATATAAAATTGCATCTGGTACAATAGCTAACAGATTGAAAAAAGTCTTAAGCTCACTTATATCTTCAGACCAAACAGGATTTATTAAAGGTCGATACATAGGTGACAACACAAGATTGCTGTATGATGTTATGAAATACACTGAGGATAATAAAATACCTGGATTAGTAATGTTAATTGACTTTGAAAAAGCGTTTGATTCAGTTTCATTTAAATTCATTGAACAAACCTTAACGTTCTTTAACTTTGGTTAGTCATTTCGCAAATGGATTAGCATGTTTTTATACAATACTGAAACAAGTGTTCAAATAAATGGCTTTTTGTCTGAATTCTTTAAAGTAAATAGAGGCAAGGAGATCCCATTTCGTCATATATTTTTATTCTTTGTGCAGAAATTTTAGCCATAAAGATAAGAAATAGTAAAAATATAAAAGGAAAGAAGTTCAGTTCAGTTTTAGACCTACTTAATGAATTATTTTTGTTGTCTGGATTAAAAGCAAATTATGATAAAACAAAAGTAGTTTGGATTGGTTCTTTAAAATATAGTACACGTTCAATAAAAATAAGATGGAAATTAACTTGGGGAGATAAACAATTCAAATTATTAGGATTGATATTTGATGTTGATTTGTCTAAAATGGAAACTTTAAACTTTAATTCTAAATCGACAAAAGTAAAAACGTACATCAGTCACTGGAAAAAAAGGAAGTTAACCCCAACTGGAAAAATTACTGTTATCAAAACTCTTCTACTTCCACTCTTTATGCATTTATTTATTAGTCTACCTACACCAAGTACAGAATTCCTCAAGATGTTGAACAATATATTTTATGATTTCATATGGGGCGGAAAAGGTAAGATAAAAAACACGATTCTTACAAAACAATATGAAGATGGTGGTTTAAACATGATTGATATACACAGTTATGAACGCAGTCTCAAAATAAAATGGCTGAGAAAATATTTTAGTGACAATAATAGTAAATGTTATATATTGTTAAAATCCTTGTTTGATGTAGATAAACTGTTTAACATGGGGAAGTTATATTGTGTAATTAGTAAAAAAAGAATTTCAAATAAATTTTGGATAGATGCCATCATATAATATATGTACTATATGGATTAAGTTTGTATTGATGATATTAATCAATTTTTACATATGCCACTATTTTATAATGATTGTTTATTTAATAGTAAGAATCATATCTTTTTACCCTAACTTTATAATCGAGGTATTAGATTCTTTAAGGATTTGATAGATGTTAGTGGAAATTATTTTGATATAGAATACTTAAACAAAATTACTGAAACAAAAATAAATTATATACACTTACATAGTTTAAATGTGCAATATTAAGTTATGCTAAGAAAAGGAAAATACAGCTTAATTATTGTTCTGTTATTCTATTTAAGAATCCTAGAAACAATGTTTACATAAATCCTATTATTATTATTGAAAAATTAAGCAAATTGAATATAAACTGGGAAGCTATTTACACTTACACTTTTAAATGTACATGTACTAATGATACTTATATTCAGTGGTTGCAAACAAGAATATTACATAGAATACTAGGTACTAATTCTCTTCTTTATACAAATGAAAATAAAAGAATATGAACCATCAATAAACATTGACAAATCATTTGTGATATTAGGATCTGGAGAAACAGACAACAAATATGATTTAGTGTTTTTACAAATGAAAAAAAAAAAATTACTTAAGCAAGATCAAAAATGTTAAATCATATTACAAAAAAACCAAAAAAAAAAAAAAAATGAAACATTCAACAGGTTGTATAGGTAGAAACTATAAAGTATTGCTATTAATAAAAAATGTTATGTCCTTGATATATCTTTGAAGGGAGACATGTATTTTTACTCTTTAATTTTCAACATGAATAATTTGCAGTGAATAATATATGCATAGTTATTAAAAATTATTATTATAATATATTGCTAGAAAAAGGTTAGTTGCTGCTTAGAAAGTGATGTCATGTTATTATGTATGTATAATCAATGTTGTCGTCACTACTAAAGATAAATTTAATTAACTATATTCATGTTTTTTTCCTTGTCTTTTTTCTATATTTTTTCATATTCTGTTTATATATTCTTTAATTAACAATTATATGCATAAATATTTATTGTAAGGTAGTCAGTGGAATGGATCCCCGACCCACTGCTACTGCTACCTATGTGACGGGGACAATAAAATGTTAAACTCTAAATTAAAAAAAAAATCGGAATATTTTAAGGTTACAAAACATCCTCCAAAATCTTTTTTCCTGAGCTTAAATGAATCGGGTTGATTGCAAGGTTCGTTAACCAAGTTTTAAAACCCGTGCCCTACGAAGTTATCAGATTCCCATTAAACGTGTCAAATTTCTTTTTAATTACGACAGACACCTTGCGTAATTTGAATCTTTTTTTTTTTATTTTTTTTTAATATCAGTTAATAAAAGTAATTGATTCATAAAGTGTGTTTTTTTCTCCAAACATATTACATGGTTTTATTTTACAATAATAACGGTGGTTGCTCCCTTTTTCGAATATACTGCTCCATTAGGGATATATATATATATATATATATATATATATATATATATATGTTTGTTACATGACAATCTTTTGCTTATACCTAAAACATTTGAGGTTCGATTTACATGCGGTTTTCTGCATTCTGTATTTTGTACTTGTGTCCATAAAATAAAAGCTATGCTTTTTGACTGATCAGGTTAAATACTGTTCATTTATGAAAAACCAATGTTGTCGCTGATGCGACTCTAGTATTTAATTATTTTGACATCCCAATGGTATCTGAATGTACTGTAATATACTTTCATTTTAAGACCTGTGCATATTAAAAACATTGTTACTTTATCAATGCATTTTTACCCTGATACGTTCTGTAGTGTTGGCAAACACTAAATATGTTAAATAAAAGAGAGGCAAATACTATTGCGTTTGAGGAGCATGGTTATAATAAATTCTGATGTGTCATGTTATTTTCTTATATGATGTCCACTTTTTTTAAAATAAGAAACCGTTAGAAAGCTAACAATCTACAAGTTTTATATATGGTAATGGCAAACCTGGAGAAAATGGCAAAAACTCCTTGAAAGACGAAGTCGTCATTAAGAATTCTCCTTAAACAATTATCATTCTACGACTGATTTAAAAAAAAAATCTTAATATCTTTAAAAAAAAAGCAGTGAGCTACAACTTCTGTTCATAATAATTATCGGGGAGGTAACTACTGCGGAGATGTTGTGCAGTTTTTTGTGCGGATCTGGAAACAATAATCGGGTATACGCGATTTATGATCTTTCGATTTCGCTCGGTTACATCAGGATATTAGAATATCTCCTGGTTAAATACGAATTGTCTTTGAAATCAGCAAGTGAATAATCTTTAACGGAAATTGGTAGATTAGCTTTTTTAGTTAGTAAATTAAATCCATTTTGCTATATAGTCTTCAAAATACCTCTCATAATCTTGGTACATGCATTTATAAACATTTTTGCTAGCGTTTCCAAATTTATAATAGATTTTATCTGTTTTACATGTTACTATTGACAATTATTTAGCTTCGCCGAATATCTTTTTTAATGTTATTTCTTGTTCTTGGAGGGTTTCAAATTATATCGATATTTTCTCGATTAATTTCGATATGTTGTTGAAGTGTCAGCAATATGAAATTTCTATGACAGTGAAGTATCTGTCATAGAAATTTCATTTTGCTGACACTACAACAACATATTGAAATTAAGCTGTTAAAAAATGAAGAATAGCTAGATAGTTCGTTTGTTCGAGCAAAAGATAGGACCTTCTGTATATATGCTAAATGTTTCAAGCCTTATCAGTCTGAAAAAAACACATCCAAATAACATATTAATATTAAATGCTATCACTTACTCGTTATCATCATACATTTAGGGCAATGCACTGGAACAGACAAAGAGGTCTACGCATATATACAATTTCATTTATGTAACTTTCTTATCTATTTTTCCCCATTTATGTCAAAATGAAGTTCATGGGGATATCTAAATCATTCAGATTCAGATAAATTGAATTTAAATCTTTTGAAGAAATATTTTTTTTTTTTTTTTGTCTATAGAGAAAATAACTGCATTATGCACGTATGCCTTTAAAGTATTAAAATAGAATATTGATTACAATTTGCAAGGGATCAACTTTATTTAGCAAATATTGTAGAGGAAAATTAGGTAACCATTTGCCAAATAAAACTGAATTCTGACAATTGGCTTCAGAGTAGATGATCTTTGAAATGTTTTACATAGAGTATATCAAGAAACTGGCCAACCCTGTGGGGACCTCATTAGATCAACTTTATTTTAGCAAATATAGCAGAGAAAATTAAGGTGACCATTTGTGCCAAATAAAATAAATTCTGGCCAATGGTTTCAAAGAAGATGATTTTTGTATAAAGAATATAGTATACCCCGTGGGCCATTTTTAATGGATCAAATTCATTTTAGCAATTATGGTAGATGCCTATGAAGTCACCATTTGTGCCAAAATTAAATTCTGACCATTGATTTCAGAGGAGATGATATTTAAAGATTTTAAAATAAAATTGCGTTGGTTGCCATGGCAACAAGAGTTCTGCATTGGTCAAGTTTATTTAAGCAGTTTTTGTGGAGGTTAACCTAAGAATGATTCATGCCAAAATTTCATCAATTTCTACCTAACTGTTTAAGATGATATGGCTTTTAAAGTAACTTTACTTGATGACGGATGTTCTAGGTCACCGGTGTTGTTAAAAATTATCTTTATTAGTTTTAGGCTATATCTACATGTCCACTCTGTTACTTCCATATCTATGGATGGATTTTCATAAAACTTAAGAAAAATGTTTGTCATTACATGAAGATGTGCTGGTGCAGCAACCATTTGTGCGCTTCAAAGGTCAAGGTCACAGGAGTTGTTAGAAATTGTCCGTTCTAGAACTTCCATATCTATATTTGGATTTTCATAAAACAGAAGTGTTTGTCATAACACAAAGGTGTGTAACATGCATCAACCTTGAAAGGTCAGTGTAGTTCGAGGATCATAACCTCTGTCTGGGACAATTTTTTCATTATTTTTTTTTACCGGTCAGGAATCCTGACAGTATTGCTTGCTATACTGACAAGGCCTTGTTTATTCTATTATTTTCGTGATGGGCTAACCTAGTTTATCTATTATTTTAGTTAAAAGCCTCGACCAGTCCGTTAGGTGGCGTTATTGTATAAACTAGCATAAATACTGAGATTGCGCCGTTTTAATTTAGCCTGCAAGTATTTGCTGATTAGGCTGATCATGCCTGGGTTTGGGTTTTAATGTGCTTGAACACACTTACACTCTCGGCAGCCTCGCCGCCTTGCTCGAATCGTAGGGGTTATAGCTAGTGTTAGGGAGCTGCAAGGACCACGGGGTGCTTTGAAGCCTCGCTTCATTGCAGCAGGCGAGAATCGGATAGCTCTCGGAGCTCGCCTGACCGTTAGGGGTGGTGGAGGCAGCTAGGGCGTTCGGTTTTAGCGAATAGCGCTGTGAGGCTCTTTTTCTTTAGTTGTTGTGTTTATATAACCAATCAGAGATATGACCCATATATAATTAGTGGTTATTTGTTTCTTAAAATCATATTTGCACAAACATTAATTTTATCCGAATGAAATGTCAAGGAAGCCAAAGGAAAAATAATGTTATATATTCTGTATATATTTGTCTTATTACCGCCCGGAGTTTAAAATCGTTACATGAGTTTATAAAAAATGGAAGTGCAATTGCACATCTAGGTCTTGACCTACCCTTATTTGATTTGAAAAATTCAAGAATGGCGGCTGTAGAGGGCGTATAAAATAGTTCATTATAATTAGATATAGCTTCATATGACGTTTTTTTTTTGGTAAAAACGCATGCAAAGGCGCCAAAGTTGCTGTGGATGCTGATAAAATTTCACGATGCTGACTTATCGACAACCTACTTTAATTTGAACAACACAAGTATGAAAGAAAAAGAATAGTTACAACTTATATTAATCAGTTTTTTCATGCTGGAGGCAGAACGTCCTAATAAGAAATAATAATAATAAAAAAAACCATAATAAACCCAATAGGTCTTTCCGTGAAAGAAGGAAAGTCCTAATACAATACAAATGTAACAAGAAAACTGTGATACTAAGTATCACAGCGGCCCTTCGAACTTAGTGTACGAGAACTTTTCTGACATGTTTTTAGCATTTTTTAATTTTTAATTTGAAATAAAATTTTTTAAGGAAATTTAAATTATTATAGCAAGAATTGAAGTATTACAATGCAATTGTTATATGAAGTTTTCTAAATAAGGTTATTATTCTGTAGGTGGCTATGAACATGAAATAAATTTTGTC
This sequence comes from Solen grandis, assembly GCA_021229015.1. Lineage (NCBI taxonomy): Eukaryota > Metazoa > Mollusca > Bivalvia > Adapedonta > Solenidae > Solen > Solen grandis. The sequence goes on along the minus strand of CM037781.1, from coordinate 65,016,045 downwards.
AAATTTTTAAGTATGTTTTATTTTCACATGTTTATTTCTAAAGTAATTTTGTTTCATAGTTTGTTTATTAAAAAACTGTTTTGTAAGATATATTTCTATAAAAAAGTATCAAATTGTCTTTTATATAAAATAATACTGATTCTATGTGTAAAACATTCATTAAGTTTTGCAAGATATATTTCTATAAAAAAAGTATCAAATGTCTTTTATATAAAAAAATGAATTTTTTTCCAATTTAAAGGAATTAAAAAAAGAAATGAAATGCTAAGTAATAAAAACAGGAGATCAACTGGAATAAAATGTAACAAATGAAGATATTTTTCTTTAAATAGCAATGTGCAAGAAGATATGTACAAGAGCAAGTGAGAACGTATGAAAGTACATGTGAATAATGTAATGAGGGGTGTTGTGTTTAATTGAAATAATATTAAACTGGGAAAAGAAGGAACTGAAACATATTTTGCAATTAATGCACATTTCAAAAAAGCATAGAGCAAATGATATAAAAATTTTAAAGCTAAGAAGGAACACAGTTTCAAAACAGCAAGTATCTGGTAATTTTTCTCAAATTAGAAACAGAAATATTTCCAAAGATTGATGCAAGAACAGTTTTACAAGTAGACTTTTAAAAGAAAACATATTTAGACACTTATTTTACATGTTCTACAATATTTACAGCAAAAATAATCTCAATCTATAAGGGAATGTTCTGTTCAGTTCTATGAATTCTTGAATATAATGTTACCACAAAAATGTTCCCTGTATGAAAAATAGACTAGGAAGATGTATATATTATGTTATGTATTGTTAGTAGAAGCAAATATATAAATGTATTAATAATCATTTTATATGGAAAAAAATAATGTTTATTCTTTCAAACATTTAACAAGGCACATGTTCAATAAAAATATAGGATACTGCGAAAGCATTTACATGATTGTGCGTACACAGATATTTTTTTTTAAAGTAAAGCTTTTGTTTTGTTACATTTAAGACGTTTAAGTTAAAAAATTTTTTTAAATAAAGTAGATGCATTACTAAGTTCAATATGTTTCAATGGTACTGAAATATCAAAGAAAAACACACAAAAAAACAATGAAGAAAGAACAAATTAACAACCAATATTACACATGAAAAAAAAACACACACACTAAAAATATAAAAGAAATGAACACATTAACAAGTAACAAGTGCATATTTCACAACCTTTCAACATGGAGGAAGTATGTCAACATATTAACATATTTACACTGAATGATGTGTGCACATGTAACCATCATTGGATGATAAGGTAGCATATATCTGAATGAAAGCTATGTTGGAAGAAGAGTAACTAAGTTTGTATGACAATTAAGTAAGTTAGCACCATTGAATAACAAAGTATATGAGCACATAGTCAATGAAAAGTAAGTATTAAGCACCTTTGAATACAATTTAATGCAACATGTGAATACAGTTAAAACATAAGTCTGACAAGGATCAAATATAAAGATGACTATAATGCATATTCATAATTGTACTGAGTTATGTATTACAGTATTTACATAGATAAAATATAATGGAAATGTAATTGAGTATTAGTCATTATGTCGAACATTATTTTGGAAATGCTCAATTGATCTTTTAGTGCAGGATAATGACTGGTGTTTGAAGAGTTTTATTACTTTGTTCAGTATGTTGCAATTGTACTGTAATATATATTTAAGTTGAGTGTGATGAGAAAGAAATGATACATAAATGAAATTTGTAACATATTTTACACAGAAATATATAAAAAATTTATAAGGAATATGAACATTAAACAAAACACAACTGAGTATCTCTCCCACTTGATTAACAAAGGACTTGTGAGTAAATTAAAATATGAACATGTTTGAATGGCAAGTAAATATGTTAGCACCTTTGAGTAATAAGTTTGTCAATTGTTTTATAAGCACAAGTGAGTACTAAGTACTTTGCAGTGATAAGCTAGTAAATGAACATTAAATGACATATATGAGAACTGCTTTGAATGACACATGAGCATATTATAATTTTTTGATGATGAATGAGAAGTAAACACTTTGAATGACGCGTAATATGTTAACTTCTTTAAACTAGAACTATCACTGAAGGTGATTCATACCCCCACCCCCATCTTTGACACAGGATGTATTCACATGACACATAAAACGAATGTTCACACATAGGATTTGGGCTTTTAAGCATACCAAAAAAAATATTATCACTAAAGGTGATCAATACCCACACCGGAAGTCTGTCATGTGTAGGATTACAGTTTCAAAAGTTTGCGTGAGTGAAAGACTACATGTATGTAACGTTTAAAGTTAGTGTGAGCAATGAAGGTCTATCTACATATGAGGTCTATCTACATATGAAGTTTGATCAACATAAGTACAGTAGTTTTGGAGAAATGCTCCGGACAAAATCAAAAGACAAAAAATAACAAAGGGGAATAACTCCTTTAAAAAACATGTTGAGTTTTGGTTCTTATGCACTGCACTTCCTCTCTTCAAGATCAATCTACATATGAAGTTTCATCAACCTAGCTACTTTAGTATTGGAGTTATGCTCCGGACAAAATCAAAAGATTAAAAATGACAAAGGGCAATAACTCCTTTCAAAATACATGCAGAGTTATGGTTCTTGTGCACTGCACTTCCTCTCATCAAGATCAATCTACCTATGAAGTTTCATCAACATAGGTACAGTAGTTTTGGAGAAATGCTCCGGACAAATATTTGTAGACCAACCGCCGGACCGACCGCCAGACCGACCGACCGACAGGGTGACTCCTATATACCCCCCCCCCCCCAAATTTCATTTGTGGGGGTATAATGATAAGTGAGCATGTAAGCACAGTTAAATGAGCAGATTATAATGACTAAACCTTAAATGTTTATATGAAATTGTTGTTTCTATAACTGACCCAAATGAATTTTATTAAGACAAAATTAACATCACAATGAGATATAATCCCCATAACAACTTCCCTAAAGCAGTTAGGAATAATCAAGGATGAGTGTTTCGCTCTGTTTAACATCGATGTTTTGTTTTCTTTTCTACCAACTACTGTATAGCGCTGTGAAAATTAGTATGTAAACCCCACACTCAATCATCACTCGAAAATTTGATTGGAGGAAATTTAAAGAAAAAATAATGTTTTGTTGTGTAAAGTATTTTTTTATTTTTGAAAATTAATTATTAAAAACATAATGTAAAATAAAAAAATTTTTTTTTGAATGATTTGAAATAATTAAGAAATATTTAGACTGCGTCTAAAGTTTTACATATAAACAGATACGAAACTACCGTCATAATAACAATTAAAGCAGTCTAGCAAAAAGGTAGACTGTGTCCGATTTTAATTTATTTTAGTCGTCAATTACATGACTTTTAGTACAAAATGTGAACCAATGTAAAGCAGTCTGCCAAATTCTCCATAGCGACTTTCCAACCCCGTATTAAATAGTGCGGCCCGCTGCAGCGGGCCGCAATAAGAACAGAATAGAACATATCTTTATTTAGATTTGTACATTGTGTATCCTCTTCAATACAATTCCATCACTACAGTTTCATCAATATAAAATCACGTAACAACATTAAACTTCCTTAATAAATTTACATAAATTTAACTAAGTATTTTTATCAGTTGATTTCAGAAGTTCCAAAAAATTAAACATGGATGTTCTTCGATTAAACTATTTAAGAATAAGGAGAGAAATAATAAGAAGAGAACAATAACAAACCCAATTGAACTTCCTGCTTGAAGCAGAAAGCCCTATCAGGAAGACAAAGAAATAAAAAAAAAACTCAATACGTTTTCCGCAAGTTTACGGAAAGTTGTAATTAAGAATATTCTGTATTCAGTAGGATTTCAACAAGTATGCATTAACTTTCTTGGGCCTAATTTATCTATCCGAGTACTTTTTCAGAAACAAAAAATCTTTTTGATCCATATCAACATTTTGATAGAAAAGGAGGGAGGGGGGGATGAAAGGATTTTAACATTTCTTTCCAGCAGCTGAAATGAACATTCATTACAAAGAAATATCGATTTGAAGCACTTCCTATGAACACAATATTTACGATGACAGGATGCCCTCTCCCCATAAAGCCGTCAGATTTACAATCCAATATTAACGTCAGGATGATGAGATACACATTCAAACGCTTGATCAGCGCCTCACAGATGATGTTTGGTAAACTTTAATCGATATCATAATTAATCACAGCTATTATAGTATTTTCCATACAAATCATATTATCAAAATAAAGCAAATATTTCTAGAAAAATAAAAGTATTACTGCCAGTAGTACCCACAAGTAATCAATGCAGAGTTTCTTTAAATACAAAGGGGTATTCCACTGTTCATCCTATAAGAAGCTATCTGTGTTGATAGGCATTATTAATGTTTAGAGAAACTGCCTTAACACGAGAGAGATGTTTCCAGGCTGAAACGAAATTGATATTGATTAAAATGCGCGTGAAAGGTTCTTGTAAAATAAATAACACAGACAGTTTCTATTAAATAAATAGAGATAATGGAGTCTTAAGGAGCGGCAACATACTTAGATGGGATGTCTGTCCAATTATTCTTCACCCAAGTAGAACCATTTTTGAACATTAGTTTACGTAGAATTCTGTGCGAACGTGTCCGACATATTTCGCCTCCTAATGTACTCCTCAATATTGAATGCGGTTCTGTAAGTAAAAAAAAAAATAGAGTCTCTGAGGCATCATAACTTTATAGAACATATTAAAAATCATGATAGCTTGATATGGTTCTGAATTTCGTGCACGTTAAAATTTGTATTATTATCATATGCATCAAACATCATTTAACAACTACAAACATTTCGTCACAGGAAATTACGGCAAATCAGAAACATCACGTGGAACCGCTGTTGAACAGCTTAAACTTAGACTTTCGTGTGATCGGGGCATCTTGTTTTTGCCCTGTCTATTTGTTGGTTTGTCAGCAAATTCAACATTGGACATAACTTGAAAACTGTACAAGGTATTGACTTGAAACTTCATATATGATGCGACTAGGAGAAGTGCAACCACAACACTATCAGGCCCATTTTTAAAATTATCTCCCTTATATTTTTTTTTTTCAATTTTTGTCGTGAGCATAACTCATAATTTATACAAGGTATGTACATGAAACTTAAATATAAATAGATGGTGAGACTTTGAAATGTAGTAACCAAGAACCGTAACTCTACCAGGACCATTTTTCCTATTATTTCCCTGTCTTGAATTTTACACTGCATCTGTTTATATCAGAACAGCCGGAGCCAAACGCCCTTTAACACAAATCCAGGGGTTGGATGTAAAACAATTGATGTCAATTGAAGTTTCAAATCAATACATGGAAGAGTTCACAAGTTATATACGTATACTGGACAAAAAAATAATGAATAAAGATAATGAAAAAATGGACCACGCAGAGTTATGGATATTGGTCACAGCACTGCTCCTACTCACCATAATTTTATGTTTCAAGCTCTGACCCTGTATTATTTAAGACTTTTGCTTTAAAAAGAAAAGACTTAAAGTATAATGGGAGATACTTAAAAGTTTGACCAGAAAGCGTTATTGTTCTCTTTCACCTATCCTGGTTGTCAACAATTTAATTTCAAGTCAATAAATTCATTTCAATAATTGTTTTAGTTTTCAAGTATTTAGTAGATCAGTGAATAGTGATATTTGTATTTGATATGGTTCAGAGATATTTTGAGATTGTCCCCAGTGTAAACACACACTTTTATGACAGACAAAGTTGTCGTGCACAAGTCAAGGAAATTATGTACCCCTTGATTTCATTGCGTTTAGGTGCACTGCATGCATGAACCCAACAATAGGGTATTCAATCTTTATTTAACCTGACAAGCTGAATGAAAATATGAATAAAATGTTGCTAATGTAAATGTAAGAATACATTTATCGGAAGTAGAAATGTGGCGGGCAGTAGGTATGGTGGAGCAATTAGCTACCAATCGTCAGGTATGTGAGGCCCTTGGTGTACATCATACTGTTATCGCGCCAACCTGGGCAGTGTCAAAGCTGATGCCATGGGAAAATAAAGAAGATTGAATCAAAATGTGAAACTACAATTAATTGTTCATGTAAAAAATAAAATAAACGAACTCGTCAGTTAGTCTTCTTTGTTCAAGATGGTGCTTTTTAAAGGCCCATTTATCTCACAAAAGCAGTGTATATTCTTCGGAAAGAAACGCAAATTGTGTGCTAGAGATTTCTTTTAGAGATGCAATCTGTACATAGTCGTACAACAAAAACAACTAATTAACATATTCACCAATACAAAATTAACATTAATTCAAAATACTAAATTGCATATTTGACCAACATTTTCAATGTGTTTAAATGTAACTTTACAGCAGATATTTGCACATTATGTACCATTTTTGTTAGTCTACAATATGTAAATGTTACTTTATGTTTTCTTTTTCATGAAATTTGAATCATTATGAAATATAATGGGCCTTTAATCTCGATCTTGGAAAACTGAATATTTTCTGAAAGCGTTAACGTTAAACATATAGTCTCTATCTAGAATATTTTTTGGGTCTCGTTTTTGGATATTTAAGGTCGAGGAAAAAGCAAACATTTTAAATATGACCTTGAATTTCCGGAAACGGAATTGAATATGCAAAATAACATGAAACGTTGAATCCCATAAAAATATGCAAATCGGAAAATAACCGCTTCAGTGCCAGAAAAAAATTATTTTGCTTAAAAATTACATAGCAGTATGACAACGTGATGACATGTGGCCTTGGTCAGAGATCGGTGCCTACATTTTATCAAAAATTTACTTTTCTAGCAGATCCAGTATTCTTTGATGTCTTTTATTCAAAACTTATTTACAAAGTCGTCTGATACTCGTTTCACACGCGTTCGTCCTTCAATATTACATTAAATGAATTTTAGAGCACTCACACTTTCGTCCTTATTACTACCCCCGTACAGAGTGTTTATGTATAGCTTATCTACACTAAGATAATGGCACGTTTCTCTTTCATAACGAGTATGAGTAGTCTTGCCTTCATTTAATCCCTGGGGAGTCACAGATCCAAAACTGTTCTACGGCTAAGTATTTGGCTGCTTTCCTCATCCTCTCCTTATCTGGGTAGTGAGTGAACTTGGCAACAATAGGTCGCGTTTTACTGGAGTTGTGCTTGATGTACATTTAATTTCATTTTGGATTTAGCATCGTTTATTTATTTATTTTTTTCAGCAAAGTTTAGATTTTTTTTCTTCGCAGATTTCGTCATTTTCTTCAGCTACTTTACAAAACATCAAAATGTCTCTTCTGCTCTGACACTTCAGATCGGTTATATCTGAAGTTTCTATTAATGATTGATCTTTTCTTACTTCATTCAGCTCGACCATTGAAAATGTTCATGGAATTGTTGAGCTGGGTCGTAGATCGTAGCTCAACCATTCAAATAAACCATTATAAATGGTTGAGCTGGGTCGTAGATCGTAGCTCAACCATTCAAATAAACCATTATAAATGGTTGAGCTGGATCGTAGATCGTAGCTCGACCATTGAAAACTTTCATGAAATGGTTGAGCTGGGTCGTAGATCGTAGCTCAACCATTGAAATAAACCAATATAAATGGTTGACTTGGATCGTAGATCGTAGCTCGACCATTGAAAAAACATTATAAATGGTTGAGCTGGGTCGTAGATCGTAGCTCAACCATTGAAATGAACAAATATAAATGGTTGACTTGGATCGTAGATCGTAGCTCGACCATTCAAATAAACCATTATAAATGGTTGAGCTGGGTCGTAGATCGTAGCTCAACCATTCAAATAAACCATTATAAATGGTTGAGCTGGATCGTAGATCGTAGCTCGACTATTGAAAATGTTCATGGAATGGTTGAGCTGGGTCGTAGATCCCACGAACAAAAATTTTCCGACGGAAGCTTTTCCGACGAATGAGATTCCCGACGATACAAAATTTCCCGACAACATTTTTCGAACAATAATTTTTTTTTCCACGAAAATTTTCACGAGGACAAACTTCCCGAAAAAATGCGACCTTTTTCCATAATTTTCCGACGAGTACAATAATCCCGAAAATATTAACAAAATACAATTTTCACAATAAAAAATTCCCGACATATATTTTTTCCCGACAAATTTCGACGGAAACTTTTCCGACGAATGAGATATTCCCGACAAGTACAAAGATTTTCGAAGGAAACTCTTTTCCCGACGAAAGCATTTTTTTCCAACAAATGCAATTTTCCCGACGAGTACAATAATCCCGACAAAATACAATTTTCACAACTAATAACAAATTTCCGACATAATTCTTCCAAACGAACAGAAAATTTCCCGACGGAAACTTTTCCGACGAATGAGATATTCCCAACAAGTACAAAGATTTTCGAAGGAAACTCTTTTCCCGACGAAAGGATTTTTTTCCGACAAATGCAATTTTCCCGACGAGAGGATCTACGACCCAGCTCAACCATTCCATGAACATTTTCAATGGTCGAGCTACGATCTACGACCCAGCTAAACCATTCCATCAACATGTTCAATGGTTGAACTACGATCTACGACCCAGCTCAACCATTCCATGAAAGTTTTCAATGGTCGAGCTACGATCTACGATCCAGCTCAACCATTTATAATGGTTTATTTGAATGGTTGAGCTACGATCTACGACCCAGCTCAACCATTCTATGAAAGTTTTCAATGGTCGAGCTACGATCTACGATCCAGCTCAACCATTCCATCAACATTTTCAATGGTTGAGCTACGATCTACGATCCAGCTCAACCAACTATATTGGTTGATTTCAATGGTTGAGCTACAATCTACGACCCAGCTCAACCATTCCGTGAACTTTTTCAATGGTTGAGCTACGATCTACGATCCAGCTCAACCATTTATTTTGATTTATTTCAATGGTTGAGCTACGATCTACGACCCAGATCGACAAAGAAAATTAGTTATAGTTTCGATCTACGATCTACGCGCTAACTTCACACACCTGTCTAAATGTTCGTTTCCATAAAATCTTGAAAAGTTCGAAATTGGGTCGAATGGGGGTCACAAAGTAGGTCACGAGGTCAACCTTGTTAACCCTCTAGAGGCTACATTTTGGCTCAGTCTTCGTGAAACTTAGAATGTTCGTTTCCATTAAATCTTGGACAAGTTTGGAGTTGGGTCATATGGTGTCAAAAAGTAGGTCACGAGGTCAAATCTCTGAAAAACCTTGTTAACACTCTAGAGGCCTAAATTTTGCCAAACTTTCATGAAACTTGGTCGGAATGTCTGTTTCCATAAAACTTTGGACCAGTTCGAAGTTGGGTCAAAAAGTAAGTCAAGAGGACAAATGTCTTAAAAACCTTGTTAGCTGCACTCTACATGCCACACTTTTAGCACAATCTTCATGAAACTTTGAAGATTGCCTTTAGAGCAGTGGTACTCAGCTGAGCGATATATGGTTATCATGGCAATCTTGTTTTAATTTCAGTAATTCATTTACAAGTCTTTGGCAAAGTAGGAAAGGAATTGTAAAGGAATGATCACATGATACTGCCCACAACTGCTGATATTGCTTTTTGAAAAGGCTGGGTTTACCTAAGGTAGGTTCGAACGTATGTCTTTCGTGCCATTTTTGACCATATTTTGAGGAATGTTTCGTCGGTTCTCTTCTTATCCATCTTCCTATATTAAGCCAGATCCCTCAAAGGGGCATTATCGCACAAGAAACTGGTCAAAGCCATAGTGCTGCGCCAACAGATAAAAGTAAAACTATTTAAACTACAGTCTTGAGAGACAGTTCAAGAGACTACCAAAAAGTGGTCGCTTAATGGAATGGTCTCTTCCTAGATTTTTGTTTAAATCCAGACAGTTGTACATGTACACAATATAAGCTGAATTGTATCAATACGTTATATTTCAACATACACACTGCAAAATGTTCATTCAGTTTTGTTGTTTTTATTTATATCCATAAGCACCAACCTGATTATTTTTTGTTGTTTATTACACTATTTTTGCTGTAACGTTGGAATAATACCCTGGTCCCTTTGTTGAAGCTGCTATATGGTTTTCGGTGGAAAAACAGAACTTATCATTGGACATCTAATTTATAGATGCATCGGCATTTTCAAGAAACAACATTATTTAGCGGTGGGCTTTTCTATGTCTTCGTCTATATGAAAAAACGATACATTTATATCGGTTGCACTCGGGTTGCGCATACTTTTCTCTTTGAAACACCATAAGACGCAATGCACTAACATAGGAGCAAGTAATAAATTGTACGAATTGCATCCGGAAGTATTGATTTAACTTATTCCCAAACATTTTTTGTAACAAAATCATTCGGCATATGGGGGGATGGTTTAACCCTTGTTATACAAATTTACTTACTGGTAATAACTATTGAAATGGGAACCAATGACTATATTGACCGATCGAAATTTAGAATTAAGTCGCACTTAGTGTATTCATGGATACTGGTTTCAGGCAAGCATTCCTCTACGTCAAAAGTCAGGGAGTTATGTAAAAGCAAAATAATAAGCAATATGCAAAAATGTCCGAATGGAATCAAAGACGGTCGCTAAAAAAGTTAAGAATCAAACCTGCTAGGACTGTGTATGTGGTTGCTGGTAGCAAAATAAAAAAGTCATTTACTGAGAATAATTAAAAGTAATAATGGTCGGGCGGGATTTATAACGGTCGTTTAATTAAAAAAAATGTTTAAAACAGTTGGCCGCATGTACGATGTTGACTGTATATACATTTTGTTTACAAAACATATCTGCGCCAATCCAATCTTGAATGCTTCGAGACTTTGTGTTGTCGCTACTTGGTCAAGCAGTTAGTTCCACAGTCTTGTTGCTGATGGGAAGAAAGAATGCCGGAGATAGTCCGTCCTGCAGAAGGGAATGATAAGGCTGTAATGATGTAATGCCAACAAGTCCAGTAATGATGCGATACATCATGATGACTGGCCAGCTGTCGCCTGTGTTGAAGGGTCTGCCATCCATGGTCGGTTATCATCCCTTTATCATTCGATAGTCTCTCTTAGCGTGCTGCTCGACATTTCTCATTGTTGCAGGTCTAAATGTTAGGTTCCCTGGCTGTGGTTGCATGCTCCAGTATTGGCCACACGCTTGTGGTGTGCAGAAGCTTTAGTTTCACCAGGGGAGGTCTTCATTACTTTTTTACAGCTAGGTATTTACTAGAATAAACAGCTGCCATTGAATGCCTATTGATGGAATTCTGGTTTCGGGTTTGGGTCTTCTTCCTGGTGAAATGGAGAATTGCACATTTTTTTTAATTAAACGACCGTTATAAATCCCGCCCGACCATTATTACTTTTAATTATATCTCAGTAAATGACTTTTTTATTTTGCTACCAGCAACCACATACACAGTCCTAGCAGGTTTGATTCTTAACTTTTTTAGCGACCGTCTTTGATTCCATTCGGACATTTTTGCATATTGCTTATTATTTTGCTTTTACATAACTCCCTGACTTTTGACGTAGAGGAATGCTTGCCTGAAACCAGTATCCATGAATACACTAAGTGCGACTTAATTCTAAATTTCGATCGGTCAATATAGTCATTGGTTCCCATTTCAATAGTTATTACCAGTAAGTAAATTTGTATAACAAGGGTTAAACCATCCCCCCATATGCCGAATGATTTTGTTACAAAAAATGTTTGGGAATAATTTAAATCAATACTTCCGGATGCAATTCGTACAATTTATTACTTGCTCCTATGTTAGTGCATTGCGTCTTATGGTGTTTCAAAGAGAAAAGTCCGTCTCCAATTACTGCAGTTTATCAAAGACACGCTGAAATGCAGTATCACCCATTGGTGATCTGATCTTGCGGTTAAAAAATAATGTCGTCCGCATAGAGGTTCGTAGTGGAGTTCGCCTTATTTGGTAGATCGTTAATAAACAGCAGGAACAGGAGTGGCAAAAGGGTTGAGCCTTTGGGTACATTAGAGCCTTTAGAGGTGACTGGGTCTGCTAATGTAAGATTCCATCGACGAGACTTGCTGGTTTTGACCGGCATAGATATGATCATTGGTAGTGTAAAAATAGCTAAAGTCATTCCGCTTCGCTGAACAAGCACCTTCCATGCCCCTATCCTATCGAAAATTGCTGCTTTCATGACTGTACTTGGACGCCCTTCCAAGTAGCATTTTCACCCTGTATCCTATTTCTGTAGGTGACACACCTAACTAGTACGGCACTGGCGAGAGCATCTTCCCCTTTCCCCGGTGGTATCTCACACCAGATATTCTCGGCTGAAAGTATGCCTCAGCTCTTCTTGTAACGGGGTTTGATGTGTTGTGTTAGACAGACCGCTCATCCAGCTCTCGGTCCAAAACAAGATATATCATTCTCAACTTCAAAATCTAATTCTGTCTTTTTAACTCAGCACGCTTTTCATACAACTCCCTGAACACCCGATTTTGTGTTTCATGGACGTATCATCCATACAAATTTAAAAGTTTAATCAAGCAAAAAATATGTATATCGAGTGTCACTAAATTCACGTATATCTGTGAAATTCCATCGATCTAAGAGTACCACTAAACTCATGTATATCTGTGAAATTCCATCGATCACCGAGTACCTAAATTTATGTTTATCGGTGAAGTTACATCGATCTTAGAGTGCCACTAAACTCTTGTATATCTGTGTAGTTACATCGAGTTCCACTAAAATCATGTATATCGGTGAAGTTCCGTCGATTTAAGAGTTCCACATGAAGTTCCGTCGATCTAAGAGTTCCACTAAAATTATGTATATCGGTGACGTTTCGTCGATCTAAGAATGCTACTAAATGCATGTATATCGGTGAAGTTCAATCAGTCTAAGATAAGAGGTCCACTAAATTCATGTATGTCGGTGAAGTTCAATTTATCTAAGATTGCCACTAAATGCTATTCTACAGTTTCATACATTATTTAGAAATTTAGGGATTATAATATAGACAGATTTTACATCTGTTATTTCGGTTGAGGTGATAAATTCCAGCATTGTAAAAATCAACTAATGATATTCAAAATAATAACAAGTATAGTAATTTGCTTCATCCATAATTGGAATAGGGACTGAAAATATTTTGAGACAGTTTGAATATGACCGGTACCATTCCGATAATGGTGGTGATTACAAAATGTCAAATTTGCTACACTTTCGACGATGAAATATATAGTCAACTCCACTTGTAACAATCCCAATAATTTAATATATATGATTTTAATCTGATGGAGTTAATCGCTTCGACAGTATAAATTTCAGACGTCCAGCTAATCACAGGTTGAGGAGGACACCGAATGCAACAATCAGGCACCCGTGTAGAACTAACTTAACACAAGCTTTTGTATGTCTACATTAACAATCTTTATCAAAACCTTTGAAAGAAATTCAGAGTATGACGATGGCTATATCTACTAACAACATTTTTATCCACCAGCAGATAAGCTGCTCTCACCTAAAATGAATTTAAACGGCGAACAATTATGTTTAAATTAAAAGAAAATATGTAAAAAAGTTTGTATTAAAAAAAATATTTGTTAAATAAAATATATTTATATTCTAAAAAATTTAAAAAAAATATATATATGGACTAATAAATGGACAATACTTGGAATTGTGGGATAGCATAATTAATTTTGCAACAACGAGTTTCATTGGCTCGTATATTTCAATGGCAATGTCTATCTGTACGACCGTCGTGCGGATATGAACAAAGCACAACCAGAGGCGAAAATATCTAGACCTTGTTTTTTCTTTCTTTCTTTCATGTGTTTCTTATGCTTTTGTGATAAAGAGAGTAGTGTTTATGATTCATTTGAGTTCTGACCATGTTATTTTCCTGTTGAAATAATAAGTTTGCACAGTTCTGCCAGTGGTTATGCTTTATGACAAAGGCATCCTCAAAATATTTCTTTCTTTTTTTTCAGTTATCTTTGAACAGTTGGTAGGTAGTAAGATATGTGTCGAAAAAGACATGTAATGAAAGCAACATAACCTAAGCAGTAAACATGTTATGTTTTGAAAGAAAAGAGGATGTGAGGTGAAAAGAATAAAAAAAACTTTAACGTTGAGAATGTTTGTTAATACAAACCTAATTGGGCTATAGGACACTGTCATTAAGTGATACAGTTGGAACTACCCAAATATTTGATGTAAGATTATTAAATATACAACAAAATTCTACATATTATGTATACAGTAAAATTTATTTTTGCTTAATGACATTTTTACATTCAATTAACAAGTAGATTTTACATTAATGAATAAATTATATTCAAGTTATTTCATATTACTTTTACAGAATTGATGAAAAGAATACAGTTATACAAAATACAAACCTTCAATATATACCTGCAACATATGCCGGTACCTATAACATATACAGGTACATGTACATACTAGCCCGGATCAAGAATTTTTCCGCTGGGGGGTGGGGGGAGAGAGAGGGAGGCGGCAATATCTGAATGTGATATGAGTACTGGTGGGGGGTGGGGGGTATGTATGATGGAGATGCATTCTGGTAGGTGAGTATCCGGGAGTATTTTTAAACTACTATCTTTTTTTTCTTTTTCTTTTTTTTCTTTCTTTTTTTTTCCGGGGGGAATCATCTACGATGTTGAAATACACAAATCCAGGTTCAATGTTTTTTTGTTTTTTTTTTGTTTTTTTTTTTTTGTTTGTTTTTTTGTTTTTGTAAACAAAATGTATATACAGTCAACATCGTACATGCGATCAGCTTTTTAAACATTTTTTTTAATTAAACGACCGTTTTTTGTTTTTTTTTGTTTGTTTGTTTGTTTGTTTTTTTGGTGTTTTTTTTTCTTCAATTACGTATTTGTTTACAGAACTAAGGGAGTCTTTAACAATGGAACATAATATAATTATATACAGATATTGTACAGTTGTATTTAAAATTGTATTGTTTAAAGTAGAAAAACAACTCCCCATTTTAAATGAATCTTCTAAGTCAAGTCAAAATCAGTTATAGAACATTTTAAAATATATGGGTAATGGTCTTCCAGTTATCCATATTCAGGTGAGAGATGTATGTAGGCGGTTCGATAGTTCAGTCGGTATAGCACTTGTCCTGTAAGTGAGGGGTCCTGGGTTCGTGTCCCGACCTGACTGCATATTTTTCTCAACTGGTTACATTTGTTTTACTGAATTAAACACTTTTAAGAGTACAAACAGAGTTACAGAGTACGATAACAACGAGCTTTATCTCTAAAGGTAATGAATACCCTGGACGGACTACCGCCTTGACTCGAAAATATGAAGATGTATTGAACATTTTATAAAGTTAAAAATGATAGTGGTATCGCATGTGATTTCTGTAAAGCCCCCTTTCTCTTTATGAAGCGAGGGTGTTATAATATACAAGTGTAAGAGACATAATCACAGAGAAAGTATTGTAAGACAACAGTATTCTTTCTATGCTTAATTCACATCAGAGAGTCACTACAACCAAACACCTACTCAACAAAGATTATCTCTCAAAAGCACATAGCAAATTGTCAGAAGCTCACAAAGTTACGTTTCGTTTTCAAATATCTCTTTTTCTGTTGAAGATCTGTGAAAGTAAATCGTATCTTACAATAGAACGTTATATTGTCACCAAAATGATACCTTATGCATTAAATTTATGAAAATCAGTTAAGAAATAAAACTGTTTTATGTAGAATAGAACAGTACTTGCATGATGATAACTATGTGAAATGTGTTGTTTTCTGCTACACTGGTTTGATTTAAATAACGATTTAACTATTTTTATTTAAATAAATCACACTAAAAATCCTTACAGTACAGAAATGAAAATTTTACAATATGATTACATTTCCACGTTGATTTTTCCATACTTTGTAATACTTCCATTCTTTGTAACATCCAATGATCTGTGTGCCTAAACAGTATTTTCCTCTGGCTTAAAGAGGAGTTTCCAGTTTCCTACCTCTCTTTAATAAGTCTTTGCCACGGCTAAAACGGGCACTTTTAGACACATTAACTTTAAAAAGAGGCACGATCAATATCCCCTGAGCAGCTCTTTGTTTCAAAAGAAGTAATTTTAACATCAAAGTTCTCTCATCATATACATTATCTCCACATGTTGATCTACTTTTGATAAAAAATAACTGGACACCATTTAATCATATCTATAGGAGGGGTCACATTTACAAGATCTATAGACAGACAGGGGATTCCTGTATAAAACCCACAAATTATATAACTGGGGGCACACTTATAAATATTAAGCATTAATTAGCGTGTTTTAATTTTTCTCCAAATATTCGTCTCCATTTATGTTTCTTCTGTCATGTTTCTAAGGTATATTAAAATATAAATGAGATGACGTCATAACTCCACATATTTGGAGAATTCTTTTTTTTTACAAAATAATCTAATCAACCCAACAACAAAAAATCTGCCTGAATATTTAAACCTAAAATTGCAAGTTATGGCCAGCTCTTAGTGTTGACACTTTCAGTTTCTTCAGTTTATATCATTTCCTGCAATAAATTTAATTACTTTTAATACCCTTGTAATTTCTTACAACACAGATCCAGTACTATGCACCGGAAGTTTGAACCCACATCATTCCGACCTGTAGTCATATGGGTTGCAGCGTGCTTTGATTATGATAACTACAAGTTTCGTTCATTTGTTTCCCTTTATGCAAAAAATGCGAATGGGGCGCCGCGGACCAATGGTAGATTATCCGACTGTGGATCCAAAAGTTGTGAGTTCGAACCCTGTAGGGGGCAAGGATGTTTAGCTCATATGAACACTACGTGCTCAAGGTGAGCTTTTGTGATCACCCTGCGTCCGTCGTAAGTCGTGCGTCGTCAACAATTTGATTAAAAAAATCTCCTCTGAAACCACTGGACAGAATTCGATTAAATTTTGCAGGGATGATCCTTGGGTGAACCTTCACAAAACTTGCTAGAATAAACCTGATCCATGTAGTCCTCCGGTTACCATGGCAACGGAAAGAATCTCCTTCAGAACTACTAGCCAGATTTCAATAAGTTTTAGTACAGATGTTCCTTGGGTAACTCTCTACCATGATTGGGGATATTATTCTGATCCGTAAAAAACATGGCCTCCAGGGGCGGGGCTAATTTTGTGAAAACTTTATCTCCCCTGAAACCGCTGGACACAATTTGATTTAACTTGGCAGGGATGATCCTTGGGTGAACTTACTCAAAAGTTGCTAAAATAAACTTGATCCATGTACAACACTTGTTGCCATGTCATCGGAAAGACATTTTGAAAACTTTAAAAATAATTTCTTTTAAAAGTGCTGGCAAGATTTCAAAATGATTTAGTACAGATGTTCCTTTGGTAACTTTCTACAAAGATTGCTAAAATTATTCTGATTCGTAAAAAAACATGGTCGCCAGGGGCGGGGCTAATTTGGCTTAAATATATATATAGTGAAAACTTTAAACGACATCTTCTCTGAAACCAAGCCCTGGACAGAATTTGATTAAACTTGGCAGGGATGATCCTTGGGTGAACCTTCACAAATGTTGCAAAATTAAACTTGATCCATGTAGAACTCTGGTTGCAATGGCAACGGAAAGATATTATGAAAACTTTAAAAATCATTTCTTTCAAGACTACTGGTCAGATTTCATAATGGTTTAGTACAGATGTTCCTTGGGTAACCCTACAAGATTGCTAAAATTATTCTGATCCGTAAAAAAACATGGCCTCCAGGGGCGGGGCTAATTTGCCTTATATGTATACAGTGAAAAGTATAGAGACCTGTTCTCCAAAACTGCTGGACAAATTTTAGAATTTTTTGGAAGAGGTGTTCCTTGGGTAATTCTCTAAATTTTTGCTAAAATAAACTTGATTCAAGTAAAAATTGGGGTGGCCATAGCAACCAAATGGATATTACCATTTTTTAAAATCTAAATATGTTGGTAAGAATTTAATTTCATTTAGCCAAAATGATCACATCATTATCTTCTACCAAAACTGCTCAAACAAAGCTGATCCCTTGAAAATTCAGCTTCCTAGGGATTATTTAGAAAGTAAACTTACACAAACCTGATGCTAATATCAATGGCTGTTATCTTGCCAAGGCAGACTTGGTATTGGACCACTATCCCCAATATGGCCCTTGAAGTATAAAAATATCATATTTAAATTTGTTAACATTCTAGCATCTACATTTATAATGCTGTCTTGATCAGATGTATAACCAAGCGATAAGTATGCCTTATATGGGAGTTATGGTCCATAAAACTTAATGTTGCCTTAAGAACAGTGGTTCTCAAGTGAGCGATATAGGGCCATCATAGCCCTCTTGTTCATGACCTATCAGGCGCCTCAGAACAGGTCAAACCCTGGAACCGTCGAAAGGGAGTCGAGAGGGATAAGGAGAAGTTGTATGACATTGATTCTAATCGATATAAAAAATCGGGTTAAATGTATGTGTACGTTGTCGCCTCTGAAGTCGTGTGTAATTGACGTGAACCTGACCAAGCTGCATGTGCACCACAACAAGCGAAAGCTATACATATAATTTTATTGTTACTTTGATATGAACCTACTCACCAGTTTCTTCAGAATGACCAAGGACAAATATGTGGCCAACCAGCCGGACAATTCCAAATCTATATCCCTCTGTCACACACAAAAAAAAAAGATCACAGGACTTGATTTTCAGTATTACTGAAGACTTCGATGTTTAGCTCACCTGAGCACAACGTGCTCATAGTAAGCTATTGTGTTCGCCTTTTGTCTGTCGTCCGTACGTACGTCCGGCGTCAACACTTTCCTTTAAAGAACATCTCCTAAACCGCTGAATGGATTTAAACAAATTTACAAGGATTGACCCTTATCATGCCCTCTATCAAAATTGTTCAAATTCTTTTGACTGGTTGACAAAATAGCTCATAGGAGCTGAAAATGAATTTTAAAAATGCAATCTTTGAAAATCTGCTTCTGTAAAACTGCAGGCCAAGAGTTTAGATATTTAGTGCGTATCATTGCCTAGTGGACATCTAGCATTGCCTAGTGGACCTCTACCAAGTTTGTTCAAATCATGACCCTAGGGTCAAAATTGGCCCCGCACCAGAGGTCGCTTTATTTTACAAAGGACTATATAGGAAAATCTAGAAAAGTTTTCTTGTCAGAAACCATAAGGCCTGGAGTTTAGATATTTAGTGTATAACGTGGCCATATAGACATCTATATCTGGCCCTGTGGTCAAAATCGGCCCCACCCTATGGGTCACTTTTACAAACTTAAGGCTTATATAGGAAAATCTAGAAAAAAAAATTCTTGTCAGAAACCACAAGGCCTGAAATTTAGATATTTTAGATGTAGCATTGTCTAGTAGACCTCTACAAAGTTTGTTCAAATCATGACCTTGGAGTCAAAATTGGCCCCGTCCTGGGGGTCACTTTGTTTAACAAAGGCTTATATAGAAATAAAAACTAGAAAAAAAAATCTTCTTGTCAGAAACCACAAGGCCTGGAGTTTAAATATTTGGCGTGAAACATGGCCTTATAGACATCTACCATGTTTGTTCAAATCATGGCTATGTGGTCAAAATTGGCCAGGCCCCAGGTGTCACTTTATTTCAAATAGATTTGTGCAGGAAAATCTTGAAAAATCTTCATGTCAGAAACCACAAAACCTGGAATTTAGATATTGGGATGTAGCATTGTCTAGTGGACCTCTACCAAGTTTGTTTAAATCATGACCCTGGAGTCAAAATTGGCTCCCTCCCTGGGGTCACATTGTTTAACATAGGCTTATATAGAATGTTTTTTTAGAAAATCTCCTTTTCAGAAACCACAAAGCCTGGAGTTTATATCTTTCATGTGTAACATGGTCTTAAAGACATCTACCAAGATTGCTCAAATCAAAATTGGCCCTGCCCCAGGGGCCATACATTGGCTTATATAGAAAATCTAGATAAATCTTCTTTTCAGAAACCACAAGGCCTGGAATTTAAAGATTGTTTAATAAAGCCCTGTGGTCAAAATTGGCCCTGTCCCAGGGGTCACTTTATTTTATATAGGCTTATACAGAAAAACTAGAAAAATCTCCTTGTTTGAAACCAAAAGGCCTGGAGTTTAGATTGTTGATGTGTAACATGGCTTTATAGACATCTACCATGTTTGTTCAATTAATGGCCATGAGGCCAAAATTGGCCCAACCCAAGGGGTCTCATTATTGGAAAAAGGCTTATATAGAAAAATCTTCTTGTCAGAAACCACGAAGTCTGGAATTTAGATATTTAGGATGTAGCATTGCCTAGTGGACCTCTATAAAATTTGTTCAAATCAAGGCCCTCGGGTCAAAAGCTGCCCCGCCTCAGGGTTCACTTTATTGTACATAGGCTTATATAGAAAAATCTAGTCAAATCTTCTTATCAGAAACAACAAAACCTGCAATTTAGATATTTGGGATGTAGCATTGTCTAGTGGACCTCTTCCAAGATTATTCATATCATGACCCTGGGGTCAAAATTGGTCCTGTCCCAGGGGTCACTTTATTTTACATCAGCTTATAAAGAAAAAATTTCTTGTTAAAAACCAAAAGGCCTGGAGTTTAAATCTTTGATGTGTAACATGGCCTCATGGACATCTACTAAGTTTGTTCAAATCATGGCCATGAGGCCAAAATTGGCCCCACCCCAGGTTGAAACCTGACAGAGACAAAATACATAAAGTTCTTAAGGTGGCATTGGTAGTTGCTGGACTGCCAATGTCTCCTTTCTGACATATTTTCCAGTTTGACTTTCTTGTAGCTTGTAGACAGGCGTGGCTACAGTGATCAGCCTGTGGCTATCTATCAACAGAAATGAATATATATACACATATATACATGTACTATTTATGCATACGATACATAATATCAAGTTTAGTAGACAATTTATTGATTCGTTGCAGGATTTTTATTTTTATTTTTTTATGGGGGACATTTTTATTTAGCTGTTATTTGGTCATGTACCCATTACTAAAAACGTATCTTTTGTCCGAATTTCTAAATTAAATTTCCAATCTGAAATTCAGAAGAAAAACACCACTTCAAACAAAAAAGGCATACAGAAATAGACCAGAGTAATGGCTACTAAATTATCAAGTTTGATGTAATATGCAGAAAAAAATGGTATTTTGAGTTTATAAAACTGATTATATATAGATTTTACCAATTTTACCAAATTAAAAAACGACGTGAAAATTCCTTATTGTAAAGGTAAAGGTAATTTTCCCGAAATGTTAAAACATCCCCGAACGGCTAACAGTAGTTGTTCAGAATATCAAGATACCAAAAATATATAAATAATATTTCATTTTTTTTCACATTTATTTGTTGACTGAACTGTCGCACAAATACGTATTTTTCCACGTTTTAAATGAGTATTTTAATTGGAACTTACTGAGGTTCAATCATATTCTATGGCATTTTACATCTAACTCAACAAGGAAGAGCGGCAATATTTTCCATTTAGACAGAAAGTTTTCATGTCTTTCTGAGATGAAAGTATTGGTCCAGCCTAGGAAGTGCTGAGCAAGATAAGCCTAAGTTGTTTTAAAAACCTTTTTAGCAAATCAACTCAAAAGAAAAATTTAATTTAAATAAAATACAATAAATTCGTCCTGATGATAAATATGTCTGTAGTGTTTTATTCTTTTACTTGTATTTGAAATGGTACAATTTTATAAGTAGTTGCATTTCTACCCTATTAATGTTCAACTAAAACAAACATGGTTAATACTTACTGCAGACTATACTTTTCATTTTTCTGACATGAAACTGATTCATTTGGTGAAAAATCGAAAAACTGCAGAAACTACTGTCTGGCTCTGTTCGTGATTGTGTATATCTTGCATATATAATCTAGTTAGTAATATAATATTGCCAAAAGAAATTATTTATATATATATATATATATATATATATATATATATATATATTGGGGGGGATATTTTACTGCTTTCCGCAAACCTGTGGAAAACGTAAAGGGTTTGTTATGTTAATTATTCTTATTATACTTCTTTTTCCAACCCGTTTCAAGAGTTAATTTCAATATGTTGCCAATGTCAATGAAACATTAAAATGAAATTGCCTCGACAAAAAAGTTTAAATTTTCAAATTCAATTATTTTCAATGACGTCAGATTTGAAGTCAATTGCAAAAGTTTGTTCGCGCTCTACAGCCTTCAATTCTGGTCGGATTCACAAAGGATGTATGTAATAATAGCTGCTGCAAAATAACATTTTAACACATTGAAAATGTTATTTAGTATTTTGGATGGATGTCAAAATACTTTCATTGTTTACATTTTGCATTGGAAAGTATTCGGAAATAATTTGAATTTTCAAAACCGTCAACGAATCACAATTTGTTTATCTGCAAGTACGTCATCAATTTGTGATTCGTTAACGGGACTACCGAATTCTGTGGAAAATTAAAAAATTAGTGTAGTGTAGGGTGGCAGTATGGTACCCCGGTACCAAAAAAAAGGCCGGGAAAATTTATGGTACCGAGTCGAAAATTTATGGTACCTTGAGTATATACGAAAAAAGATTTATGGTACCGTATGTTGAATGTAATAAAAAACATGTCCTACCTGTTAGATCTAACTAGGATGACTTAAGATCTGATAGAGAGAAAGAGTATGCATACCAAACATTCCAATGACGCAATATTGTCATTTTGACGTCATGTTTTATTTCTTAGTTAAAGGAGGACCACATCTTAACGTTATGTAAGTTAAAGGAGGATTGACAATTGTAAAATGTCCTTTCGAGACATTTGGGTTGGCCCTGAAAAGGGCCGTTTTGTTTCTTATTAATTGTGGTCCATACCACACGTTGTACTGTCCCATCCCATCACATATCTCTTCATCCATCCTGCAAGGAGATTCAATTGACAACGGGTTAGATCCTTGTCACCTATGAAGTTCAGTCTGTGTCCCCATCTCGGTTGTAGTAGGGTAGATGGTACATCTTCAAAGGTAACTGACAGGTAATTAGGGAGATCTCCCCTTTCTATAAGATTGAGATATTGATCATACACCTCAGTTCGGTCGTGATAGCTGTCTGGGTCGCTCTCTAGTTCCTCATAGCTGGGATTGTCGAGGAACAATTTTAGCAAGTCTGTGGTGGACATACGTGTGTACGGTCTCATGTTTCAATCATGAATAATAAAAGTTTAGAGTATGTGCACTGTTTTATAGTACTGGATTGACCTACTTTATTTATCGAGTGTTGGCGCACACCAATCAGAGAACGTTATTTTTCATCCAATAAAAAAATGATGTGTTCGGCCTTGACCTGAAGTGGATTGACCTACTAACCTACTTTTTCTTGACTATAAATTGTGTAATGCTGTGTATGTATTCATTCTTCACCATGAAGTTCCTTCGTAAGTTATTCCGACGTGCAAGGAAGGCGTTACGAAAGGAGAAGAAAGTAGAAGTCAAGGAAGAGGGTATTAAGGAAGAGGGCGTCAGCTTGTACCCGAGTTTACCCCCTTTGCCATTGTACCCGGATTTGTCAGGGTTTAACCTGGCATATCCAGAAGCCAGCAGGCATTACTGGCGGTATTTGTATTTGAGTGAGTGCTAGACACTTCTCAAAAATAACGGTCCTTTTCAGGACCATTTCAATGATGTAGAAAGGATTACTAATACAATTGTCATATGATTTTTTATTGGGTTTAACAACAAACATGTGTCATACAGCAACAATTAATTAAACGTGGGTCATACAGCAAATAATGAACATAACACAACTTTGTTTTCGAGTCTAGTGTTCAAAATGTCACATTTTTCGCTTCTTAGCTGGACGGTTACACACGATGCATGTGTTGACGCTTCTCTTGCGTTTCTTGGGCTTTACGGTAGGTTTCTCCAACTCAGAGACAGCCTCTAGCAACTCAACATCACTGTCCGTCTGTGGCACTGTCTCAACTACGTCCATTTTCTGCATTTCACTGTCCGCCTGTGCGTTTACTGTAGGTACAGTACTATTCACCCCTTTCTTAGGACAAGCGGATGCAAAGTGGCCTTGTTCGTGACAACTGTAGCACACTGCAGGTTTTGGGCAATTAGAAACAAAATGTCCCGGTTCATGACAACGGTAGCACACCCGTACTGTTTGAGGTGCTTTCTTCGTACATACTGATGCATAATGCCCCTTTTCCTGACAGCGGTAGCATGTCACATGTCTTTCTGTTTCTAGTCTGATCAGCTTGTCACTGATAGCTTGTAGTTGTCCTTTCACCAGAACTCAAATGTATTGCAGGTCATTCTGAAGAGAGCAGTCTGAATCAGGTTTGAGAGTGATGAAGTGGACGGGTCACACCGCACTTTATAGGCCTGAGATCAGGTGGGCGGAGCTTAGATGTATAAAAAAGCTTTGCTCACTTACTTATAATCACAACGATGTCGAGTAGTGAAGAAAGCAACGATGATGAGCCACCTGCAAAAAAGACCAAGAGTGATATACGGGAATATTATTCCATACAGCCACGGTCACAGAGAACTTCAAGAAAATTTAAAACGAATGGTCACGTGTACGATGTTACATTTGAAAGATATAAAAAACCGTTTGAATTTACACATCAACTTTTAATGACATGGTGAAACAATTATACAGAGAAGCACGGTCAATGACAACGATCAAATTCGTATCTCCATAAATCATCCTGACCTAGCATTTGGTATCCACATTTCGTTCGGGAATGCAACACACATTTCAGGAGATACGCTGTTGAACGAAATAGAGAAAGTATCACAAAGCAACCACAAGTTTGAGATTCATGACGGGCATCTTCAGTTAGAAATGACACATGTCATTATGCCTGAGGGAGGTGGTGAAAGAAGAAGAAAGAGAACGTTTGGATCGCACATGAGCATTGAGAACATGTCCAAAGTCAAACGAAGTATGGTAAAGATAGACAATGCTCACGACAGTATGTGCTTGGCACGATCAATTGTGGTAGGGATATGTAAACTCAATAAAACGGACGATACAGCCCCGAAGAAGCGATGGAATTTGATGAGACAATCTGCAAAATTACTTCAAAGCCAAGAAGCCAAGACATTGTTAGATAGTGTGGGCATTAGTCCAAATCAACCTTGTGGTATAGAAGAATACAAGAAGATTCAAACCCACCTTTATCCAGACTATGTGATCAAAGTGTGGCCACAATTTGAGAAAATGGACGTGTTGTTCAATCACCCACCTCTGACAGACAAAAGCAAAGTGATTCACATTTATCATCATGATAAACATTATGATTGCATTACATCAATCACTGGTGTCCTGGGATGCAGCTACTTCTGTGAACACTGTTACTACGGTTATAACAACAGAGAAGCTCACTTGTGCAAGAACATTTGTCTGTGTTACGCCTCGACACTATGCCAAAAAGAAGGATTCTTTCCATGTGGTCACTGTGGTAGAACATTTCATAGTCAGAAATGTTTTGATCAGCACAAAGCGAAACCAGGAAAATCTACAAAAAACATCTGTGAAAGTGTATGGAATTGCAAGACCTGTGGTCAAATGGTTGTGGGCACAAAGAAGAACCATCTCTGTCCTGGCAGTAAGAAATGCAGGTATTGCAAGATAGTTGTGGATGCAGAACATAAGTGTTATATCCCCACGTACAAAGAACCAGAGAACATGAAGTCACCGACTGTACCTTTCATCTTCTTTGACTTTGAGTGCCGATTTGATTTGGGTGAACATATACCAAACTTTTGTGTTGCTCAGCGTGCTTGTGGAGACTGTATATGTCAATCCATGAAAAGCCCGTGTCAGAAATGCGAAGCTGTGGATGAGCCTAGAGAAAAAATATTTCGTGGTAACAACACTTTGTCAGAATTTTGCGCATGGCTGTTTCAATCCAGTCACAAAGGTACCACAGTGATTGCTCACAACTCACAAGGATACGATGCACAGTTCATTTTGAGGCACTTACTGACACATGATACAGTCAAACCAGAATTGATCATGAATGGAAGCAAAATTCTAATGATGAAAGCCCATCAAGTGAGATTCATCGACTCACTGAGTTTTCTCAACATGCATTTGTCCGATTTCCCCGACACGTTTGGATTGACTGAGATGGCAAAAGGATGGTTTCCATTTTATGCCTACACGGATGAATACCAAGACTACATTGGAGACTATCTCCCCGTACATTTTTACAGACCCAACAGCATGAAACCTGACAAGAGAGAAGCGTTTCTGAAATGGTACAATGTAAAAGTGGCACAAAAGACTGTGTTTCACTTTCAGTTAGAAATGCAAAAGTACTGCAAATCAGATGTGGACATCTTGAGACGAGGTTGTGGAGAGTTTAGGAAAGAACTGTTGGCCAGTGACCAAATTGATCCGTTCCTGGAAGCGACCACTCTAGCTCAAGTGTGCAACAAAGCTTGGCGTAAAGATTCAATGCCTCCAAAGACCTTGGCTGTAATCTCTGATGACGGGTATCCAAACAAAACTCGATACTCAATCAAAGGGATTCGTTGGATAGAAACAACTGCTTTCATTGAGAATAAGCACATTCGCCATGCATTAAATGGAGGTGAAGTACAAATTGGACCCTTTTACGTTGACGGATTCCACAAAGAGACGAACACCGTATACGAATTCATGGGGTGCTGGACACACGGATGTCCAAAATGTTACCCAAGGAGAGACAGTGTGAACGGTTACACACTTCAAACTATGGAGCAGTTATACAATGCCACAAAATTTCGGCTGAAAGACTTGGCACAACAAGGTTACAACACAGTTGTAATGTGGGAATGTGACTTTGATCAGAAATGCAAGATTGAACCAGAATACAGAGATACTGTGAACCGTTTCTTTCCCTTCCAAGAACCTATTATACCTCGGGATGCTTTGTTGGTGGACGAACCATACCGTTCAATTGTACCATGAAGTGGATACAACCACCAAGGAAGAAATCAAGTATGCTGACATATCCATTCGTGAACAAGTACAAAGCATACCCCGTGGGACATCCCAACATCTTTAGTCAAGAGATGATTGATATAAAGAACATTGGAATGTACAAGGGACTCATCAAATGTCGTGTATTGCCACCACAAGATCTGTGGCTACCAGTCCTACCTATTCACTGTAACAAGAAAATGATCTTTACACTGTGCCGTACCTGTGCTGAGGAAGAGTGTGAAAAATGCAATCACACTCTGTACAAACGCATGTTGACAGTTACCTGGACCCATGTGGAAATAGCCAAAGCTCTTGAGGTAGGATACCAATTGGTAGACGTCTTCCACATCTGGCACTGGGACACATGGAGTAAAGATGTGTATAAACAGTATATTAACAAATACTTGAAATTGAAACAAGAAGCAAGTGGTTACCCTAATTGGGTAAAAAACAGAAGATGATGAAGCCCGCTTCAAACAGAATTACTTTCAGATAGAGGGTATCTGGCTCGACAACGTGAAAAAGAACAAAGGAAAAAGAGCGTTTGCCAAAACCATGTTGAATTGCTTGTGGGGTAAGAATGCGCAAAACAATGTTCAAACCAAGGCTGAGTATGTGACTAAGGTGAACCGGTTGTATGACCTACTCTCCGACCGTCATGTCACTGTGCAGTTTGCCGAGATTTTCGATCATGACAACTTCATGTTGTGAATTACTCGGATGAAACAGACGCAATACAGCCCCATTCATCTTCAAATCCAGTGGTAGCTGCCTTCGTTACGTCTATGCTCGACTTGAACTTTACACCCAGTTGGAAAAACTTGGAGATCGGGTACTGTATTTTGACACAGACAGTTGTATGTACATCTATGACCCTGACAAGTACAACATTCCAATTGAAGATAGTCAGTTGGGAAAGTGGACGGATGAAGTACCACATGGACGCATTGTCAAATTCGTGGCATTAGGGCCAAAAAAATATAGGGTATGAATATATCGATGAAAAAGGAAATCGACATCAGAAATGCAAAGTAAAAGGCATCACTTTGGACTACAATGCTAGTCAGAAAGTCAATTTTAAAACTATGGTCGAGTGTGTACAAGATCGCGAACATTACAAAACTGTCATCGAATATGAATCCCGAATCAAGAGACATAGAAATCGCAAAGTGATCAGTGAGACACAGACCAAGACGTTCCGCTCGGTGTATACAAAACGCGTGGTCGTGGACAAATATAAGACAGTGCCGTACGGTTACCAACCTTCATAACCAGTTGGCTTGTGATCGTGTGCATAGCCTGAACGGTGGTGGAAACATACGGAGATTCACGATGAACACTCAACCAGTAGAAATGCAACAGATGATCTACAGACATCTAGTTGAAGCTAATAAGAAACCTGCTGCATTTTGCAACGAGTTATTTTTTACTTGGGCACAGCGCATTGGAAACAGAATATTTCACCAGACGATGGAGGATCCCTCCTGTTTAAACCAAGTTTATGATATCTTTAGTGATGTACGAGAGCGTGATATTCCAAGCAGCTATAAAAGTTTGGTCATTCAACGGATTTTTGCCATTTACAACCTGCTACGCAACCTGATCTCTGACGTGTGGTACATATACATTGATACCCTAAACATTGATACAGTGGAGGTTTCCTTGGGGGCACCATCATTCTTACCCTGCTTCGATGGAACGGGACCAAAGCAGTGAGAAAATTTGGTCCAGTAGCAAGAAAACAACCACCCAAACGAAAGTCACCAGCCAGGAAACGGTCACGACAACAACCACGAAAACAGCCAACCAAACGCAAGTCACCAGTAAGGAAACAAACAAGGAAGAAGCAGACATTGCCACATGATCGATTTGTCACTGTAAGAAGAAAACGCTCTGTATCAACTGGAACACCAAAAGTGTCCCCCATACTGATTCGACGTAATGTTACACCAGTGACAACATCTAAAGCATCACCACTTGTGGCCCAATTCTCTCCACTGACCTCATCTACTCCCCGTT
Source organism: Solen grandis (assembly GCA_021229015.1). Lineage (NCBI taxonomy): Eukaryota > Metazoa > Mollusca > Bivalvia > Adapedonta > Solenidae > Solen > Solen grandis. The sequence goes on along the minus strand of CM037781.1, from coordinate 64,987,004 downwards.
CTAATGGAAGTTCGATGAGGTCTGGGTTGGCTACACCACAAGGATCAATGAAGGTTTCTCCAAACCCTACAGTTCGACGACAATTGTTTGACCTTTCCAATTCTTCAAGTGGGCGTTCATCATCATCATCATCATCATCATCATCAAGATTTTCACCAATCCCAAGTCTCCATTCCCCTTTACCTAATGCCGTTACTGCGATGAGAAATTCAGGACCACTGAGTAGTGTTGGCAATATCGCTTTACAAGCCCTTCAACAGTGGTATAAATAAAAGAGACCAAACATTTCATCATCATTTGTCATCATGAAGCTCAAACAACCACTCGTTCGCAAACATGGCAAAATGTTGCTTGCTTTGACAGAAGCCTCGCCCAAATTTCGAAAGAAGATTATTCAAGAAGCACCAAAAGAATTTGTCACAACATTTTAAAAGGCAATGTACCACTGTCAGAGGCTCAGAAGCGTCGATTGCATTCTAAGAGACAACAGCTCCGACAGTTAGCGACCAAGAAAGTATCAGTTCGAAAAAAGAAAATCATTCTCAACCAGAAAGGTGGTTTTTACCCCTGTTGGCACTTGCACCACTTTTAGCCAAAACAATTATACCTCTTGCTGGGGAAATCATTCAGAAAATACGAAAAAGATGGCCTATGTTCTAGTTCGGTTGTTGGAAGAGATGAATCGATGGAAGAAGAAACAACGACCTCGGTTACCCCCATCCCCTCAAGTGAGTCAGACTTCATCATTACAGAAAGAAATGAATCAAGTTCTTGACGACAATCAATTGTCTGAGTCAGAAAAAGCACAACAATTTGGAGAAGTATTACATCGCTTTCAAGTGTCACATAAAAAAGCACTCAAACCCTCCAGACCACACATGGCTGAGAAAACAACGAGTACAGTGACTGAAAAGAAAGAGGAAAAACCGATGCCTCTAGCAGAAAGACCTATTGTTTTTGTAATGTTTTTTATTATTAGGGCTTTCTGCCTCTAGCAGAAAGACCTATTGTTTTTGTAATGTTTTTTCTTCTTATTATTATTATTATTATTTGTCCTCCTTTTGAGGTTCAAATTAAAACAGGTTGCCAATAAGCCAGCAGCATGAAATTTTAACAGTGATCAGAGTGACTTTGGCCCTTTTGAAGGCACTAATTTTCATCTTCATATGAAGTCATGTGACGTCACAGTTGAAAAATACTACCAAATTTGGTTCGCGCTCTGCAGCCGTCAGTATTAGTCCATATGGCCTAATATTTTCACAGAAAGTGTAAATTAGGATGTAGATGTGCATAATAACTGAACTTTTCAAAATTCAAAAAGTTCGAGATTTTATGTCAAAATCGAGATTCGAACTTTGGTCATAAAAACATAATTTCGTATTACAAAGGCTCCTGATGAGCTAGAAGCATGACAATTGGACAGCATATGTGTCTTGGGATCTTCTTTGTCTTCCATGACAACTGACGTCGTATGACGTCATTTAACGTCAGAACGTCATAAACAATTTTGCATTTGAAAAACCCCGTTTATAGGCCCTGCAGGCTTTATTTTATGAGCGATTTACATGTAACCTTCATTTAATGTGCAACTTAGTGTCCCGTCGAACATGGTGATATCCGTTTCCGGAAAATCACAAAGGTCAAGGTCATATTTCAGTTATCGGTGTTTTCTTCGGCCTTAAATATCTCAAAAACGAAAAATATTTTATGAGACACTATGCGTATAATTTGTAGTGCTTTGAAAGGCCTTTCAGATGATATATAGTTTTTGAAGATCGGGGTTGAATCAGTTGAGTTATTGCAGAAAAACAAAAGTGTTGCAACCCTAGGCTCACTTAACTACTTATATCTCGATAATTATTGATTTTTGTTAATAAGAGTATATAATAATTTGTAGATCAATGCCTGGCCGTTCTTTTGGTGTTTAAATTTTAAAGATTGACCTAATATTCATTAAGTTATAGGGAAAAACAAACGATATGAACATATTTATCCCGATTTTTGCCGTATGCTCAAGGTTTAACCGCCCGTATCTGCAAAGTGTTTAAAGATACATACAATTATGAAGCAAGGGAATTGTAGGATATGAAAAGACCTTTCTAACGGTACCTAGCTTTTTAAAATTAGACGTAATATAAGGAAGTTACATGAAAAATAAGAATTCAGTAAAACCGTACTTTCATGCACTCCCGCAGTAAGTCCCGATCACTTGATTGCTTTTTTCGAAGAAACTAATTTTTTTTTTTTTAAATAACAATGAACAATTTTTTTTGCATGATGTAATGCGGTTCTAATGATATGCAGATTTTAATGATCGGGCCATAAATTATAAAGTTATTTGTCAAAAGGCAATAATAGACATGAACATCTTTTAGCCGATTTTTGCCGTTTTCTTGAAAAATAACTTTCTTTATCTCAAAACCCGAAATAGAAAAGTTGAATCATGAAACACGTGAAATGTTGGAAATTTAAAGGCCTTCTCATGGTACCTAGCGTTTTAAAATTGGACATAGGACATCCTATAAGAAGTTAGATGAGAAATAAGAATTAATTTAAATCGTTCTTTCATGCATTTCTGCAGTTAGTCCCTATCATTTGATTCCTTTTTTTCTAAGAAACTTTTAATTTTTGAAAATAATATAAAGAACAGTATTATTAGCGTGATGCAATGCGGTTCTAATGGTATGCAGATTTTAATGATCGGACCATTAATTATAAAGTTATTTGTCGAAGGGCAATAATAGACATGAACATCATTTTGCCGATTTTTTGCCGTTTCCTTTAAAAATAACTTTCTATATCTCAGAACACGTAACAGAAAAGTTGAAACATGAAACACGTGAAATGTTGGAAATATAAAGGCCTTTCTTTTTTTTAAATTGGACATCATATAAGGAAGTTAGATGAGAAATAAACATTAATTTATACCGTTCTTTCATGCACTTCTGCTGTTAGTCCTAATCACTTGGTTGCTTTTTTCTAAGAAATTATTAATTCTTAGCTCACCTGAGCACATGTGCTCAAGATGAGCTATAAGAATCGATGACTGTCCGTTGTCCGTCCGTCCGTCAATCCGCCGTCCGTCCATCGTCCACAATTAGTTTGCACTCTAGCATCTTCATTTCTTAAGCAATCATCTTCAAACTTTATGAAAATGTTTATAACCATAAAATCTTGGCCAAGTTCGATTATGGTTGATATCGGCCTATTAGGTCAGGAGTTATGCCCCTTATTGAAAAAAGCTAGATTTCACATTGTCATTGACACTTTGCACTCTAGCATCTTCATTTCTTAAGCAATCATCTTCAAACTTTATGACAATGTTTATTACCATGATCGCACGGCCAACTTCGATTATGGCTGATATTAACTTCTAAGGTCAGGAGTTATGCCCCTTTTGATATTAAAATATGCCAATTTTCAGTTTGTTTGCACTCTAGCATCTTCATTTCTTAAGCAATCATCTTCAAACTTTAGAACAATGTTTATAGTCATAATTTTTCTGCCACGTTCGATAATGGCTGACATCTGCAAATTAGGTCAAGAGTTATGCCCCTTTTGATGTTTAAATTTGTGTGTTTTAAGCCAACAGGCTCCCTTTAGTTTGTGGAATTATAAATAATCTGATGGATTATGTCTTCAGTACAACTGCTATAATTTAGTAACTTGTACAGGTAAGGAAGGCAGTTTTTCTCAGGTAAGAGTCTTTAGGGCCACCTTGGCCCTCTTGTTGAAAATATCATAAAGAACAATATTTTCATCATGATTCAATGCGGTTCTAATGCTATGCATATCTTAACGATCGTTTTATTAATTATGAAGTTATTTGTCGAATTGTAGTAGTTGACATGAATATCTTTTTGCCGAGTTTTGCCTTTTTGGGGGGAGGAATAAATTTATATATCGCAAAAAACAGATAGGTTTAAACATAAAGTAAGTACATGTTTGAATTCAGAAGACCTTTCTAACGGTATCTGGGTTTTTAAAATCGGACATCATAGTTGCATAAAAATAAGAATTTCTGAAGAAAAAAAAGACAACATTTTTCCTTGTGCTTCTGCAGTTGATCCCACATATTATTCTAAATTTTATTTATGTTACATTAAGATAAAATGTGATACAGTAATTTATTTTAATGCTCTGTGACCCCTTCAATTGAACAAGAAACTTCAATGAAGATATGAGAAATGAATATTTCGTAGAAAAGGAATCTTGTATACCTTTTTAGCATGTTAAGAGGGCTAGTGATACTTCATTCCCTTGCAGAACACGAAGATTGAGTATTATTGTAGTTATCTTAAAGGTGGTTCTGGAAAAATTAGCATTATGAAATTATAACTGAAAACAAAGTCACATAATCCCTTTTGAATGCAATGACTTTAAAATTTAAATTATGTTATATGACATCACAGATTTCCTTTGCTATTTATTTATGTTTGCACTCTACAGCTGTCAATTCGGGACGGATTTTCTTCAATTTTTGAAGATGGTGTATTTTAGAAAAGTAAATAAGTTTGATCAGGTTTGACATGTTTGCAGTGAAGAAAGCCCTTTCTTTTGTCCAGAACAAAAGGAGTCTAGTTATTTTTTTTTTTTCACCTTTTGAGGTTCAAATTAAAACAGGTTGCCAATAAGCCAGCAGCATGAAATTTTAACAGTGATCAGAGTGACTTTGGCCCTTTTGAATGCACTAATTTTCATCTTCATATGACGTCAGGTGACGTCACAGCTAAAAATAGTGAAAAATGGTGTTCGCGCTCTACAGCCGTCATTTATGGTCAGAATTTCTTCAAGTTTTCACAGATGGTACATCTTGAAACTAAGGTGTGCATATCCTGTCAGCTAACCGAAATTCCGAAAGACCGAAGGTCTGTGGCTGAAATAAGATTCGAACATAGGACCGAAAATTTCATTTTAGGATTAAAGAGCTTCAGGATGAAATAGAAAGTTGAAACTTACACAGATTGCAGTCTGCAGAATTTCTACATATATTTTGAGTCGTGACGTCATATGACGTCAAGTGACGTCATAAGCATACTTCTTAATTTTCATTTTAGGGCAATGATTTCGACATTA
>CM037781.1:64960988-64981828 GCA_021229015.1 Solen grandis | reverse complement strand
TTTGGAGTTATTGACCTTGTTAAATTTCACACTAACCTTTTGTCAAGAGCATTTCTCGCGCAGTATAAGACATATAACTTGAAACTTCATAGATAGATAAATCACATGGAGGAGAAGTGCAGTGCCGAACCGTTACTCTGAACATAATATATTTGGAGTTACTTTATTTTGTTCAATTTCATCCTTTTTTTGATGAGAGTAAGTGTAAAAACACACAAGGTCCATAACTCTGTACGGAGCTTTAACAATATAGTCAGCCCTTAAACTTTTTGCATATATCACTGTGTGCCTTATTGTATATGTATGTGTGAGGGGAAGGAGGTTGGGGAAGACATAAGTTTTCTATGAAAACAAATCCCTAGTTTCTTGCTGTTGACTGTAGCGCTAATGTTTCCAGTATCTCCATAATGGAGACTGATTGATAATTCTATATTTTTTTTATTACAGAAGCATGGAAACTGCCATACTAATGTTACTAAACGAGGAACTAAAATATGATTACCCCTAAAACTATATAAGATAAATACAGAAATCTACGAGTAGAAGAGACACTGGAAGGAGTCACTCACCATATGAGATTGTACAAATAGTCGGGCAGTTTATTGAAGATACACCTGTACAAGGATTCACTCACCATGTGAGATCGTACAGATAGTCGGGCAGTTTATTGAAGACACACCTGTACAAGGAGTTACTCACCATGTGAGATTGTACAGATAGTAGGACAGTTTATTGAAGATAAACCTTAACAAGGAGGAGTCACTCACCATGTGAGATTGTACAAATAGTCGGGCAGTTTATTGAAGATACACCTGTTCAAGGATTCACTCACCATGTTAGATCGTATAGATAGTCGGGCAGTTTATTGAAGACACACCTGTACAAGGAGTCACTCACCATATGAGATTGTACAAATAGTCGGGCAGTTTATTGAAGATACACCTGTACAAGGAGTCACGCACCATATGAGAATGAACAAATAGTCGGGCAGTTTATTGAAGATACACCTGTACAAGGAGTCACTCACCATATGAGAATGAACAAATAGTCGGGCAGTTTATTGAAGATACACCTGTACAAGGAGTCACGCACCATATGAGAATGAACAAATAGTCGGGCAGTTTATTGAAGATACACCTGTACAAGGAGTCACTCACCATATGAGATTGTACAGATAGTCGGGAAGTTTATTGAAGATACACCTGTACACCTGAATATAAACCTTAACAAGGAGTCACTCACCATGTGGGATTGTACAAATAGTCTAGCAGTTAACTGAAGATTCAACTTAATAAGAAGTCACTCACCATATGAGATTGTACAAATAGTCGGGCAGTTTATTGAAGATACACCTGTACAAGGAGTCACTCACCTTGTGAGATTGTACAGATAGTCGGGCAGTTTATTGAAGATACACCTGTACAAGGAGTCACTCACCATGTGAGGTTGTACAAATAGTCGGGCAGTTTATTGAAGATACACCTGAATTTCAACAGCGGCACGTTGTCCTGCATTTCTATCACCGGCTCCGCTGTCAAGTTCACAATAGTGTAGGCTGGAAGCAATGACGATGGCCACTCTGCAATTTAAATGTGAAACAAGGCTCAACTGCTATCGGACTAACTGGATCGAATTCCACCATTATACTTAGTGCTAGGTACTCTTACCCTTACATGAAGTAGGAACCTATCATCCATTCCTATTTCATTAAATATATTAGACACTTTTTTTTAGCATAAATATTTACCATACTGACAAACAATTTTTGTTTAAAAATAGTGTTTTATACGGAAAATATGTTCCAAAATATTTAAGCATAACGTAGCACTAAGGAAGGTTGGTGGATGACACACTTTTTTTATTGTTGATATTGAAGAAGGCTGCAAATTTACATCAAACCCTTATCGACAACAGAGTTAAATACAGAACACCCTCCACATTTCACCCCAGTTTTTGTTGTTGATTTTCTTTAAATAAAGCATTATGGTTTGTTTATATGAATTAAGTATCCACGGCAGAGCGGATTAGGTTTTCCACATATATCAGTCATATCAAGGAAATACATCCATCTTGTTCTATTTAAAACAATCATCGTTCTTGTTACAAAACAAAGAAGGTACACATTCTATATACAATCACGTTCCATGTTATAGTAAAATGAGTGTCAAATAGACGTACTTGTTGTCTATAAGGTCAGGTCATTCCCTAAATAAGTCAAAATATCATATGCTGAGCGATTTCTAAACAAAATAAACACTAAGTAAGTCAAGTCGTTTGCTTGTTAAAAGTTTTGTTAAAGTAGCTTCATAATTACAAAAATATGTTTTAATGGAACTCGAATTGCGAAATCATATTATCTGATAATTTTATTGCAGGTGATTAAAATCATGGTCAAACTTGAAATGAAAATGAGGCAATTGTTACCTAAAGTTGATACAAATTTTTCATCTGCAAATTAATTAAAAATGAAGTGCAATAACCGTCTGCCACTTTTACACTACATGTACAATGAAAAAAGTGTGATGAGCACATGATCCAAACAAGTTTGCAATAGTTTTATTCACTTATATAGAGTGACTGAGTCAATAATAAGAAATAATGTAGTAAACAGTTTCTACATATGCTCAGAATTCAATTAAGACCTTTGACATACACGTTTACTTTCGAGAACAGATCGAGTGCGTGTAATGTCAATGGGACGCAATTTTCTCATTATCCTGCTCGACAAATCTTGATACTAAAACCAAGTGGATTAAGTCATTTCCGAAACTTTACTGAGGTATGTGGAGAAAATACTTAAATCGAGTAGCACTAATTTCTACTTTTTTGGATTTTTTAAAATTTATTTTCCTCTTTTTTTTTGGAATATCATGTTTGTATTGATTGAATTCACGTTAATGTTAGTAATTTGCATTTGTAGGTCAAATTACACGGGAAAAGGCAATATTTGTATAAACCACATTGGGAAAATCAGATAAATATAGAATAAGACATCCCCCAAAATAAGTGCTTGCGATACCACGTGACACGTTCTGCAATATGGCGTTTTCACTAGTTATAGGTAGCAAATTCGTAAGTGACGTGAGCGCATGCGCGAATAATAAATGTGATCAGTCATGTGACGACACATGAAAACAGAAATTTAAAAAAAGAGGTTTTATAATGCTAAATATAGATTTAAAACCGTTTGCATCAGATAGAGAAACCAACCACCATTTCACAATCACGGAAGATATACGTAATACACAAATATAGATAAAAATCAAATTCTCAGTCAATGATCATCTGTAAACCATCTGATTTACTGTCGATGCGCTAGTATTACAATCCTATGGCGATGCCCAGCTAAGTATCTGAATGATTACATGCTGTAGTGTCACACCCAATAGCGTTATCTTGACATTTGTCTATCTAGTTCAGAACTACCCTTATATGTTGAAAATACTAGGACCATTTTAACGATGCTGGTGTGTAACTGCATGATCAGGTGTTGGATGCTTGACCCACGCGGCCACCAGGCTCGTTACGGCAGATTAAAGGCTGAAGTATACTATAAATCCTCGGAGGCGGGCACCTGGGTAGAAGCACTGTATATTTTTTACAAATAAAAATATCTCTTAGATAAATTGCGATTCGAACTCAAAGCGGTAAGGGTCTAAGTGATAATGTGCCAGCGACTTTAACCACTGAGTCGCGGAGCCCTTTCCCTCACTATATTTCTTATAAGAAGGTGTTATAAAAAATTGCATGTTTAGCAAGTTTCTAATATTACGTATATAAGAATAGTAACCATTGAGTTATCATACAAATTGCTATCAAAATGACCGTAATAAAACGACAAGAAATGTTCTTGTACAGTTCATACAGTAACTCTCATCCTATAACGAATCGTAATCAATACCTTACCTTGTCCTTGATGGTCCATAGTACATTGATTCTCTAATGTACACTGTAAGATCCCGGTGTAGATATGGTGGGTCTCCCAGTTGGACGAACTATCCACAACTACTCTGTTGGTTACATTATCCTGACTCGTGGGACAGCCGCACATGTAATATGCTTCTTGAAAACCGTACTGCACATATGTTGCTGGGTCCTGCAGGATCTCTCCAGGCGGAACACTGAGACCAGAAATGGTGCAATATATGACATCATAGCACGAGATATGTTAGTACATTATATAAATGGGTTATGAAAGGATTGCTAGTTTATTATTAGCCAGTCTAACCAAGGCACGTGTTGCTTTACCACTAACTGACTGTGTACAAATATTAATCCCAGAATTATCACTATGTACCTAAAAGTTTGGTTTGAATTTAGTTTTCACGAGTCGAAACAGAGTTCCAGAACCAGTAAGCATTTAGTTTCTGACGGGTTTTTTTTTGTTCCTTCCCACAATTCATGTTAACTTTGGAAAAAAACATGTTTGTTTGTTTGTTTTTGGAGAACACGACAAGGGCTATTAGGTGCGTGAAGTTTATTCTTGACTCATATTCATATAAGCCAGCATTCAGTCAGCTTGAAAATCAGCTGCGTAAAGTACCACCAAAATGACAAACAACTTCAACACAGGGATGAACAACAACTGTTTGAACATGTTTCTGACAGGGGCAGAACTCACCTCCAGCTGTTCAGGAAGCCGTCACTGACGTCAGATAAGAAGCCATTTCTGTAGCGGAACTCTCCTGCTGAAAATCTGCACAGGCCTTCCGATTCAGTAAATGTACCAGTACCAAACATGTTGGTGCTCACATAAACACTCAGATCACCGCCATAATAACTGTAGGTGCCGAATGACATGCCATCCTGCAGCTGAAATAAGCATAAGTATCGTAGGGCAGTTAGATAACTCGTCAAACCGATTGTGTTACTTTTAACATAGACCCTACTTTAAATCGTCCCTATAAATATTCGTCTTGTCGCATGGCCGGGTTAAACACACCGCTTATGTACGGACTATAGAAAGGTGAATAGTGTAATAAAAGATGACTCTTATATCCAATTCCAAAAATTGGAGACTGTATTGGCAAAGGTGGCTCTTGAAATACATCACCAAATTTGTTCTTCAAAGGGATTTTGGCAAGTACTACTTTTAGAAAGAGCAAAAGAAATATCTGCTTTTGTAACACCAGATGGACTTAGCGACTACAAATAATGTCTTTTTAGAATAAAAATTTCTTCTGTACCATTTCAATGTAACTTTTACATTATGTCATTTTCAGTGATGACGGTTTTGAGGATCACATATACAGACCATACGGAATTACTGCAACAGAATGACTTCAGCGAATCTGACAATCAACATGGGAAATAGTGAATTTGTATAGGAGAGGTAACTTTTTTAAGGACATTTAGTGGGTCAGAGTAATATAAAATCTATTCATATAGAAAGTTTAAGAAATTTCTGAATATCCGGTACCTATAAAAAAGCAGCTGATTTCTTTTTAGGTATGGCAGAAACTATAGAAAATTTTGTCCACATTTTTCTGATATTGCAGAGCCATGAACAGATCTTTGAAGTAAACTTTATGAATTCATTTTGTTTTGATAATGTCAAAAGGTCAATTGTTAAAATGAAAGCAAAATTTAAGGGCGCACAAGTTCTTGCAGCACCAAATTTTGATAAGCCATTTAAGTTAGCTGTAGATGCTAGTGATACTGGTGTTAGTGTTTTCCTTTACAAGAAGACTCAGAAGGCCTTGATAATACAGTTTGTTACTATTCAAAGAAATTTAACAAACATCAGAGAAATAATTCTACTATTGAAAAAATGCTTTGCCGTCGTGCTTTCTCTGCAGTAATTTTACATTTCTGCTTTAGAAACTCCAATTTTTACTTTTGACATTTATTCACAAAATGAAAAACAAAAAATAAGAGAGTGTTCAAGTGTCCACATGGAATTTTCTTTTGCAAGAGTATAATCTGAATATATTCTACAGTAATATAGTTTGTGTTATGGATGCTAAGGTGTATATATATATATATATATATATATATATATATATATTCTTTTGTTTTAATATGCAAATTATATAAATTATATTGTGTTTCATTCGTGTCTGATATTCAACTGTATGTGAAAGGAGCCAAAAGAAAGTTAACCAACTTTCTTTTCTTTAAGTGGGGAGTTCCCATTCTACTTTAGAATAATTATCTTGATTTTTCCAGATCAAGTTGTTTATTAAAATGAAGATTCTGGAATGTTCCTTTATATTCTTTTTACAGAGAAAGTTTTAGAATTATCCAGAACATTCTTTAAATTCATAAAGGGAATACAGTTGAAGTCACAGATGAACAGATAACATCAAAAATTTCAATACTTGAGATAACTTGGGAAACTTGTACTTTATGAAGGATAGCTGGAATGTAATTTCGGTTTAAAGGATCCTGTATTCAGCAAATAGCGCCTTTATTTTACTTAGTAATATTTTATGTATATGATACTGTACCAACATACCAAGTAAGTTATTTGATTCTTGTAAATTCATTTTTATTGATAGCATTTTTTTTGTATAAAATAAAAGTACTAAAAGTCTGCAAAACTATGCTGTGTTTTAGCTCATTCTTGCGTTCGTACAAATTCATTTATAATGCTGACATTTTTTTAAACATTTTTGTTTCTGTTGGAAGGTATGTAGGTAATTCCTTACGCGCTTTTGAACATATGTTTTTATATAAAAAGAGCGCTATGAAAATCTGGTATATGTAATTAATTTAAAGATCAAGACGAACATTTTTTGCTCATATGTTTTGAAAATCTAAATTACCTTAATAGTGAAATGCTTTAAATTTGTGGATAGTTCGTATTCTACACACAATGAAGCTTAAAGTAGTTTCTCTTTTTATGACTTCCATTCATACAAACCATTATATATCAGTAGCAAGGCGTCAAACAGATAATGACCACATTTTTTTACTACAATATCTTATTATGCTTCGCACAGGTAATATTAGCCTTTATAGAGCACGCTTTTGCCTGGCGTTTATGTTTAGTGACTCTAAATTGTTTGGACAATTATGTTGTAACCAAATGTTAACCTGCATTCCTATCATTACTATGAGGTAAAATATACCTGAAAGTAATAACCCCCCATCATCATGTAATCAGTGTGGCCCTCAGACTGTCCACGTAATCTTCCTATGAGATGTGTTCCCCCACAACGGTAATCAGTCAGTATATCATTTCCATTTCGTACAGTCACACCGCATAGGCAGACAGAGTCGGAATGTTCACATTGTTCCATGTTGATCTGGATCTGTAAACATACTAAAACCTTGTTTGTATCTCTATTGCTCTATTACTAATTCTAGTCTTTATTCTGCTTTTATTTTATTGATTATAGTGTAATGCCACCTTTTCACACAATAATACAACTATTTCATTATGTTTGTTGAAGTACTAAGCTGAGATAAAAACATGTTGCATATCATCCTAAAAATACTGTCATCTTAAAAACACATTCATATTAAAGAGCTTAACATGGTTGGAGAAGGCGGGACAATAGTGCAAATGTACTCATAAAAAACCCACCTCAACTGGGAAAAGATTACTACGATACAGCGTAAATACCCCACGGACATCTAAACTGACTTGGTCACTGCAAAAGAAGTGTCAACACTTTGGGTTTTATTAAAACTAGAATATGTAACCGAAAAAAGAAAAACTTTGGCATGCTAAAGTAGGCCATAGATATATTTAGAAGCAATATTTTAATCGCTTTTCATAGTTTTCAGCTGTCAAAGCATCAAGAACAAGGACCATGTAAAAAGTTATAAACCTAAGTAATTGCAAAATGTGCAAAGTGAAGCATCAATGTTTAATTGTCAAACAATCGAAACTAGACTGATTAAAAGTACCTTTTAACCAAAATATATTTAATACACTTAGTATCAGAAAATATGCTCTCTTTTTTTCGGATATTTTATACATTGCCGACAACAGATAAGAAAGTTACAGCTAGAAATGCTATTTTGAAAGCGCGTCTAGGTTCAGCGTGATGCATATAATCTTAAATCACAGAGCCCTAGTTCTGGGTGTTGTTTAAAAGCAGTAATAAACAAAACGTACATGCATCATTAACTTACTATGTATTCGGGCCATACTTCTGAATATAGCTCGAGTATATGGAACAATACTCATAGTTCATGGTTAGACTGCCACCGACAAAAACCTAAAATGAAAGTGGTGATTATAAAAATGACTGAGAAAAATAAAAAAAACATAACTTGATTGAATTAAGTAAGTAAGTGATAGTTTATTGCTATATGGCCACCGGCCCTTGCAAATATATAACGTACAATACATCAAACATGGCTAACATTACATTTATCGAAATAAACACACACACACACCAACGAACAACAGGTCAAGTTTGTATAATTGCTTGCGGTTTTAAACTATAGAATAAGATTATTGCAGTATTTCTTATTATCAATTCATTATTGTTAGATAAAAGGCGATAAAACATTTAAAGTGTAGGATGTTCAAATAATATATACTAGGAATATATTTCTGTCTTAAACCTTGGAAAATAGAACAAACTAACAGGAAATGGAAGTCTGACTCTACAGCATTTAACAAAATGAACAAATTTGATTTTCTCTTGTTGGTTTTCTTAATAGCGACCTGTTTCTATTTGTAACTGGTGTGAAAATGTTCTGAAACATGCATAAGCATTTCTAAATTTCCGTATATTTGATACATCTAATAATTTCAAACTTAATTTCCTTTTGTAATATTCGAATACATATCTAACTTAGAACTATTGTTACAAAAAAAACCTTAAAAATAATTTGAAAAACATACTTACATTTTCTCAAATATAACCAAAACCTATTGTATTCTTACGTTTGAAACTTTAATACCCCAAAGAATCATATATTCTTAGCATTTCATAACATTATTCAACATAACGGTACTCTGGCATCTGTTATATACGAACCGAATATTTGATATAGTTTTCTGGATGTAAATATATATACTTTTGTGTCAGTTATTTTGAAATAACAATATTTTGGCATTGGCATACAAATATAAAATATCGATAACAATGATACAAGAACTAGTATGACTTTTGATGCTATACTCTTGGCCATTTTACACATAGACAACGTAGACGTATAGAATAAACCCACATAATGAAAACCATTTACACATTCTAAATTCTGTCCATTATAATACCATTTTTCTATGTTAGCCAAACGACATTCTTTAATAAATTACAACAATGTTTTTTTTTTATTTACGTTTACCTTTAAATTCCAGGTTTAACAAAAAGAATATAACAAATTCAGCTGGCACTTTAAACCAACTATTGTATCTGAAATAAGCGCAACATCGTTCGCAAATAGTAACATAAAATCTCCACTATATCGGAAGTAAGTTGAAAAACTCTTACATTATTGCTATCCATAAATTCATATAATTCATTAATAAACAAAGAAAGTAGCATCGGGCTTTAATTACAACCTTTCTTCAAGCCAATCGGACAGTCGATTGCCTTACTCATGTCAACACTATGTCTTACACGTGTTCTAACCAGTGAATATATAAACTTATTAAAATTAAGTAGTTTGCCTTTATCCCCACACTTATTTGGAAACTGAAAAAAAATTAAAGCTATCAACAAAGGCTTTCTTGAAATCAACATTTGCTACATACACCTTTTTATTTTTCATACTTAATTGTTTACATGCAACAGAATACACATATAGGTGTTATCAATAGTTAAATAACCCCTTCTAAACCCTGCTTGCCATTTTAATTATTTTATTAAAAGAGTCACAGTATTGAGCCAAACGTTCATTTAATATGTTAATATAGACTGTACTTAAAACATCGACTAGAGATATACCCCTGTAAATATCAGGATTATCTAGTGCGTCTTTCTTACGAAAAGGTATCTGATGTTATCCATTTCAGAGGGAATTCTCCTAATGTAAATATCCTATTATAATGATTCTTACATATGCAATATTATATTCTATACTGTAATTATAAGATGTTTAGTTGTTAAATTACCAGATGTAGCCTGAATTAATATTTATATTAATTATCATTTGCAAAACAAGACCGTGACTCCAGAGATCCGTATGGACATTGAGTTCCCATTGATTGAACAAAATATCCGATTATCAGATAGAATGACTACTTGTGCGAAGGTACAGATCTATACACATCCCTTGATCTTTGATAAACTTCCGCATATTGACTCATTGTCATTATAACTATAAAAGAAATATATTGTTAATATACAAAACAAATTGTTGATTAGGTCAAAATGAGCCATGATCATAGATCAAACATTAATCAACAATAAACAAACAAAATACGCCATTGACGGTACAACAAGCCCAAAAATGCTTTTAAACCTCTATGAATGATTATAATAACCAATTAAATAAAAAATAATATAATGGGTACTATCATTAAACCTATATCATATACAGGGCGTTAATACTCTTAATATTAATTATAATATTTTAACAGCTATAGAAAAAAGTTCAAGTATTTTCATTCTTTTATGATCTGTATTGAAAAGTAAATTTAAACATTCTTGGTTTATTGTAATGTTATTTTTAATATATTTGATTCTTATAACCTTATATACATGTAAAAGATATTCTAGTACAAAATAGAATTCATCCTCTTATTTATACATAAACTACCCTTTCTCTCATTTACTCATACAGATAAAGGTTTGTACCATCTGCACATTTGAAGGCTATGAGATGACAAATGACATCGACTAATTGCAAATCTATATTTCTGAATGTTAACTAAATTCAAATATGAACTAAATCGAAAATTATTAATATACTTTAATCTATGTTATTTTTTTTTGAACCGATATAGAGTTACAAACACTTTAAAATATCGAATGAATATGTTAGTTATCCGTTCTTTGCGAACGTGTGATTGACCTACATTGATATCCGGATAGATATAGTTATCCCAGATTGGGTGAACAGTCTCAGATGTAGATGGTCCAAAACGGATCTTTAATTTGTCCCCGCCGCGATGTTCTTCATGTTCAAATGTACGAATATGGGTTCCAATGTTTTCATAAATGCCGGTGCTGCTGTTATAGGAGGTTGAATAATGATGTTGATTGCCAGTTAGATCAAAATGGTGCTTTGTAACACCCCTGATTGTCAGCCCACACAGAGCATGTTTGTCGTCATTTGCTGGCATCTGACACACGGACTGCTCGCCGTCATCAAGCACGTCGAATTTCAGAGAACATTCCGTTGTGACATCTCCAACAGGGGTGACACACCCTAGCGGCACAGTAAGCCAATGGTTTTGATGTACGTAACTTGTCCCCGCAATTGGAATATGAATATCATACTGCAACATAATGATATATGTAATTGTTATCATTTGACTGGTTCGGCATATCATCTAAGGCGTAATAAAAAAAGTTACTTGTTTCCACTTACCCGACCGACCTTACTTTTTTTACCGACCCTAAACTTCTTTTTAGGTAGCATTCGGGCTATTACGGTTGCAAAAAAAACTGCTTTTGTCCATTCCTCTAAAAAATAAGGTAAAAATGGGGAAAAATTTAAAAAGAAAGTTTAGCCGACCAATCGATCTTTTTTCGGAGAGACAAACAAACATCTTTTTTTTTCGTCTAATGACTTACTAAAATAGTCAAATATTGTTCAAATAAAAAACAGTTTAATTTAAGTTTTAGAATTAGATGTGTTACTTTGTTGTCACCATATTTTTATATTACCGTGTATATATCCGTTTTAAACTCATAGCTGAACATTTGGCTCCCTGCTAATCCCGAGTGTGATTGATAATCGCCATGGAACATTGAAGCTATAAATAAATTCAAACATCAAGTGGAACATATAAAAGTGTCGAGACTGAAATGTATGATATCAGTAACGTTAACACATACATGTACACTATTAAAGTATCTCTTGTCATTTGTATTTGATCATCTACAATTATCTGATATTATGTCACTTGTCTACGGCGTGATCTCGCAGTGAGAGAGCAATTTACCTTTTAATGTAGAATAAGTAACCAAATATTTGCCTGTAGAACAGTAAACCAATGCAAACAAAGACACACAAATACATTAACAATTTTCACTATAAAGATTTAATTAACATATGCATTCAGATATGTTTTCAACAACGCATTCTGCAATGTATTTTTCATTGATTGATTGATGTTTTGAGTTTACCGTTGCTGCGACGGTATTTCAGTCATATAGCGATTTTTAATTGAATTAAACTTAAGTTATTCTTTCTCATTTTTATATAGCATATATAGTCCGAATAAACTGGAAATACCTTTTCGGCGTTTACTTTACTCATATGGAAACTAGAGTGAACGGTCGCTCATTCGACCGTGAAAGATTTTCCTTTCACCCTCGTCGGGTTGGACACCCATGGTCAATTCGCTACTAATAAACCGGTAATGTATAGAGAGTAGAGTAATCTTTATGGATTATAAAACGATGCCTTTTTTCATACGTGTTGTTGTTTGTTTCAATTGTTTTTTATTTGTTAATGTTTATTTTTCTGAGAGAATGCGAAAGAGTGATATATATGTTTATGCAATACTTCAACATTTTTTTCTGGGAAGCAGTATAATATTTGTATTGCAATTAGATATTGTGCAATCTAGTATATATAAAAGGCATTTCAGCAGTATATATTGTGTGAGAGAGAGAGGGGGTAAAGAGGTTACTGTGAATCCCAATGTGTATCCCGCCGCGACAAGATCTGTCTCGTTGAGGAAGGATTCGTAAGCAGGGCTGGCGGAGTCAAAAGGCCCGTACGCTGCAAACTTGTTTCCATTCACATACCTATTTTCAAAATTAAAAATCGATTATTTTGTTCGGCGTATCTGTCTTACCTCACTTTTTAACCTTCTTGGGGATAATAACGTGAGGCAGTGACAAATGAGTATTTTTTACTCAAGAAAAAAAAGATAGCGCACCATTGTTTGTTGAGATGACAACTAGCTGAAACATATACTGTATGACGGTGCGCTTTATTACAATGATTGCAGTGGCGGTGGAGGGAACGCTTTAATACCGAGCTTTTATCTCTGCTTATATTGACTTCCTAGGATGAAATGCTTCACATTATGATTCGTATATCATATAACCGTTCTATATTCCTCATTTGCGCCGTATAATTTTTAAAAAAGATATAACTTGTTTGTTTTCATGTCGAACATGTGTTAAATTATTTTTCTTTAAAATTTATGCATACGTTAGAAAAAAATCTTGATATTTCATTGGAAACATCTAAAACCTTGATCAGAATACGAAACTCAAAGTAAAAAGGTAAAATATGAAGAACATGTTGGAATAAGACATGAAGTAAAATCGTACCAGCTAGTATAAAGCTGAGTAGATGTTTGGTAGGAGCTAGACAGATAATGCCCGCATTCGAAGGACAGATGGGGTATGTTGTACTCTATACCGTTGATATTGTCCGTGTAAAAATTCAGATAGCTCGAAATATATGGGCTTGAATAGTAATAGTAATTATTCGTGGATGCTGAAACAGTTGAATGATCTGAAAGTACGAAATAAAAAGAATATTAAAATAATACTCTCTCTCTCTCTCCCTCTCTTTAATGCATAACTTTTCGTTTTCATTTTATTTTTATCTCACTTTTGTATTAACCATATTGTCAAACAGTATAAAACTTGAGAGGAAAATTATTACTTTATAGCTGCGAAGTAATCCATTGAAATCTGTAGGTGGGAGTTTTAACCCAAAGAAAGCAATCAGACCAAAAGTACGAGTATTTCCTTTGCAGTAACTGACTGACATAAATTCACAGTGACATTTACTATATAGTTTGGTAGCATCGCGGACACTAAATATAGGCAGGGTGACAAATCGTTAGTTAATTCCTAAGACATGTCGAAGTGTTTTACATACCAAGGCAAAATGCAGCAGACTGAATGTCTAAGGGTGGTATGTATAGGTGAGTGTCCTCCCCGCACATGCGCAGTCTTGTGGTAAGGTCATAGAACCCCCCAACACTGACATCAACATCTATCTCTGATGTGCGCATCTCCGACATCTGGCTGTCAGACAGGGCCTCTATAATACAAACATTTGACACGCCTGCGCATTGTTCAACATCGAAAATTACTAGAAACGTTAGATAGATTATATACGTGTTGCAGTTAAATATCATGCATGCAACCATTTAAATAACTAATCAGCCATATTTGTCTTTGGCCCCATATTTCCCTGGTAATAATAATCCCCTCCGACTTTTGCCCGTTCCAACAGTGGTATTAAACAGTAACGTTTTGATGCAGTTTCATGAATTTTAATACAACAGGGCGCATTGGTACGTGCATGAACAATGTCTTTAGCACAAAAAGGTCACATTTAGAGGTCGTAGGTAAAAGAAAGAAAAATGTGTATTTCTGTAACCAATATATATATATATATATCTCAGGTATATACCAAGCCCAAAATATTCCTTGCCAAAATGAGTAAATGGTATCTTTTTCTGCATTGAAACAAGTAAGCAGAAGTTCCTGATTGGGGGATTAAGATATGAGGAAGTGAATATCTCATTAGAAAACGAACACTATTCGTCGAAGGATATCAAGTTTACGAATTTGCTTGAACTTTCCTCAGGCCATATGTATGAGTAAATCTTCAATTTTCGCCGCTTACCTGTCAGAAAGATAGGATAGAATGTACCGCAGCTGCCTTGTGTCGGCGTGTCGGCAGCAAATGCGAGTCCGTGTATCCCAATATTGTGCCAGCCTTCATCCTGAGTGGCGTCGTTGTTGAGGGGCTCGTTAAGACCTGGGTGGTACAACAATGAGCGACTGTCTATGTTCGGGAGAGGCGGCACTGGGTCTACACACTCTTGTCCTAGGAAAAAAGAGTCATTGGGCACCAAATGACCAACATAGGTTAAAGTTTGAACGATTAAAGTACATGTATATTTAACCTATTTTAGTAACCATGTCACCCAATCCATGCAGGTGATATTTTGCCTTTGTGGAAATATCTTGCAAGTTTTCCATTTATTTTAAATAAATAAACTGACAGTCTACACATTTAGATATGAACATTTGCAAAGACTAGATGTGGGTGTTCCTCGGAACACTTGTGTCGCCTGCATTTAAGCATGTTTGATGAAAGAATTGACTAGAAAATCGATCTTTTGACAAATTATTGATAAAGCATAATCTATTTTGTGAGGTACAAAATAACACCAAATCACACACACACACACACACACACACACACACATATATATATATATATATATATATATATATATATATATATATATTTTTTTTTTTTTTTTATTTTTTTTTTTTGGGGGGGGGGGGGTCCCCCAAATAAAATATTCAAACAGTGCAATATGTAATAATTTTCCCGAGCACTTTCGACTATACAGTCTTCATCAGAGGAGTGTCAGAATGACTATGAATTCAAAACATTAACTGTAAGAAAAATTATGACGTCATTAAGCACTTATGACGTTAATTATATATATGTTGCAAGCTTGTAGTCATCATTATCATTATTGAGTTATCATTTTGTGTACTGCACTCAGACCAATGAGATCTATCTACTATAAATGTTTAAGGCAACACTTCAAATACTTTACAAGTTATGCACCACACAAAAATGAAGTCTGAGTATCAACAAAGGGCAATAACTCAGAAAATACGAAAGTCAGAGTTATCATTCTTGTGCACTGCACTCCACCTCAATGTGATCTATCCATGTTTTAAGTTTCAAGGTGATACCTCAAATACTTTTCGAGTTATGCTCCGGACAAGAAAGTGTGACGCCGACGACGCCGACGACGACGCCGAAAATACGAAAGTCAGAGTTATCATTCTTGTGCACTGCACTCCACCTCAATGTGATCTATCCATGTTTTAAGTTTCAAGGTGATACCTCAAATACTTTTCGAGTTATGCTCCGGACAAGAAAGTGTGACGCCGACGACGCCGACGACGACGCCGACGACGCCGACGACGACGACGACGACGACGGACAAAGTGATCCCTATGTGTCTGCCATGCTATGCAGGCGACACAAAAATCAATCTAAAATCATATTTGAATTCAAGCATATTCATGTTTTAAAATTCATTAAAAATACTCATTACTTAGGCAACGGTTGCCGACTCGTGTAGACCCATCTGAGCATGCACACACAGAGTCTTCGTTGCAGATGGTATTTTCAAGAGCCGAGCAAACTGTACCTCCATAGCAGAATTTGTCTAAAACTGAAAAATAAGAGCGGTTTAGTAAGTATTTTACTTCGAATATCTGCTGTTTGAAGTGTTATTTTTTCTTAAAAGGCGTCAAGGACACCAGAGCTGGCTGATTATTTTTTTTTTTGGGGGGGGGGGGGGGGGTAAATCTTGTTCCAATTTTCGTAGAAATAAATAAATAAATAAATAAATATACCTTTAATGTAAATAAATGACTGATATTTTCCTTGGTACTTCTGCAAAACATTCTATGACTATAAGCTTGGTTTTCATATACATTGACAAATCTATTCTGTGCGTTTGTTTTCCTTTTGATTTGAACAGATATATTTATGTTAGTCTTCTAAACTGAAAGAGTGAAGAATATAGAGGGATAATAAGCGTACTGTAAACCGTCCATTAAACAAAGTCATTTCTTGTAACGACCGTTATAACACATGTAAAAGTGAATACATAAATATTCTTATATCAAGTAAACTGAAACTTACAATTCTTATAACAATATTTGACATCGCTTAAACTGTGATACCGTTTATTCACTAACATATAGACAAAAAATGCGACATAATCAATTTTTAATCGCTGTTTTTTCATCGCTATCAGGGCTTTAATTATACTAATGTAGACACGTAAATGTATCGGAAATCGAACAAACACATTTGTTAGGATCAATTTAGAAAATTTCATGTTTTATCATAAAGCTTGAAAATATCATATCATATATTTTTTATATGTTTTATGATAAAGCTTGAAAATATCATATTATATCATATAATATTCATAACATTATACTAGAAATAAAAATTCCGATAGGATCAAAACAGCGTAAAAATAATGAATAAGAAAAACGCATTTTTATATAAAAAGTGAAAGTATCATATTGTACAAGTGTAGAATTATAACAGATCTCAACATACAGATTTTTTCTTTTTCTTCAAAATTGATGCGCACGTTCAAGTTAAGCTGTCGGATTTATTTATTTTTGTCGTGTTTCTGGCCGATTCTGGTAAGGATGTATTTATGTTACTAAATGACCCAGTCAAAAATAAGAATGCCTTTTCAGCAAAAATATCAACTGCATCTGAATCAAATCAACACAGGAACGGTGTTCTAGACGTTGTCAATCGACATTTAAGAAAGAAGTCAAACCGTACTGGGTTCACAGTTATTGTTCTCATCTATGAACCCCTCCTTGCAGTCACAGCGCCGGTCCTTTCCACATCTCGTGTTGTCTGCTTTAGTGCAGTCACCATCTCGTGAACAATAAGCCCCGATAACTGAAACGAAAGAAAAATCTTATCTCTGTATAAGCGTATTCAATCAAGTGATTTAATTTTACAAAATGGCGGATAATTATTGCATAACAAGATGCATAGTTCTACTGCCTCGAAAAAGCTTGAAAGTCTTAATAGCGTAGAAGTTAACGCACCGGATTCCGAGATAGAACTCAGGTCGGTCCGACGTTCGACGTTAACCAACTAAGATGAATGCATCTCTAATGAGTATCTGTAACTTTACTAAATGGTTTTATTGTGGCTA
Organism: Solen grandis; assembly: GCA_021229015.1. Lineage (NCBI taxonomy): Eukaryota > Metazoa > Mollusca > Bivalvia > Adapedonta > Solenidae > Solen > Solen grandis. Next base: position 64,964,040 of record CM037781.1, on the reverse strand, counting down.
TTAATGAACCAAATAAGGTTCGACAGCCTTCTGATCAGCTATCATATGTGCCAATGAGATCAATATCTCGATAGTGCTCCTAGATAGTGATTTAGGCTTTTTCAGTCGGGGACTTACCGCCAGACTGTTTCATCAACTAATTTTCTTATAAGGACTTAGAATATTTTCGATGTCAGTCTCCGACGAAGTTTTTTTTTAATGTTTATTTGGATTACTAATTCCATTATGACATCCCTTATGTTTCTCTTCCATTTCGGATATATTGCATTTGGCGGATAGCCGGGATTATCCGTTTGTGTACACGTCATATTCTTGTTTCCCAGGGTTAACATGAATTTTGCGAAGAAACAAACAACCAATCAGAAATTGACTGCTTGCTCAGGTAGTCTGCATGTTCGATTGTTAACCCAATACATAACCGGAATACATTTATTATTATTAGCATCTATTTCTTAATTATATTTTAGCCATCGCAGTTCGGTTTGTAATTTAGCTGATGCAGTAATTAAGACATAACTCTTTGAGAAAAATCTCCATAAATTAGATATGCAATCTGCTTATATATATAATATACAATATTAAACTAAAGCTAAATGCAAACTTTAAGTCCATTCCAAGGTACTTGATTATTATACTGGGGCAAAGACTTGCACAAAATCAGTTGGTGATTATGGCTAGACCGGCCTATAATGAAAACGAGACTTCTAACCTATATATGAAGACCGTTAAAATGTATGTGTACATTAAATTATTATCATCGCTATCATATTTTATTAATATATCAATTTGATTTAACTAAAATATACCGCTTGTACGTTTCTAAATATGAATTACTTTATGCTGTAAAAAACAATTTATAATGTTTGTTTTGATTATGTATAAACATGCATTTAAATTCATATTTGATTACATCAACTTGTTTAAAGGTAAAATGCAATTTGAAGATACTTGTATGTGCTTTATAAACACAATCATTGGTATTTACCAACAAATTGTTAAACTTACAAAGTTTTGTAGACTGTCATAATATATAGAGAAATAAAACTCACATATAAACAAAACTTTGATATAAGTACTTCTAATGCATACTGTTCATAAAGTTGTTTAGACTCACTAATAAAACCATTAACAAATAAGACGTGAAAGTATCATATCAATCAATCAGATATATTCATTAAAATTGCAAAATACACATTCTTATGATTCTGCATGTTATGCAAGGTCATTTTAGTGACATAGATGGTTCTAATTGGTAGAACATCTCCAGTGAGCTCGATTGCTTAAACAAATACTGCTATATAACGATGTTTAGTATTTTACATTGATTTGAAATACAGTTTTCATTGTCTAAGTGTCAATGCCATCCCAGAAAACATTTTAACAAGATTGAAGCTGACCTAGTCATTCTCTTAAACTGTAGAAGAGGCATTTTTACACCGGGATTGATACAATTCATCAGAATTATCATAATAATATTAACAGATTTATACCTTTTCATGAGAAAATTTATTTTTCCGTTCTCTTGTATGTGTCAAATGTAAGAGGATTAAGAAAAATAGGGTTAAGGAAAAAAAAACTCAACGTTACCGCTGACACACTGTCCATTTTGTTCTTTATAGCCGTCAATGCAGTTGCAAAGGAAATCTGAATCACACTCAGCATTTGTTGTGCTACAATTTACAAAACCGCATGTTTCTCCGATCTCTGAAAAATGAAACAATGAAGAAGTAATCCTGAACAAGGTAACCAGTTGGTAAGAGAATCCGTCCCGTAACCATGACGTCGTGGGTTGGATCCCCGGTCGTTACATACCAAAGATGTTAAAATGGTACTAGTATACCTCCCTTATCCCAGATGCCAATTCTAGAACTGTTTGGTGCAATGTCAAGATTGGTATCACTTGTTTACGGCATGACGTCGCAGTGAATCAGCACTTAATCAGTCTAAAGTCAGCAAATGATCGAAATACAGTCGATGAGAAAGATTATGTGTAGGTGTGTGCGCGCGCAACACGTATATCAGCTGAAAAAGACCAGAGAGTATTTCATCCCTATCATCATCTTCATCATCATCTGACTCCAGCAACAAGAGGAGGGACACTAACACTTCAATATCATCACGAGGCACATGATTTGATCATGCCTAGATCAATCATCAAGTCAACATGTGGCCCTGAAGTTGCCATTATTTTTAGGTTGTGGTTTCGAGCCATTCTGGGGCAAGACTATCTCATGTCTTTCCCTGTCGCAGAAAAGGGTCCACCTAAGGAAGCGTTGTAAAAGTGTTTCCCAATCTACGTACGTGTATAAGTAATAGTTTTAATATGGTTTTATTAATTGAACAATTCTGTCGCCTTATAAATCTTAGTTTAATGATAAAATACTGCAATTAAAGATGCACTACTTCAGATAAGTCAATTTAGTTCGAATATTTTCCAACTCTAAGTTTGTTACAAATCATAGATGTTTATCATCTATGACGGATCACAGTAATGAAAAGTCACATAAAAACTTCCCTGATCTCTAATATTACACATGGGTTATATGCTGAATCAGTAAGTACGAAATTAAACGGCCTCCGATACGGGTGTTTTTTAACGAATAAACCACCGTTCTATAAATAGAATTCATGCAACCAGTATAGTTCTCTCCAATGAAAAACATGTGTTATGTAACTATGTTTCATTTTCTCTAAACAACTTTTTTCCGGTTTAGGGGGCAATAGGTACCTGGCAGTAGTTTAAACAAACACCATTTTTCACCAGGAAACCGTGTATCATGCAGAGATTATTTACAAAAGTTGATAATTATGCACGCCCTATGATGGCCGATCAAAAAACGTGACAGAGCTCGATCGATTCCGGAAACCTTCGTGTAAATATTCCGGAGATTTCCATGAAGGCGTAGGAGTATTAATCTTCTACAGTCATTTAATACATCAGTTATTCTATCTAGATCAATCGGGGTTTAAATTTTTTAAACAAAAGGACAAAATTTTTGCATTATGTCAAAAAAAAATTGATTTTTTATTTTTCACATTATTTCTGTTTTAA
>CM037781.1:64939538-64960888 GCA_021229015.1 Solen grandis | reverse complement strand
GTCATGTATTCAGAGGGGTCTGATTAAGTGTTTGATCAAGTGTTCCAGAGGGAGTTCGATCAAATATTCTATGGGGTTCCGATACGTATTCTAGAGTTGATTCGATCATATATTCTAGAAAGGATTAAATAACATACTCTAGATGGAGTTCTTTCTGTAAGAAGCATAACATCTGTCTAATAAGGTCAGTTATATGGTGTTGGAGTTGCCCAAACCAATGTGATCAAAGGCAAACTATATACTACTCAAAATTTGTTAAGGATCACTTATGTGAAATCAAATTTACTTGTGTATTTGATAAATTTTGTTTTTGTGGATTACCATTTTGAGTTGTTAGATACATTATATCCCAAAGCAAGTCTATTGCGTTGCGTCCGGTCAATATTCCATTTTTAGCTCACCTGAGCACTTGAGGCCTACATTTTTTTCCCAGTCTTCATTAAACTTGATATGAATGATGATTGCATGAATTCCCAGTTAAGTGCAAATTCAGGTAGGATCAAAATGTAGGCCACTTAGTCAAATGTAAGAAAAACACTTTAGATGCCAGATTTTTTTGTCATTTTGCCTAACACAGCCATCTTAATCAGGTGAGCGACACAGGGCCATCTTGGCCCTCTTGTTTCAAAATAGATTTATCTTTAAAATCATTTCACAGAATTGATTCATAAACACGTGCAGTATCTATTAAGACAGTACCCTCACCCTTCCTAACAGAATTGTGTCCTTTATATGACGTCATGGTTACCTTTCATTGTTCATTAAATGCGCCATAGCAATAAAGCGGGTGCATGAATCGTCAATTGTAATAGCTCTTACCTTGTTTATTTGGTTATTTAAGGTAATGCATTTCGTAAGTTGCTTTTCCATCCAATATATAAAATCAATCGAGTGTTCTGATATGCAATGAAAGTAGTTATAGTTTTGAGCGTGCCTAGCTCACCGGGTCTAACACACTCCCGAGTTGAGAAAACGAGGGAGTGTGTTAGACCCGGTGAGCCTAGAAACTTCCAAAACTATAACTACTACTCTATATTTGTGATAAAAAATTAAAAAAATCACACTAATGTAAACTTTAAAAAAAACAACAATGAAAAAAATAAAGAAAATTATGTTTTTTCCTGAACCATTTTTTTACATTAATCCTCACTCTGAATATGGAGGAGGAGGGTTTTCTAACGTATTATAAAAATTCAATATTATACAGTTTTTATATTTTTGGATATTATCTCCATTGCTTCTTGTCTTCCTTGTTCTATTAATTTTTGCCTTTCTTCTTTTGAATAGTTTTTTGGAACCGCAGAGTTTTTTGTTAATTGTTTAAGCTCATTATATTTTTCTAATTCATCTAATATAAGTTTAAATTCTTGTTCAGATATCTCTCCATCTGTTAAAGCTTTAGAGATTAAATTTTTTATACTATTTAATTTACTGTTAGCAATAGTTTTAATATTATCATGTTTTTTAATTTTATTCATAAATCTAAGCCTAACAATTTTTATAGAGGCTCCAACTCCTCCACATACAAGAGCGACAATTTCTAACGGAAGTAGAATAGGAACAATTAAACCAATAGTTCCTATAATTATACTAGCAGACATAAAAGCTGTGTCTACTCCATCTGTTATATTTATTCCTCTTTTATATTTTTTATATAATGCTTTACGAGTATCTCTCTCATTAATTAATGTTTTTTCAATCTCTGAGATTTTTTGTAATCTATAATTTTGACTTGGTTCCTGGAGTTCACTACGGCTGGAACTTCGTTCCACTTCCGGCTGCTCTGCACTATGGATAGTTCCATAGTCCGGACTAGATTCACTATTTAAATCAGGGTATAAATTTGGGGCCGTTGGTTGCTTCATTTTTATATATATTATTTGAATTCAAACAATAACGAGGCAACAGTATTAACTACAGTTGTATTATCTACCAGACTAACAAAATTAATAACACTTCCAGCCTCAACTAAAAAAGGGCGTTCAAAATTATCATGTTTTGCTGTTGTTGTTTGTAAAGTAATATCACACCCACTTAAACGCTCTCCATCAACCAACACACCAACTCGCACTTCACCACTTGTCCTTTTACTCGACAGACCAATACCAGTAATATAACCACGCCTTATCACAACATAACCAACATCTTTTTCTCTACCGGCATTTCCAAATGAAAACACCTTACTTTTAAATAAAGAACCTTTTATTTCAGCACTTATTGTAATGTTTTTTAAGGATTCCTCTATTCTTTTTACCACAAGGTCTAATTTTGTTAAAGTGTCAAGTAATTCTCTATCTAAATTTGACTTTAAATTATTAAATAATTTACTTTCTAAATTTGAGTTTAAATTAATAAAATATGAATCTATCTTACTATTATCTAGTATATACTTTTTAGAACCGAATATATTCATTTTTATTGATAAAAAATGAATTTTATATAATTTATATAATCTCTAAAACATAACTCATTGGTAATCCATGATTATCTATTTTTTGTCCTTTTTCATCACGAACACTTATATTTAATTCAGAAATATTTCCCATAGTTAATTTTTTATACTCTGGATTACTAAAGTTTATATTAACAATATCTCCAAATTGATTACTCTCAACAGGAATAACACCAAGAATATTACTAGGTGCACCATCAAAGAAATTATAAGTACTATTTATTTGTTCAAGGTGAATATATAATTGTTTATAAGGAACTAAATCTATTGATTGTTCACCATGGCATGGGAGGTTAAGAAGAGGTGAATTTTCCAAATAATGACTCTCTTTAAATCCTAACATTTTTCTTAATTCTTTGGTTATTATTAATCCATAGGTTATATCACTAACTGAACTTATTGTTGGGTATTCTTCTGCTTTTAAACAAGCAATACCATTTTTTTCATCAACAGTTAATGTTATTCTGTTGTCAAAATTTTTAAATACATCAACTATTTGTTGAAAATTATAAAAACCATCTGAAATTATTTTTTTGGGTGGTGGGGATTTACGAATGTTAGTATCAATCCATTGTCCAATTAAATTATACCAACCCATAGTATAAGTAAAACCTCTCAATCCAATTTTCTTATCTCCATGTTTATTATCTATATATTGTTGTAGGTTTATAGGTTCATTAATATTAGAAATTATATGATTCATTTTTATTGATAAAAAATAAATTTTATATAATTTATATGATTTCTAAAACACTTTTTAGATGATTTCTAAAACACAACTCATTGGTAATCCATGATTATTTATTTTTTTCCCCAATTCATCACAAACACTTATAGTTAATTCAGAAATATTTCCTATAGTTAATTTTTTATACTCTGAATTATCAAAAATAATATTAACAATATCTCCAAATGATTTATTTTCAACAGGAACAACTCCTAAGATTTTACTAGGTGCTCCATTATGAAAATTATAAGTACTATTTATTTGTTCAAGGTGAATATATAATTGTTTATAATTACTAATAATATTAGCTTTTATTTTCTCTTCTTCCACTCTTTCTCTTTCTCTTTCCATTCTTTCTCTTTCTCTTTCTAATCTTTCTCTTTCTCTTTCTCTTTCCATTCTTTCTCTTTCTATTCTTTCTCTTTCTCTTTCCATTCTTTCTATTTCTCTTTCTAACTCTTCTATTCTTTTTCTTTCTAACTCTTCTATTCTTTTTCTTTCTCTTTCTAACTCTTCCATTCTTTCTCTTTCTATTCTTTCTCTTTCTTATTTTTTATCTTTAATTTTTAATGCTTCTATTATTGATTCTAAATCACCTACATCTCTTTTTTTTAAATGTTTGAGTGGAGAATTTGAAAAACCCATTATTTGAATATTTTCTATATTATACCATCCTATAGTATAATTAAAACTTTTTAATCTAATTTTCTTATCTCCATGTTTATTATCTATATATTGTTGTAAGTTTATAGGTTTATCAATATTGGAAATTATATGATACATTTTTTACTGATAAAAAATGATCCCTGAAGCTTTTAAATATAATGAGGATGTTAATTATTTATATGGAGGAGTGTTTAAAAAAAAGAATATTAACATTATAAAACAAGAAATAATAATTTCATCAGATGGAAAAAGTTTTAATGTAGATTTCCCTAATATATTTGAAAAATATTTATTACCTAAAGTTACATCAGAAGAAATAGTAGAAAGGTGGGAAAGTGATTGGATGTTATTTTGGCAGAATCAATTAAACTTTGCTATTTGGTGTTCAACTACAGGTTGTGGAGTTGACATAAAAAATCATATAAATGCGGGAGGATTAACAGGTTCTTTATTCTTATTTCATATTTATTATCAAACAAGAAGAATATTATTTGAATTATCTATTCCTCTTCCACAAGATAAAAGTTGGAATGCTTTTAATAATATTTATAACAAAGAAGCTTATGAAAGAGTATGTAAAGAGTTTAATGTAAATCCTAATGTAGATTGGAGACATAAAGAAGATGGTGGTGGTCTTGGATATATATATATACAAAAGATTCAAATGTTTGGAAAAAAACTTATTTTAAGGATAATTTTCTTTATGTTTTTGATTTATCTGTTTTTAGACTATATAGATTTATTTTTGGACCTGGAGGTCCTGTTAAAGGTAAGTCTTATACAAAAAACATTTCTATTGATTATATCAAACAACCAGATGAATTTAAAAACATATGGACAACTTTTATTCTTGATGAGTCAAAAGGTTTTACACAAGCAGGAGTTGAAAGAATTAATGAGTCTATAAGAATATATTGTTGGTCTATTCTTGGAGCACAATCTCAAACTAGAACAGATATTTTAGGAATAGGAACGGCATTTGATGCTCAAAAACAATTTTTAGTTAACATTGAAGATGTTATAAACAGTCCTATAGATATACCTAGTCAAATAACAAGATATGAAAACACATTAAAATATGCAAGAAGTAAAGTTGATTATGTTTATGGAATAGGATTATATATGTCTCCTAGTGATATGGAATTAAGAATTGGCACAATCCAAGATTATAATAATGAAATTGTAGTTGCAGAAGAAGAAAAAATTAAAAAATTCAACATTCCTACGGATGAAATCCGGCTGCGTAGCACTAAAAAGAAAAATTAACCAACCGGAACCGGACTAGTGAACCAATAAAACCTAGTAAACCAATAAAACCTAGTGAACTCATTGAAACAACGGATGAACATGAAGATGATAAAATATCTATTATAATAGGAAGTATTGTAGTAGGGGGTTTAGCTTTATTTATTTATGAATATGTTCTCTAATAAACTTTGTTCAGCTATGGAACAGCTGTGAAACACAGTAAAACACTAACGACTAACAGCTGTATATATCATTCCTTCAACTAAAATTAATAAAGCCCATAAATGTTCTCCAAACCATGCAACAACGTTTCCTGTTGTTTTTAATAACCATCCTACAATAGCTCCAATAATTCCTGGTAATGCTTCTACCGCTTTTCCTGCAAGTTTTGCTAATAGTTTAGCAATATTTGATAATTGTTTTTTTATCCAATCTCTTACATTTCCTCCTTTCCCAGGAGGTTTAGGTGTTACAGTTCCACCACCACCAGGAATAAAAGTCTCAACAATAACACCAATAATCATTCCAAAAGCAGTTAAAATACTAACAATTGTAATCCCTTGTTCTCTAAATAAAGTTTTTATTCTTTCTGCTAATGTTGTATCTTCATTTAATACTTTATGTATTTTTTTTTTCTTTTTTTATTTTAATTCAAATCACTTATTCTTTTATGATTATTTCTATTTCATATTCATCATTATCTTCCTTAGCTCTTTCTAATTTATTTTTTTCATATGCTATTTTTTTGTTTGTTTCAGAAAGTTCAGCTAAGTTATCTATAAGATGTTCTTTTACAATGGTCATTGTTTTAAGGACTCCATCCATTTCTCTTTTATCTATAATTGTTTGTGTTCCTTGTTCATTATTAAGTCCAATAAACGATGTTTCTGCTATTTCTTTTACCAAAGTTTCAGCCTCTTCAGCTGTATTAGGTAAATCAGTCATTTCTATAGTATTAATGTTATTTTCTATATTATTAATCTTATCTCGTTCCTCAATTAATTGAGCCAACTCTTTTCTACCATGACTAACCCTTGTAGAATAAGATTGAAAATCATCTACTCCTAAAACCCTTCGAACAAAATCAATACGATATTTCTTCTGAAGTGTGTCAAGTGAATAATATTTTAATGTTTCATTATCATTATAGGGATTCTTTATTACCTCTAAACATATAACACAGGTCTGTTGAATTTCCTTTTTTTTAATTAATTTCCCTCATAGGTTCTTGGTTTCTTTCATAAAACAAGTTCGTCATATGTTTCAATAAATATTCAGGGTTTGTTCCTGTATCAACATTATTATAAACATTATCAATAGAAGTACTTTGACTTTGTTCATCATTATCATCTATAAGAGGAGTTTCCTCATCATAATCATCATAATCATCTTCATCATATACAGGATTTTCAAAATCATATCCTCCTTCTGCCATTTTAATACGGATTTTATCCGGCTGCGGAACATTAAACATTAAAAATTTCCTCTAAAAAATGTCGGCTTACGGAGAAAAACTAAACCCATACAGAAGAATAAGAGAACCTAGAGGTATTAAAGGTATTCGTCAAAGTGTTGTAATAAGCAATAATCCTTCAACTATTGATCAAAATCAACAATTGTTAGTAAGATTTCCTAATCTAAGTGGTAATGATGTTATTGTTCCTGGAACAACAAGATTAGCATTTGAAATTGAAATCAAAAGTGATAGTGATGCAAATGCAACAATATATCCAAACATAGGAAGATCAATAAAAAAAATGAAGTTATGACAATTGATGATAGTGATATATTTCATTGTTATATCGATTTATGGAAGTCTCCTACAGAACGTGAAAATATGGCATACCAAGGAATTGGTAAAATAAACATGTTAAGACATAGGGTTGGATCTTAGCTTTAGATAATTTTGAATTTTAAATGCCTTTTTATCAAGCTGGGGACTCGAATATGAACTTACATTCAATGATTATAATAAAGTAGTTAAATCTACTGACAAAAATGCTTCTTACGTTATTAAGAATATTTGTTTAGAATTTGAAAGTGTTTCTGATGTTGAATTAGCTAGAATAATTAGAAATAGATTTAGTGTTAAGATGGTTATTTTATATGATAGAATACTTAGACATAGGAAAATAACAAAAAACAAATCTGATACACTTTGGAATATTAATCTAAATGTTCCAGCTAGAAGTATGAAAGGTATTCTAATGTTATTTGAAGATCCGGATAGAACATCAACAGAACATTATTTTAATCCTGAAATAACAAAAGTAGAAATAACAATAGAAGGAGTACCAAATCAACTATACAGTCAAGGAATGAGAGCTTATCAACAGTGGGATGAGATAAATAAATTCTTTGCTTTGAATTCAAAAGAGGATAAAGAAATTAGTAAAATGATAAAAAAATTAAATTTTACCTATACAACATTAGAAAAATATCTAACAACCAATTATGCATTATGGTTAGATTTACGTTCAACGGATGATAACTCTCTACATGGTTCAGGGAGAAGAATTGAAAATGCATCAGAAGGTATAACTATACAAATAACAAAAGACGCAGGATCTGATGAGCCAATAAATGTTTATCTATTTGTTATACAAGATGCACAAATTAATTTTGATGAGGGTAGATTTAAAGGAATTGTGTATTAGTGTTTCACAGCTGTTCCATAGTGTTCCATAGTGAAGTATATAAATTACTAAATAATTACTAAGTATTACTAAATAATTACTATATATGCCTTAAATAATTACTAAATAATTACTAAATAATTACTAAATAATTACTATATATACCTTAAATAATTACTAAATAATTACTAAGTATTACTAAATAATAAATTAGAAAAATGGAACTACCTAAATATCCACACTGTGCAATTATTTGTGGACAAACAGGATGTGGAAAAACAGAATTTGTTTTAGATCTTTTAGAAAAAGAATATAGGGGTGTATTTAAATATATTATTATACTATGTCCAACTATTCAATGGAATAAAACATATAAAAATAGAGAATGGATCTCTGATGTTAAAAATCCAAAAACAAAGAATTTAATAATTGTTAATCCTATTAGTAATGGAGAAAAAAATCAAGAATTTTTTAATAAATATGCAGGATATCCTACTCTATATATTATAGATGATTGTAGTGCAACTAAACAATTAACAAAGAAAAGAGACATGTTATCAGAGTTAGCTTTTTCAGGTAGACATGCAGAACAAAGTGTATGGGTTATTTCACAAAGATACAATTCAGTTTTAAAAGATTTAAGGGAACAAACAAAATGGTTATGTATTTTTTATACAAAAGATAGGGATAGTTTTGAAAACTGTCTAAGAGAAAATGATGTTATCCCTACATTAGAAGAAAGAGAAAGAATTAAAGAAGAATTGAAAAAAAAGAAACATAGTAAATTAATTTTAAAAACTGATCAACCTACAAATTATTTTGTCTGCGGATAAAATCCGTATTAAAATGGAGATTTTATCTATAAGCTGGACTTTGTCCATATTAAATTTTTTACTAATATATGTACTTTAAGTTTAATAGGTTATCTCACTTATAATTATAGAAAATTAACTTTACTTATAAGTAAATATAAAAAAATCTATTTTAAATTTTATAAAATGAATGCTGAAGAAATACTAGAAACACCAAATCCACAGAATAATGCTACGGAACGTATACATAATGAAAATGAAAAAAGAGAAAGACTTTTAGCTCTTGTTTCTGGAGGAATGAGTAAACAATATTTAGGAAAAGAAATCTCAATTTTAGATATTGAAAAATTACCAGATGAAGAAATTGATAAATTATATATTCGATATGAAGCTAAATTAGGAGCAAGTATGACAAAAACTTTAGGGAATTCTTTTATTAATTTATATGTTATGGGAGTGTCTAAATATTTTAAAGTTAAAAATCAACCTAAATTAATAGAAGATTTAAATGAAGATCCTTTTTTAAATAATGCTTTAAATTCTTTATGTTGTGAATTATATTATAAATATGGAATGTTTCTTGCTCCTTTTACAACAGTATTAACAACAATAGAAAATATTGACTTCGGGCAAAGCCCGGCTGCGGAGCACTTTGTCCATAGTCCAGTTGTGGAAAAGGAAGAACAACCTTATGGAACAGCTGTAAAACATGTTAGTGAAAATCAACAACCAGAACTTTGTACCATTAAAAATGAGTGAAGTACAAAATCCAGATCCTGTTAAAAAAAGTAAAAACCCAAAAAGAGTTGAAGCAGGTAAAAGAATTGCAGAAGCAAAAAAAATAAAAGCTGAATTAAAAAGAAAAGAAATGGAAGAAATGAAGAAAGAAAACATTCAATTAAAATCTATTACAAAAGAGGACGGACAAAGTCCGGCTACGGAACGGCTGTATAACACTGTTAAACACAATGATGAAGTTAAAGAAGTTCAACATAGTGTTCCGCAATGCTCCGCAGCTGGACAAAGTCCACAACCAGATTTCATCCATGTAAATATATACAAAAATTATATACCTTTATGTCTAATTGGAGTTGTTGGATTGGGATTATATATGTATAATTCTAAACAAGTAAACCCCATGCAGAAAGAAATTAAACCACAAGAAAAAGTTGAACCACAAGAAAAAGTTGAATATGACCCATTTAATCTTTAGTGCTACGCAGCTGGACTTCGTCCATAGCCGTTCCGTAGCCGGACTCTGTCCGTAGTGTTTCACAGTGTTTTACAGCTGAACAAAGTTCACAAATTTGTTTTCTAAAAAATGGCGGATGAAAAACAAATTGTTAATACAGCTTATCATGGAGTATTGATTTCTGCTTTTACAGTGGGTTATTCAGAATTAATTAGAAAACTTTTTAGAACAAATACAACCAAACTACAAATGGATTTTAAAGATATTTCAATGTTAACTCTTGATATTATATTATCTATTTATACAAAAGAATTCTTAGTTAAGCAAGGTATTATTTCTGATAATATTATGAAGTAATGCTACGCAGCCAGACTTTGTCCGTATTAAAATGGCAAGTGCAATAGCGATGATGATTGGTGGAGCGGCATTGAATGCTGCTGCATTTGGAGGTGGTAATTATTTATTTTCTCTTATTGATAAGAATAAAAGTAATGAAGAGAAAAAAAGACATGATAAAGCAATGGAAGAATATAAGCTTCACATAAAAAAAAAAATTAAGCAATGAAAGAATATTACTATATCACAGGTAAACAATTAGAACCTTTACCTAAAGAACCTACATTAAGTGATTTTTATACTCCTTCTGAAGATCAAAAAAATAAAGAGATTGTATTTATTATTGGTGGAATGACATTAACTGGATTTATTGCATGGAAGCTATATAAATGGTAAAGTATCTATTCCATTGTCACATATATATCTTTTATCATCAAATGGAGACATACTTATTTTATTTACTTCATTAATATACATTTCATGTTTATCAGAATTTAATGTATACATCTTATTTATTTGTTGTGTTTCATTAAATAAACAATTTTTATAATCATCAAACTTTATATCTTTAGTTATTGTTGTTTTACCTATTCCTTTTAATTTCTTTATTTCCTGTAGTGCTACGCAGCCGGACAAAGTCCGTAAATCTTCAGTTAAAGTAAAAGAATAAGCTTTACTTCTTAAGAAAACTATCTCATACATAGGGTTTCCATTTAGTTCATCTTTAAATTTTCCAATTACTTTTTTATTTTTTTGTGAATGAAGTGGGTGATCTTTAGGATAATCAGATGTATCTAAATATTCATCTTTTATTTTTTCTAAATCTTTATAAACATCTTTTGTTGTTATTGATAAGAAGATACTATCCGTATCTGAAGCAACAAGTTCATTCTTTTCCCATAGTTTATTAACAACATCATAATAAAATTGATACATTAATAATTTAGAATAATCTAAAATTGCTTGTCCTAAATAAATAGGTTTATTAAATGTAACAGAAGTAGCATTATTTACAATTGCAACAAGATTATCATTGAATATAACTGAATCTTTAAAATTAGGTTTATTTATATATTTTCTTACTTCTTCTCTATTGGTAAGTAGATTAATCTCATTTCTTCCTCTTATATTTTCTAAAGTTTTTCCATAAAATTAATTTATTAAATTTTATTTTTAATTTATTCCAATTTTTTTTAAAATATTTTTTTTTTTAAAGTAAGAAATAATTTTTCTTCTTTACCTAATGGTTTATCTCCTAATAAATTTAATTGATAATTAGATAATTGTTCTTTATTTATTTTCATCTTTTCAGGTGCTAAAGGATATTTATTTGTTTTCTTTTTACATTCATCTGTATACTCTAAATCACATTCTACTATACAACCTCTACCTTTTGGAATATCTTTATAATAATTAGGATTATTTTCCCATTTAAAATCTTTGGTTGGAAGAGGTTGAGACATTGCCCATCCATAAAGATTATTAGCGTCTAAGTATAATAAGTATTTTTCTTCAAAGAATTCATTTAAATCTCCTCCATTCTTTAATATTTTTAACGCTTCTTCTTCTTCATAATCATCTATAATTCTATAATTTTCATCATAATTAGGAGTATGTTTATTATAAGCTTTTACATGTCTTGGGCCTAGAACCCCAGAGAAACCACCTCTTATTCCTTTTTCAAACATTTGCAACATATCTATATCAGTTAATAATTCTAACTCTACTCCAGTATATTTTAGTCCACATTGCCATGTTAATCCTGGAGCAGAATAACAATAACAAGGATCTATATTATGATGTTTTAAGAAAAAACTTCTAAATTTTTTTTTCACTTTCTAAAATAGGAAATTCATCTATTGATTTAGCTATATCTGATAACCCTTTACTCATAAATCTATAAGAATCTAAGAATCTTAATTTTTTATAATATGATCCATAATCTATAGAAATATATTCTTCTGAACTTTTTAAATTTTCTTTATTATAATTATCTTCATATTTCAAATTAATCATAATTAGAACCATTATGAAAAAATACAGGTATTAACTTTGTTACTTTACCTTCTTTAGTATTACATGATTGACATGCTGCTCCTCTATATTTCCCAGAAAGATGATTATGTTCTCTTACTTTATAATTATCATCATTAAAACCTTTTTAAAATTTCTTTAAATATCTTTATTACTTTTTCTACATATTTTTCTATTGCATCATTTCCAACATATGAAAAGTATTGTGATTTATATATATTTGGATAATCAGATTTAACATATATTCCATAACTATTTACTTCTTGTTTAAATATTTTATTTGTGTAAGATTCATTAGGATTTGGTTGAATAGTAGATAATGGAATATTATTTTTCAAAAAAAAAAATGGTAATTTATTTTTGAAATGGTAATTTTTAAATTTAAGAATATTTTTTCCTGGTTCAGGCATTATAGATTTACAATGTTCATTATCATAACATATTTCTTTATGATTAATTAATGTTATTTCTCTTTGAAATCCTTGTAAACAATTTCTACATGTAAATGATTTATGTTTATTCTTATCATACTTGAAACTATCTAAATTTTTAATTAAACAATAATGGGTATTTTCATTACTTTCAATGTATAAGAGATCAAAAACATTTTCATTTTCAATTTTAGAAACATTTTTTTTTAAACTGGATATAAAGATTGTTTATTAGATTGATCTTCTAATGCAAAAACATTTATAGATATATTATTTTGTCTCTCTACTTTTGGAATATCTTTTATTTTAACTGGATATTCAATTCCATCCATATTAAGTTTATTTTCATATGGTTTATATTTTGTCACTCTTTCTTTGTTATCATCTGCAGGGAATAACTTTGATAGTATTGCCAGAGAAAACATTTGTTATCATTTTTATTTTTAACATTAATAATATTATTTGATTTAAATTGAAGAGGTATATAAGATGAAGCTTTCTGATAATCATATTTATATTGTTTTACTTCTACACTTTTAATATTTCTAAAAACAAAACCAGATCCTCTTTCTTGAAATTTATCTACCCAAGCTTCAAATTTATCTCTCAAACTATTATAGAATTCTTTTATATTATTTTGTGTTTGAATAACTTGAACAGGGTGAGAGTAATGACTTTCTATTATATCAGTAACTAAAGGGGTTAAAAATTCACTTGTTATTATTATTTTTATTTTCAAAGGAAAGTTACTAATAACTATTCTTTTTCTTAAAATTAATATATTTAATTATATTTTCTTCATCTATATCATCAATAATAGTTTCAGTAATAAGATCTTTAAAATTTCTTGGTCTCATTTTAAAAGAAATAAATTTTAATTAGGTGTTTCACTGTGTTCCACAGCCATAGGATAATTTTTCATATAATCAGGATTTCTAACAATAAACTCTTGATACGCTTTTTTATACTTTTCTTTGTTGTTTTGATAATGTTTTTGTTGATTAGGCTTAAGACATTGTTTACATGCAGATTTAATACCAAATCTTCTTCCTGTTTGTTTATAATATTCACTTAGTAGTTTGTATTCTTTACATTTTGTACAAACTTTTCGATCTGCCATTTTTTAAGAAAACAATTTTAAGCTATTTAAAAATGGATCACCCAAAAATATATTGTTTACGTTGTAAAAAAAATACTGAAAATAATTCAGTAGAACAAGTAACAACAACCAATAATAGACAAATGTTAAAAGGTAAATGTTCTGAGTGTGGATCTAAGAAAAATAGATTTATAGGAACAAAAGGGGATAAATTAGATAGAGTTATAAAGAAATTTCCTAAAAGACGTGTTTTTGTTGATTCAATAGATAAAATATGGGCTGTTGATTTAGTAGATATGCAACAATATTCAAAACAAAATAAACACTATAAATATTTATTAGCAGTTATAGATGTTTTTAGTAAATATGGTTGGTTAATTCCTTTAAAAAATAAAACAGGAGTAACAGTAAGTGAAGCATTTAAAACATTATTTGAAGAAAGAAAACCAATTTTTATTTGGTCAGATAAAGGATCTGAATTTTATAATCGACAAGTAAAAGAATTGTTAAAAGATAATAACATAAAATTATATTCAACAGAGAATGAAGAAAAATCTAGTGTAGTAGAACGTTGGATAGGAACTATGAAACAACATATGTTTAAATATTTTACTGCTCATGAAACTACTAAATATTATGATATATTAGATCAATTAGTTAAAGATTATAACAATACAGTTCATTCTTCAATTAAAATGACACCTGTTGAAGCAAGTAAATCAGAAAATACATTAACAGTGTATGAAAATTTATATCCAGAAGAAGAAAAGAAAATTAAGAAACCTAAATTCAAAGTTGGAGATAGAGTAAGAATAACAAAAAAGAAAGGTAAATTTGAAAAGGGTTATACTACTCGTTGGACTAGAGAAATATTTATAATTGAAGAAGTTTTAAATACAAATCCTGTTACTTATAAAATAAAAGATTTAAAAGATGAAGACATTATAGGTAGTTTTTATGAACAAGAATTACAGATAACTGAGTTCTAGATAATATCCAAAAATATAAAAACTGTATAATATTGAATTTTTATAATACGTTAGAAAACCCTCCTCCTCCATATTCAGAGTGAGGATTAATGTAAAAAAATGGTTCAGGAAAAAACATAATTTTCTTTATTTTTTTCATTGTTGTTTTTTTTAAAGTTTACATTAGTGTGATTTTTTTAATTTTTTATCACAAATATAGAGTAGTAGTTATAGTTTTGGAAGTTTCTAGGCTCACCGGGTCTAACACACTCCCGAGTTGAGAAAACGAGGGAGTGTGTTAGACCCGGTGAGCTAGGCACGCTCAAAACTATAACTACTAATGAACAATAAGTGATCTTAGCAAATTTTGATTAATATATTAGGGATCGTGTAGAATTGTAAATTCTCTCTCTGTGAATTGTACAATTTAGGACGGGTTTCATATTAACACATATGAGGCATGCCCATTTATGATGAATTTATATCACGCCGCTTGCATGACAATGACACGTATCTATATATTTAATTTATTATCATAAAAATCAAACTTCTCTTATTTTCTTTTTAAACTTATAACGGAATTCAAGTCTTAAATATTTCAACCAGTGATAAAAGTGCATCGTTGTTTAGTGGATGCACTCGAGGAAAATTAGGTTAAGGTCGATATTATTACATTGACCCAGACGTCTGGTTATCTTGACATTCTAAAAAAAGTCTACCTGTAATGCAATAGCGCCATTTTCACAGACCCATTAGGCTTCATTTTGTAAAATTACAATTAAGCCTGATTTTTTGCAATATCTTGTTTTGAAAACTAGATTTTTATCAGTTATAATTCTGAAGGAAACACTGTGATCTATTGCAGTCTTAATTGAGACTTACTACTGTGTAATAACACCAACTTCGATAGAGCGTTGGCTTACAAGCCGATTGTTTGAGACCGATTGTGAATTTACTTGTATACAGTCACTTCTAGAAGATCTGTATCTTACGTTGTCGAGGACAACAGATCTTAGGCTATCGGTTTGGGTATAGAATACATCATGAGCGACCACTGGGATCCCACCCTTGAAATACAAGCTAATCCAAGAAAAATGATTGGGAAGCATGAAGTTGCAAGTATTAATTATTAAAGTTTTATCTCCGGAAATATTGAAATGCACTTCTATTGAAATGCACTTCTGTCGAAGAAATGTCACGAGTTTTGATACCAGAGAGCTTTGCAACGATCACTCCAGTAAACGTTTTCAGTGATGGCAACTGCGTTTCGAACTGATTCAAATTCAGCGTTTAGAAATGAAACACTTATGTTGAGTGCATGGTTAGGTTTGTTTTTAGCTAATGAAGAGCTTTAGCATATAAAATAAGCAAGAGACGTATACAGCTATGTCATCGAACCACTCAGATACACAGTGCATTTTAAAGATGAGTTTATGGTACCAAATGATCAGGAAAAATATATATCAAGAATCAAACTTTGAAATCTACGAGGGACGGTTCGTAGGCATCGCTCGTTCATTTGTATGCCGTCGCAACTGCCTTTTTAACCGACTGTTTTTACAATATTTCCCAAAGTAGAAAGTGTAACTGTAAACAAGTTCATCACCAGACTGTAAATCCCTTCTCAACGGATCGCCCATCCCTTGGTCCTTAAATATACATAATGTGCACCCACACTTCAAACACCAACCCCCATAGTTGGCCTCCAATTTATTTCTTGTCATGATAGTAATGCAAACAATGATACACTGCAAGTAAAATATCTAAGACTATTTCGAATCCTGTTTCGAAGGCCAGAATTTACGCGAATCCCAAATGAAAACGAGCAAAGAAGATAAGACTAGCAGTGCAATTACAGATGATAAACCAGATTAAGACACGCAATATGAATACAAGATAAGGTAAGGCTTGCAGTGATAACGCACCAGGTCAGCCTAGCAGCAGTATCCCAGAAAAAGATATAATAACGCAACCGTTGACAATATCCAGACAGGCTTAGGTCAAACATCAAATTTTGATTTCGGTAAAATTGTCGATAACACAGTATCTGCTACGGAGTTGTCAACATGACAATAGTTGAATTTTTATCGAAGCATAGACACACTGAAGAACTTAGCTTTTTAAAAGTGGCTTGTCGGCAACAGAGAAAGAAACGTATTTTTCCCGAAGTCTTGATTAGGAAACCATAAGTGACTGATATATAGCTACATTTTCAAGGGCGTTTTGTGTAGAATTTGTGTTCCCTTCCACAATCGGAAAAAGATCAATAAAAATTCATGAAGATTCTGAATTTCACAAAAGCGCATGTTTGCAGTATAAAAGCAAGTCTTTCACAGTCCCTAGGCACAATGACATACCAGATAAGCCACCACAACAAATTCATCTTTGATAAAACATCAGGCTATTGTTGGTAATTGTCGCCGTGATTTTGTTTTGCGGGAAACAAAACATATCCCTCAGAGGTCATAGAGATGATTTAAGTACATCGAACCTTTGGGCAATTTTGAATGCCTTTGCCAAGTATGATACTGAGCTTACTGAGCATATACGGGGAGGGGAGGCAAACAATATGTAACGTACAAAAGTAAGACTACTCAAAACGAGCTGATAGCTATCATTGAAACAAAATCGAAGTGCCATTTTGAAGTGTATCAGCCCAATGTGATATTACTCTATCATTGCCGATGAAGTAAGCGACAAATAAGCAAATCAAGAGGTACTTGCATTGTGCGAGGGTTTGATGACCAAAATGATCAAATTCAAGAGATATTTTTTTATTATTTATTATCCTTGAACGAGCTAATTGGGAAACCACTTCGGCAAAGATTGTGAACACATTGAATGGGAACAATATCAGATGAAATGGGATGCTCAAGGCTTGTTGGCAACACTATCTTCGTTCCAGTTTATCATGACATTCATTTGTGTTATATTTATATTTGACAAGTTAAACACAGACCGGCCTCTTGCATCTTAACTACGTCCGCAAGATGTAGATATGTATCAGGCATATACTCTCGTTGATGATAGGACCCATGGTGTGAATGCTATGAGTACAGATATTGATATCGAGTTTAATGATTGGTTGGATACCAAACTCATTGCAAAAATGACTTGTGTATTGACATAAAATGTCCCGTGTTTGCGGACGGCAGACAATAAGAGCAAACATGAATAGCTTGAACCCGATTGACTTTATCAAAAAGCAATAGCTATACCGTTCTTAGATCATTACTTCGTGCTAGAGGTTTGGAAGATCTAACAATGCGTTTCCAGGAGGGCGATCGCGCAGGTTATGCTATATTCTCTTTGATACCTACATCAATGGCAAAACTTACAAGCTTGAAAATAAAGCAGCTCGCGTCTGACTTGATGTTCTGTCGAAGTCGAAGCTTGGGAACTGGCAGAAAGCGAGCATATAATTTAGTGAAAAGGGAATAAAACCAAATAGTTTGTTTAGGTCATATACTTTAAGATACGGTGATATGTTCTCAGACACCAAGACACTTCTGCAAATTGGGTGCACTTTGCTAGTGACGTCAGGTGAAGCTGAACGATCATTTTCCGACCTTCTTCGCATCAAAAACTACATGCGCAGCCCGATAAAAGAAGGCTTGTTTGCGGCACTGGCATTGATGCATCTGCATCTTGCCAAGGATATTGATGTCAAATATTCACATCTCGAACTAAGAGATGAATGTTTAGGTCATCGACACTGAAAGAATATATGGCCAAAAGATAAGTGAAATAAAAGCTGTCATTAAACGATGACAAAATATCCCCAAAATGATCACCAATGTTATTTTTCAAAGCTTTTGACCATAAATGTGAAGGCCATGCTAGGTCAAAGGTTTTTGTCCAACGGATTGCAGTGTCTAAGTATGAAGTAAATTCATTTAGGAATAAAAAAAAAGTTTCGGATGGAGTGATTGACACACCAACACACTGACGGGCGGTTCGAACTTAATATGCCCCACTTCGGGAAATAAGGCGTTCGACCTATACGGACTTTGTAGAAATGTAGCCTGAAATATTATTGAAAATCGATTCGAAAATGCATCAGAAAGCACCATTTTGCGTTCACAAAGTAAACTTTGGGGGGATACCCCTCAAACCTCCTCTAGCACGAAGGGATTTCCCACACGAAAAATTCGAAACATGGAATGTTTCACCTAATTCACTTTCAGGTACTGCTCCTCAGACAGAACATCACTCCGCAGCCCCCCCCTAATTGACATGGTACAGACTTGTCTCATTTCATTATTTTTGTCAAACGATAAATTTTCATCATCTTTATTTAATCCCGAACCTTCTAAAGATCCAGAATATGGATATTTTGGATTTTCATCTTTTTAGCTCACATTGTGATCCCGTGATTGTCCGTCGTGCGGCGTCAACAATTTTTAGTGTTTACACTCTATCACCTTTATTTCTTAAGCAATCATCTTCAAACTTTAAGACAATGTTTATGACCATAATGTCTCGATTGAGTTCGATTATGGCTGAGATCCGTCAATTAGGTCAGGAGTTATGCCCCTTTTAATATTCAAAAAATGCCATATTTCACGTTGTTTACACTCTAGCATCTTCATCTTTTGAGCAGCCATCATCAAACTTTATGGCAATGCTTATGACCATAAGGTCTCGATTGAGTTCGATTATGCTGACATCCATAATTAGGTAAGGATTTATGCCCCTTTTAATATTCAAAAAATGCCATATTTCACTTTGTTTACACTCTAGCATCTTCATCTTTTAAGCAATCACCTTCAAACTTTATTGCAATGCTTATGACATAATGTCTCGATTGAGTTCGATTATAGCTGACATCCATCAATTAGGTAAGGATTTATGCCCCTTTTAATATTCAAAAAATGCCATATTTCACTTTGTTTACACTCTAGCATCTTCATCTTTTGAGCAATCATCTTCAAACTTTATTGCAATGCTTATGACTATAATGTCTCGATTGAGTTCGATTATGGCTGAGATCAGTTGATTAGGTCAGGAGTTAAGC
Organism: Solen grandis; assembly: GCA_021229015.1. Classification (NCBI taxonomy): domain Eukaryota; kingdom Metazoa; phylum Mollusca; class Bivalvia; order Adapedonta; family Solenidae; genus Solen; species Solen grandis. The sequence goes on along the minus strand of CM037781.1, from coordinate 64,941,270 downwards.
CCCTTTTAATATTCAAAAAAAAGCCAGATTTCACGTTGTTTACACTCTAGCATCTTCATCTTTTGAGCAACCATCTTCAAACTTTATGGCAATGCTTATGACCATAATGTCTCGATTGAGTTCGATTATGGCTGAGATCTGTCAATTAGGTCAGAAGTTATGCCCCTTTTAATATTCAAAAATGCCATATTTCACGTTGTTTACATCTTTCCTGTTTTTTCTTCAAATTTATTATTAATGACCATACTGTCTCGATTGATTTCAATTGTGGCTGAGATGGGCCATTTAGGTCAGGAGTTATGCCCCTTTTAATACAAAAAATGCAAGATTTCACTTTGTTTATTCTCTACCAACTTCATTTTTTTAACAATCTTTTTTAAACTTTAAGAGAATGTTTATGCCCATAATCTCGCAATCGGGTTCAATTATAACTGATATTGACTAGTAAATTTAGGAGTTATGCCCTTTTCACCATACAAAAAGCCAGATTTCACTTTTACACTCCAGCATCTTTATTTCTTAAGCAATCATCTTTCTCAGGTGAGCGATCAAGGGCCATCTTGGCCCTCTTGTTTGATTTCCAATTATTCAGATCTTTTTTTCTTCATGCAAAGAACATAGCAATGATTTGGAAGGAATATTTGGTAACTTTGCATACCATGACAGAGACACGGACATTACAAAAAGTAGAAAAAAAATCTTCTGATTTAATGCTTATGTTATGAATTTATTTTAAAATTGTGTTAAATTGTCATTTTAAGAGCAATTTCTTCCTCAATTGTTTTCCTTGTTTCAAAAAATTGAACATACCTGGATGAATACCATCTTTATTAAGTTTGAAAATAATCCTGGACATAGTATAGCTTTTACTTCTTCTTTTGTAAATCAGCAAACCTGCTCTAAATCTTAATAAGGTAACACAATTAGTAGAATTAATATCCCTGAAAAATCATTAAATAGAGCTTTTGAGCTTTTCTGTGAGAAAGGATTATATCCTGCTCCTTGTAACCAGCGAAATCACCTGATTTACCACCTTCAGATAAGTGCCCAAGTTCAAACGCATGTGAAGGAATTCCTGCCAAATAACTTAAACAGTCGGGAAAACGTCAAAAACTCCCTGTACTTTACATAGAGCGAAAACTAGACGAAGCAATCCCTGTTCGATAAATGTTTTAACTGTATAAATCTAGAAAAAAAGTATCCTTTTCAGTTAAATTACACGTTCCAAACGAAATATGTATATTTTCGATATGTATATTTACACTGCTTTCCAAATTTCTTTACAGCCAATACATTTGCTGAGCTAGGGTAGCGCCACCTCTGAATATAAATTCAAAATTAATACTTTTTTTATAAATGGCTCGAAATTCGGTTTCATGTCGCTTCCCTTACTGTCTGATAAAAAAAATTCGTTCAAAGACTTTCTATTTTAACCGAAAAAAGAATGTTAATTATAATTCGAAATGTCTGCTTACTCGATACTTCTGTAATAAAATATAGTTATATCACTTAAAAACTATAGTGCTGCTTTGTCTTTTTTTTTTTAAATATCAATCTATTAGGTATATCTAAAGAATGCGTAATACTATTTTCCTTCAAAATATATAACACATAAACGTAGACAAACAACAACACAATAACACGTACACTCTGCACTCAACTCCACCTCTAACAAAACAATGGCAGTTTTCAGTACTTTCTATAACCGATATATATATATATATATATATAT
>CM037781.1:64896102-64939438 GCA_021229015.1 Solen grandis | reverse complement strand
TTTCGGAATACCGAGAATCTTTCTCTCCCCCCCCCCCCCCCTCTCTTTCTCTCTCTCACCATATATCTGTCTGTTTCTCCGCACCTAGATTGGAATTAAACCTCGAGATAGACAAATTGTTCTATATCGCAATTGTACCATATATAGATGAACTCATGTTCGGAAATGTAAAATGAATGGTGATTACGTCATTTAGAAACAGAGCCTGAAGCGTATTCTCTTCCTTATGAGATATTATAACTGAGACCTGACTCAAAGTTTTCTAGGTCAATTTCAGTCTAAAGTCCATGCTTGGTCAAATGTTTTGGATAGTTTGGATTTGAAAATGTTACATTTGAGAAAACGGTCGAGTGGTTAGAGCGATATCTCAGTAATTTGGATGCCGAGGGTTCGATCCGCGGCAGGGATTATACATAAGGCGTAAAACGAAAATAGTCTTATTTCCGGTTACAGTCTGAAAAAAAAAAATAAGGGTCGGTAGGTCGTTTTTTTTCTCTAGAGATATGATATGCAAATGTTACCGGCTACTTGCTATAGGTTGGGTTGTAGCCATGGTTACCGTGCATCCCCCCCTAGACTTTTTCTCATAGGTACCAAAATGTGCATTGAGGTCTTCTAAACACGATTTGAGGGTGCCCCCAGAAAAAAACTCATTTCAGCTATGTTTAATTAAAGGGTTTCTATGGTAACCATAAAGGATTTTTCAAAATACCCTAAGTAATTAATATTGGCTATAACTTTCCTTCTGTTGATGTTACAGAGTTCAAACAAGTACCAACGTAAAGAAAAGACTTTATAGTTTATGCACATATATAAGATTAATTAATATTCATACGTGCTATCTCATGAATATTGATGAGATAACAAAAATAGAAGAAAAATAAAAAAAATCATGATTAATACTTATTTCAAAAGCTGTTCTGATACGCAAAATGATTAAATATGGTTTTAAATTGTAAATTTTGATCTTTAACTGTAATGTAAAAGTTTTTGGTTCACAATATTTGAGTTTAAAATTGTTAAATTAAGCCTATTTGCATATAGCTGCGTTTTTCTATTGAAACATTTATTTGAACTTAAAACGTCAAAATGATTATATTCAATGAAAATCAATTTAAGATATTAGTTTAAGTCACACAAAATTCAGATAAAATGTTATTTCTCAAAAATGTTTTTGAGTTGAACAATTATTTAAAATAATCATAATTACCCTCATGAATATTAATGAGAAGACTCAAAAATTAATAGCAGCACCCCCCCCCCCAAACTCCTGAAGTTTTGTATATTTGAAGAGATTTTTCAAAGAAAATTTTTATTAAAATTTTATTTTTTTTATTATATTGAGTGACTCAATTCATTAGACAATGACCTCGAGACAATAACAATGGCAATGGAGTGATTTTTGCCCCTTAAGATACAGCAGTAGTGTATTATATATTAGAAATTGTTGCTGTTTGGACAACATCAACCATTGCTACTATATAACTGTTTCATCTTGCTGTTATGAAGAATGTTTCTGCATATACAGTGTACATGTACGATTAGTCATCATCGTCAACATCTTCCAAAATGTCTACAGTGTCATCTTCTTCTGCATCATCTCCTTCAAGAGTTCCCTCAAAAACATCTACCAACAATGGAGAAAGTAGGTCGCCTTCAATCCAGAGTGGTTCTATCCTTCCACTCTCAAGGGTCCAACCATGCTGCTGTGAAACAGCTGGTATGTCTGGGTCTGCGATGTGCGACTGCTTCCAGATGCCCACCTGATAATTTACCCGCCGTATATGCTGCAGTAGACACTTTTTGCAGGGAGGCAAATACCCCAAGTCTACGTATCTCAGTGCATTGGTCGGTTTGTCCTCACATTTCTCTTTTATTTTCAGAAGTCTGAATTTGTCAACATCTTTGACACGGACATTGCCGTACATGGCACAGGTGAAGGCTCCAAGATCGTTCAATAAATCATCAGTCACTTCCCAAGAGTTTCCAAGACTACCTAGAGATTCTTTGCAGACAGGTCTCTTTTCCAGAGTTTTGATTGGACCAACATGTCCCCTACCTTTGAACGCACTGGTTGAATCACACCCACAAAAGGCGTGCAGGCCAAGCAACGCAGAGCGATGATCTGGTGTGAAGGCATCAGCAAGTTCTGTCATGTTTATAAGTTTCCTGTGATTGCCAGACCCAGTGTCAAATAAGACTGTGATACCTTCAAACAATTCAATGAAGTACAGGACAATAAAAAAGATGTCACTGTCAGGTGTTCTCACTTGAACTGTCTTGTGGCCTTTCTCTTTTGCATAGAGTATGTAAAGTACAACTCTCGTATCTGTTTCCTCCTGTGTTGATTTCAGATCTGCGATGTTTGTTGTGACTGTAGTCTTTCCATCATGTGACGTGTAATGGAAAGCTTCTCCCTCACAAATGAGGATGACCTGTCTTTCCCTTAGCATGCCGGCATATCCATCACTTTGCCATGTTTTACGCAGTATCTGCACAAGCTGCTTTTTGTTATCATCATTGGTCAGGAATGATTTCCAGTCTGCAGGTCTCTTTGTATGCTCTCCTTGGACCAACAGCTTCTCAGACTTTCCTCTCCTAACTCTTTCCATGCTTTTAACCGAGTTTTCTAGGTACATGTCTACTGAAAATGATGTCGGTTTTCTGAGGCACCATTTTGAACAACTTTTCTGATATTTGTTTGAAATTGCCTGGCACTTCTTTCATTGAATGGAAAAGAGCATTTCCATCTTCTACTACAAGCATAGTTTTGTCCTGTTCGGGAGGATCAGCTAATTCAACCCCTTCAATCAAGTACTTGAGACCCTTTGATAGAGAAAAATGAGAAGTTCTTCGAACCAATCAAGAGGCTGAACTTGAAAACAATGGAGAATCTAAGTAAAAAAGTGACCATTAAATCAAGTAAGAACAAGGTCATTGAGTACAGACAACAAGGAAATGTTGCTATGCAGCTCTTAGTTTTGTCACAAACTCCAGACATACACTTTGACTTGGCTGATCTTATGAAATACCCACTAACTCCTGTACCATTCAGTATTGGAACCGCCGATGGCGGATTAGCAAAAACAGACAAATCAAAGGGTTTCAAGTACTTGATTGAAGGGGTTGAATTAGCTGATCCTCCCGAACAGGACAAAACTGTGCTTGTAGTAGAAGATGGAAATGCTCTTTTCCATTCAATGAAAGAAGTGCCAGGCAATTTCAAACAAATATCAGAAAAGTTGTTCAAAATGGTGCCTCAGAAAACCGACATCATTTTCAGTAGACATGTACCTAGAAAACTCGGTTAAAAGCATGGAAAGAGTTAGGAGAGGAAAGTCTGAGAAGCTGTTGGTCCAAGGAGAGCATACAAAGAGACCTGCAGACTGGAAATCATTCCTGACCAATGATGATAACAAAAAGCAGCTTGTGCAGATACTGCGTAAAACATGGCAAAGTGATGGATATGCCGGCATGCTAAGGGAAAGACAGGTCATCCTCATTTGTGAGGGAGAAGCTTTCCATTACACGTCACATGATGGAAAGACTACAGTCACAACAAACATCGCAGATCTGAAATCAACACAGGAGGAAACAGATACGAGAGTTGTACTTTACATACTCTATGCAAAAGAGAAAGGCTACAAGACGGTTCAAGTGAGAACACCTGACAGTGACATCTTTTTTATTGTCCTATACTTCATTGGATTGTTTGAAGGTATCACAGTCTTATTTGACACTGGGTCTGGCAATCACAGGAAACTTATAAACATGACAGAACTTGCTGATGCCTTCACACCAGATCATCGCTCTGCGTTGCTTGGCCTGCACGCCTTTTGTGGGTGTGATTCAACCAGTGCGTTCAAAGGTAGGGGACATGTTGGTCCAATCAAAACTCTGGAAAAGAGACCTGTCTACAAAGAATCTCTAGGTAGTCTTGGAAACTCTTGGGAAGTGACTGATGATTTATTGAACGATCTTGGAGCCTTCACCTGTGCCATGTACGGCAATGTCCGTGTCAAAGATGTTGACGAATTCAGACTTCTGAAAATAAAAGAGAAATGTGAGGACAAACCGACCAATGCACTGAGAAACGTAGACTTGGGGTATTTGCATCCCTGCAAAAAGTGTCTACTGCAGCATATACGGCAGGTAAATTATCAGGTGGGCATCTGGAAGCAGTCGCACATCGCAGACCCAGACATACCAGCTGTTTCACAGCAGCATGGTTGGACCCTTGAGAGTGGAAGGATAGAACCACTCTGGATTGAAGGCGACCTACTTCCTCCATTGTTGGTAGATGTTTTGGAGGGAGCTCTTGAAGGAGATGATGCAGAAGAAGATGACACTGTAGACATTTTGGAAGATGTTGACGATGATGACTAATCGTACATGTACACTGTATATGCAGAAACATTCTTCATAAAAGCAAGATGAAACAGTTATATAGTAGCAATGGTTGATGTTGTCCAAACAGCAACAATTTCTAATATATAATACACTACTGCTGTATCTTAAGGGGCAAAAATCACTCCATTGTCATTGTTATTGTCTCGAGGTCATTGTCTAATGAATTGAGTCACTCAATATAATAAAAAAAAAATTTTAATAAAAATTTTCTTTGAAAAATCTCTTCAAATATACAAAACTTCAGGAGTTTGGGGGGTGGGGGTGCTGCTATTAATTTTTGAGTCTTCTCATTAATATTCATGAGGGTAATTATGATTATTTTAAATAATTGTTCAACTCAAAAACATTTTTGAGAAATAACATTTTATCTGAATTTTGTGTGACTTAAACTAATATCTTAAATTGATTTTCATTGAATATAATCATTTTGACGTTTTAAGTTCAAATAAATGTTTCAATAGAAAAACGCAGCTATATGCAAATAGGCTTAATTTAACAATTTTAAACTCAAATATTGTGAACCAAAAACTTTTACATTACAGTTAAAGATCAAAATTTACAATTTTAAACCATATTTAATCATTTTGCGTATCAGAACAGCTTTTGAAATAAGTATTAATCATGATTTTTTTATATTTAATTCATGAGATAGCACGTATGAATATAAATTAATCTTATATATGTGCATAAACTATAAAGTCTTTTCTTTACGTTGGTACTTGTTTGAACTCTGTAACATCAACAGAAGGAAAGTTATAGCCAATATTAATTACTTAGGGTATTTTGAAAAATCCTTTATGGTTTCCATGGAAACCCTTTAATTAAACATAGCTGAAATGAGTTTTTTTCTGGGGGCACCCTCAAATCGTGTTTAGAAGACCTCAATGCACATTTTGGTACCTATGAGAAAAAGTCTAGGGGGGGATGCACGGTAACCATGGCTACAACCCCACCTACTACATTTAATGATAAAAGTGTATTTTGTGGTAATAGTTTTTTTTTCAGTTTTTTTTCCTGATGGTACTCGCATTTCTTTAAAGGTTATTGTCAGCTGCAGTGCAACTGAAACTGCAGGTAGTGACTGCAACAGCTTTATCCGCATTGTTAAACACAATTAGGACCATTTTTTCATGAAATGCTTGCAAATAATTACGAAAAACTATTTTTGCTTCTGATTTTAGTCAATATGCCTATGTATGACAAAATTAATCGATGTCCATACAGTTTTTAAGAAAATTTGAAACTAAACCTTAATTTCAAATGGCCACATCAATCGTGATTGTTCTTTATTAGTTTTTTTTTTTATGAGGAAAGGGCGGCAAAAATCAATTATAACGACAAATTTTTTATTATGCAATAGATTATGATTGATAGGCAAAAGGACTGATAACATATTCACTGATATTTACATCGAAATTCCTTTACTACTTAAGTAGTAATTCGGACGTCATTTTTTTCAACCTCGTAAAAAAAAGAAAAGAAAATTTGGTCGGGGGTTCAATAATGGGTCGGTCGGGTATCCAGAAACAAACCTTTTCCCCCCTTTTTTTACGCCTAAGTCGGTCAATGGTAGTGATATATCTGCCTTACTTGGCGCTCAGTATGCAAGAGTAGCTCTAGAACTGGTTGACCACGCGCTTAGTTCTCGAAAATACGATACGATCTCAGTCTCAAATTTGAGTATCTTACTCATGATTACTTTTGGAACATATGGGCATTGTTTGAGTAGGGAGTATGAAATCATATATCAGTACCATTTTTATTTTTAGCTCGTCTGTTTCTAAGAAAATATCGAGCCATTATGATCATCATTATTAGTCCCCTACCGGTGTTTACACCGGAGGGGACTATAGGTTTGCCCTCCGTCTGTCCGTCCGTCCGTCTGTCCGTCTGTCAGTCCGTCCGTCTGTCCGTCCGCCCATCTGTCCGCTCAAATCTGGATCCCGCGATAACTTAATAACTAAGCAAGCTAACTTGATGAAACTTGGTATATGACTAGATGGCAATGTGTAGATTATGCACGTCATTTTATTTTTGTTCTTCGACTAAAATTGTGGTTGCTATGGTAACGGAAATAGTGAAAATATGGCAAAAATGGGATCCAGCGATAACTAAGCAAGCTAACTTGATGAAACTTGGTATATGACTAGATGGCAATGTGTAGTTTATGCACTTCATTTTATTTTTGTTCTTCGACTAAAATTGTGGTTGCTATGGTAATGGAAATAGTGAAAATATGGCAAAAATGGGATCCCGCGATAACTAATTAAGCTAACTTGATGAAACTTGGTATATGACTAGATGGCAATGTGTAGATTATGCACGTCATTTTATTTTTGTTCTTCGACTAAAATTGTGGTTGCTATGGTAACAGAAATAGTGAAAATATGGCAAAAAATGGGATTGATTACCATATTGAGTCAAGGTGGAGCCGGTAGGGGACTTTATGTGTTGCATACAACACCAGTTACTTGTTTACACTCGAACTCACGATATATATAAGAATTTAAGTATTACTTAGCGCTAAGTATTTTGATGAAATTCGAGCCAGATACTTAAAACAGTGTGTACGTTAGACAAATGGAAGACAGCTCACTGTGATATAACGTAATAGACCTTTTTCGTTCAGTGGAAGCCCGTCGAGAAGCATGGGTTTTCTCCGGACTCTCCGGTTTCCCCCCACAATAATGACCACATACGCCGCCACCAGAGGCATCGAGAGTGATTAATATAAGTTGTGAGAACTTGTTTCGTAATCAATGTGAAATAAAGTTTAAACAATAGACTAGTGACACGGTACCTCACCTTCTGCTTAACCTGGGTCAACCCGTTCTTTAACTTCCTTCATGAGTCAGTCCTCAAACACAAGAGCAATATACCAAGAGAATTTTAACGACTTTGGTATGTCGAGGTCGGGAAGCGAATCCACGACTATACAAATGAATGATTTGAGACAGATAAGAGAAGCATCTAAGCCGTCAGCTATAACCAATTTACTGTTGATGATTCTTAGCTGATTCTCCCTCAGTCCCTCAGATGCTGATTGATTCTAAGATTCAAAACACTCAACTTAAACACTAAAAAGCATTTAAATAGTTATACAAACACGTACTAACATTTAGATACGTATCAAATTCCTATTAATCAATTTACTGCACGCGTCTTTGTCATGTTGCCAAGATTAAAAACAATCGTGCGGAACACTGAAAGTTATCTAAGCTGATATATCTCTAAGCGGAACGAGATTTGTTTATTTAAGCTTACATTTCTTGAAGCATGCGCAGAAACAGAGAGGGGGGTCCAAAACAGTAGAAAGGACACCCATTGGAAAAACTTTTCGACCCGCCCGTGGGTCTTGACTGATCTACTGGAAGAAACTACTCCCGATAATCCGAGTCTTGTGTCTTGCGATTTCCCGAGCATTCGGAAAACCGCAATTAACTCGTCGATAAAATCAAATTTTTGAAGTTTCATATTATGTCATGAGAAATTTGCATAATAATAATAATAATAATAATAATAATATAGAAAAGTGTGTGTGTGTGTGTGTGTGTGTGTGTGTGTTGGGAGGGGGCGGTGGGCGATCAAGCACCAATGCATTTGATATACAATGAAATACAGCCATTGATTCAAGAATAGCTTTCCATAAAACTCTTGATATATCATACATTTTTATTGAATCACCATCTGGTCAGAAGCAGGTTCATTTGAAACACGTATTATTACTCCATAAAAGCATGTACACCTACTGTGATTGACAAAATATTTACCGGGTTATACCGGAAATTACCGAGTAGTCACGATTGAATATCCCTGTACTGGAATACCGGAACTAGCATGTAGTTAGCCTGAATCAGAAGCAGAAGCCGTATGTTTCTAATATCACGCAATTACATTTGCTTACAAGTAAACAATGAAAACTACACTGAGTGCACCTGGATAGCAGTCGCCTCTACTTAGCATTTCGTCTGCTTTTTGTTTGTTGTTTTTCTTTTCGGCGTAAGCTGTATAAAATGGATTTTGACCTATTTCTTAAACCAATCTAATCTTGGTTAACAACCGAAGAGTTCGAAAAAGCACTCGTTTCATTGGTTTGCATATTAAATTATTTTCGGATATTTCATTATAAAATGGGAGTTTCAGGGTGCAATTGTCAACTGGCAAATAACAATTTAATCTACCTATTTAAAAATAAAACCATCCAGATGAAAATTTTAAACATAAAAACCTCACCCAGTTCAAAAAGTAAACACTTGTGAGTCTTTAGAAAATGTAGTTAACCTTGATAGTGGACTCGTTCCTCTTAAGTCACAAAAACTCGAAGTGTATAAGTTAGATAATATAAGCTATACATACCAACACACACCGTAGCGCAGTTAGTTAGGTGCTCGTCTGTTGAACCAAGGATCTTAAGATCGAATCCCTATGACGGAACTACATGTTGTTTTTTTTTAGTTTCGCTAATATTACATTTTTTTATTCCTCTTTCTTTCTTCTTTTACTGGCTAGTATAGTGTATTTCCTAAATATAGCGACAAATACGTTTTCTAGCATTATTATATTATAAAATCACAGTCCATTTAAAACTTACTTTCTTTAACTTTCATATCTTTGTTGTTGTTTTCTTACGCCGAATATCTTTTTAAATATATTTCTTGTTTCTTATGCAGCATGGTATCGTATGCACTGAGTGGCTTTACTTTGGTATATTTTGAGAGTTTCTGAAATATTTTACTCTCAATGCAACGATTAATTTACCATACGAAGGGTACAAATGTATACGGCATTATAATTATTTTATTTAAAAAAAAAATAGGGATGATAAAGCAGTTAAAAATCTTTCCAGAAATAGATGAGTTTTAACTTTAATTAAAGAAATGACTTGAGTTGCTTAGTGATTTCGACTTCAGGCATATATTTCAAAAACGTTTCTTACAGATCTAGTACTTTAGTTATTGACTTTGATAATCATAGAAAGCGTGCATACAAGGTTTTATTAGTATGCTCTTAAAGATGATGGTTTTATATTGTCAAATTTTCATATTTGTTGTGATACATAATTTCATTAATTTGAGATTTTTGAGTTTAAGAAAATTCCCAATTTGAGATATATCGTTAGATGCAAGATTCTTAAAGCGGCGTGTTTTCTATATTTGTTCAACTATATCCACACGTGGATTTAAGAGCCCTCTTAAGGTTTTAGAACTATATAAAGTTTCGGGGCAAACATCGACTTATATCGCCACTATTCGTGGTGTCCGAACGACGAATCGGACATTTCCGGAACTATTTCAAGTAAATATCGCATGATGTGAAGGGTTTCCCGATATTATGCCGTCATTTTAGAATTACAATCATGGAGTCGAACGGGGAAAGAAAACGAGGAAAAAAGAACTTTTCTGCCCCATACAGAAAAAGGCAATGCTTACTGCTGTAGATAGCTGCATTTTTATCATCTCATTACTGTAACATGAATACATGTATACTCACAGTTTAGTCCTTGGTTGTGAGGTACAGCATCCGCCATGTAAACATAAGATCCCAAGTCAATTCCTTTGAGGAGGTGAAAACTCAATAACTGTTCATTTTGTCACACAGTTAGTACTAGTTATGGTGTAGTTTCCAGGTAGATAGCAGAATGGATAGAGATAAGTTGAATTGGAAAAAAACTTGTTTCTCAATTGATTCCTTGTAGCAGGTGGTAACTTTTATGACTTCATTTGCACGCCCATTTTGGGCGAGTACTGGTGTAGTATCGAGAGATAAATAAGTAAAGTTTGAATTTGTTTCTCAATCTATTTAAAATAGATGCATGTATGATTAAATAAAAAGCATAAATTTACTCAAACTTTTATTTTTCATTATACAGGGTATACCCCTGTTGAGGCAGTGTATCTTGCCACAATCAAAGGCGCATTTTATTGATTTCATGGTTAAAAATGCATTAGATAATACATTTGTCTTGTATTCTGACATTATCGCATATAATCTGTGCCTGATTAGCATGCTGTTATGATTTCTTTTCCTTTTTTTTTTCATTTCTCGTGTTGTCATATTTATGTATAATTGTTTTAACCGCTTTGACTGGGCCATAGAGCCATATTTAGATAGGATTAAATTTAAATGAGATGGTAAAATGTTTTTGATTTTTAATATATGATTCTATATACCTTGCAGATAATTTGGATGTATAGCACCATTGTTTTCCAACAAATTACAATTGTCAACAACTCAAACATTTGTATTATTTTTTTCAAATCGCAAAAAAATGTGCACTTCGGAAACCTGGGTACACTAACAAAAATCAATTTATTAAAATTATAAAATATAGTTCTAGAAGAATGATGATTTTTCCTGTGCAAGTATGATATCCTTTATATACTAGCCTGTTTTTTCAGAAAAAAAATATCAACCTTTAACAGAAATAGAGATGATTTCAGCTTTTTGTATGTTTGAATTTACAGTCATTTTTCAAAATTCGGGGGTTTCTTCTAAAATCTAATATTTCTCAAGATACCCATGGTAAATATTTAAAAAAACAAACAAACTCATACTAAGATGTCTGAATGGGTAAACTTGAAAAGGGAAACAAGCAAATCCATATCTGCAAAAGTGAATATTGCAGTTCTAAACCCTTAACTATGTATATCAGCAGATATTTTCATATTTTGGATAAACATTTTTTTCTTCAAATTTTATGGAAAGAAATGTAATTTTATAGTATACGAGAATAAATTTCTAACATCGTCTAGCGTATGAAATATAAAAGAAATATTTTTTTGGTTTTATTATTCAAATAACTCCCAGTATGATATAATATTTAAATAAAAAGATTGTACAATTATATTATGTATTAAAGGGTAAAGGCATTAATATAATTGATATAGTCCCTTCATATAGTGAATATACACACTTCATCTTAAAATATTATGGTTTACGTATATTTACGAGTTGAGTTAAACCTGTAAAAGCGACCACATGTATTAAGCGGTCAATCTGTATTAAGCGGTCAGTATTTAGCGATTTTATTTGTGACATGTTTAACCCTCATTTAGCGACCACCTCTGTTAAGTGGTCACTTTCTTTTGTTATCTTGATTGACCGCTTAAGACAAGTTTAATTCGTAATTCATTCAAACATAAATAATTTATTAGCTTAAATATTGAGAAAAGAAAGACAAGACAAGTGGTTTCGACAAGACGATATAAGTGTATCGATCTATTGGGGGAATGCATTAGTATTATGATCTTAAATTAGTATTTATGCCCATTTTGACAGTATCTGGAATATTCACACATATGTTTTGGACGTTTGTAAATATTTCCGCCTGGAATGTTGGATTGTTTTTGTCTGGGGCGACTGTTTTTTTTTTGCGAATAGCTTACATAATCAGCATGCTAGACATATATTTACACCGCAATTCATATAATTTCCATTTTTAACTTTGAAACTATCATTTTACTAGCATGCGTACGTGCTTAATCACAGTGCCTGGAGAACATTCAATACCATATATACATGTGCATCTCCCTCTGACGGATATTTAACTTCCACAGTACTTGTGAAATGATGAAGTATCATGCAGAAACTATTATGCATAGATGCACATTTTTCCCACGAGTAGTTCTCCCCTCCCCCCTGTTTTATTTTTACTTCAAACGTATGTTACCTACTTTGCTTTTTTAGCATGTTAGTATGTAAGCACCGACTATATGTTCTCTGTTCAACAATTGCTTTAACCCTTTCCCTCATATAGACTCATTTTGACGCACTCAATAGGTATCACATAAAGCCTGATCTGCAGAAAACCACAGTTAAACCTTAACAAATTTAATTACAATATCCTCATTTCCAGACAACTGAGGAGCAGCGAACAGCATAAAACCTGATCAGCCTGCGAGTTACTCGCAGGCTGATCTGGTTTTATGCTGTGCGCATAGGTCTTTTCAAGGTGTCCTCTATGAGGGAAAGGGTTAACAAGATGAAATATGCTCTGTGCATGTATTGGTATCGTATGTTTTGGTGTACTTTCTTACGTGCGCTGTAGGAAGGAGTCAGATATACTTACTGTCTACAGAAAATATATTATAGTAAGTTTAGAGTTTGTGGCATTGTGAAATATACACACGCACGCACACACACACATATGTACACGTACATACGTGTATGCTACATACATACATTTGTACATACATACAGTTGTACCTACACGTACGCACGAACGAATGCTTACAAATATGCATCCATATAAAAATACAAAGGAACATATATACATACATTATACATTTGTACACACACACACACACACACACACATTACTTAATTAATAGGTCATAAAGATTTATTGAAATACAACGAGTGCCGAAACTGTCACGTGACAGTCACGTGACTGTCACGTGCTTTACCACTTCCTGTCACAAGGAAGCTAATGTGTTCAGCAAAGACGATTTTATTGAAAGTTTCATATCTTTAAGTAAATGGAATTATCTGCCCCTTAGGTCATTTATTACTTACCATGGGCTTTGAGAACAAATGTCAAATATCAATATTACTATTTTTGTTTTGAATTTGTTGAATCGTGAATATCGACTGTTTCAACACAATGATTCATTGTCATTCATTCTTGTATGACATTGATCAATTGCATTGCGGAATGAACTACTTAATTCTCGATAATGAGATTGACGGTTCATATTGATATCCTGATATCTTACACTGATATTCACCTTCTTAATATGATACTGAACTGTGTACGTGTAAAGTACACACAGGAGTCATATTCATACATTTCTTTACAACACCTGCAGCGACAACAACAAAAACAACAATAAGACACAACATCAACAGCACTGCATTAACTATATCATTTTTTATTTTTGTATATCTTACCAAATTTGATTCTTCGTGAAATAAAAGAAAAAAAATAGAAACACCATTACAAGATTTACTAAAGACGACCTATTGCTGCATTATGGCATATTTTTCTCTTCTTCAGATACTTCCTACACGGTCCTGGGTACCACCATGTTACCGACGGATTCCGACCGGATCTACACCATCGAGGAGTTGAGTCAAGAACTCTTAATTAAGCATCTGCCCGTCCTGGTCTTCTATGTCATCTTGCTGGTCGGTGGCGTCATCGGCAACGTTGTCGTCATGTATGTCTACAAGTTTAAGTTCAAAAGGTCCAGCGCCCGTGTCTACATTCTCTGCCTCGCCTTCACCGACTTCTTCACCTGTTTGGTCGGTCTCCCGTACCACATTCTTGACATCATGTGGTTTTACACCTATACCTATCCCCGTATCTGCAAGGCCCTATCTTTCCTTATAAGTACTTGGGTTTTTTCGTCGGTATTTGTCCTGCTCGTCGTTGGCTTAGACAGGTATCTGAAAGTTTGTCATCCGCTGAAAAAACAAGTGATCGACTTCGGAAACAAGAAGGCCTGCATTATTGCAGTGGCCATTGCTGTTGTGTTTTCTGTCCCAAATATTGTAATTTATGGCGAAAGAACAGAACCAACACGGTTCGAGTATCTGAACAGTACAGCGTGCTATGTGAGCGATGATTACGTTGGTTCCGAACTCGGGATCGCATACTATGGAGTTTATACATTAACGTTCGTACTTGCTGTGACTTACCTGGTCGTTATTTACGGTTTTATAGCAAGGAAGATATATTTACACGATAAAATGCAAGTTGAAATCAAAGTCAAAAAGCCGAAAAGAAGGTGTTGCAGCTGCACGTCTCCAGCTGAGGAAAACCCGGGAGATAATCCCGAGGAAGAGGAAGATGATGATGAAGATGATGCTGATTGTTTAAATGAAAATGACACCTTCTATGCAACTGAAGGTGGCGAAACAATTGCAATGTCAGAGTATACACGTGAAGTTAGCAGTGAACCAAATGAAGAGTCAACATTTCTATCAGACAAGGAAATAAAACAAGAAAAAGAGGACGAAGTAATAGAAACCGATGAAACAACAAGTAAAGACACTAAACAAGAATCAGTTCAATTACTTGATGACAAAGACGATAATAGAGCAGAATCGGACCAAATCTATGAAAATGAAAGTGAGGAAAAGACAAACGAGTTGCAAAGACCTGAGAGCAAAGAAATTCAGAAACAAGAATCTATACAAAGGTCGATTAGCAATGAGAATCACGAACAGAAACCGTTGCAAAGTTCAGTAGGTGAAACAAGCCAACAGCAAGGACAAGTACAAAGATCTGTGAGTAAAGATCATGACAAACCAGTGTCGGTAGAAAGATCAATTAGTAAGGAAAGTAATAAGGAAACGAAAATAAAACCTAAGAAGACAAAAAAGATGGCCGTTAAAGCAGCGCCTTCTTCTGGAATGGTCAAACATGGACGGAAGTCTGAAAAGAACACAAGAAAGATAACTCTGATGATGATGACTATAACCATTGTTTTTATAGTGAGTTATCTCCCTTATATTTTGATCTCAATACTCACAGCGATAGACGAAGAGTATTGGGATAATATGAGCTATTTAGAAATGTTAATAAATGATTTTTTGCTTCGTTTATACCTGATAAATTACGTAGCAAATCCGATAATATACAGTTTCTGGGACAAACGTTTCCGGAAGGAGTGCTGGGTGCTATGCAAGAAGTTGCTGCCCTGCGGCAGACGTAAGCAGGGGACCAGCCATAGCTCAACGTGTGTCGTGTCAAAGAATACGGAACATACAATGAAATAACAATTTTATAAATGATATAGATCTATTTATTTTAATATTTTATACTAGTTTCATAATTCATAGTATCATTTTATAAATATTTGTATTTCTTTATAAATATTCATGGCTTTTAAGTGTTACTGACGGCAATGTGTTATTTTGTTGGTTTGTAATTGTACGAATATGTACGTATGTGTGCAATGTAATATCTTTATGTATGTATGACTATGTATGGTTGTTTGTAAATGTATATATGTTTTTGTGTGTATCAATTTAAATGTATGTATGTTTTGTGAGTATGTTTGTAAATGTATAATGTCTGTGTGTGTATGTTTGTAAATGTATTTGTTTTTGTGTGTATCAATTTAAATGTATGTATGTTGTGGTGTTTTAAGTTTTTTAATATGTTTGTGTGTGTGTAACTTTAAATGAATGTATGTTTGTGTATGTTAGTAAATGATACCTCACGTTGGGGGTAGAAATCTTGTGCCTCGGTTTGTATATGTCGGTGTCGGTGTCTGGGTCAGGGTTTGTGTTAGGACTTGACTATTTGAGTTTACCGTCGCTTCGACAGTATTTCAGTCATATAGCGACGCCAGCTAATTACAGGTGGAGGAAGACCCCGAATGCACGGAGGCATCCGGGTAGAACCACCGCAAGCCAGCTGGAATGCTTCCTCACATTAAAATCCGAATTATTCTGCCGGGTTTCGAACCCACGCGTTGAGGGGCTGGGTTTGTGTTAGGTTTAGGGCTACTGGTCTAGTATTTGTCCTGAAATATTGGTTAGTCTCAATGCTGAATTACATGCCATTGTATATCTCGGAAAAAATGTACGTCGCTATGACACCATTCTACATACAGATCGAGGTAAAAACCGTAATAATGAGGTATGAGTCACATATGGGATACTTTGCTAATATATGGGAGTGCAAGAGTGTATGTGTCTGTATGTTTATGTGAGTTTTTGTAATGTATGCATTTAATTCTCTGGTATGCATGTATGAGTGCATGTGAGAATACATGTAATTCGGACTGCATATATATTTATATGTACATGTATTTTTGAATATGTCTTTGTGTGTGTGTGTGTGTGTGTGTGTGTGTGTAAAACTACAACAATTATAGATAATGATAATAATACTCACCGTCATCATAGCATTTCGACTTTTCAACTCTCAAGATATACCAGTTTTTCAATATTTATTTCTATTCAAATGTTGTCTTCAATATTTTCAGGGTACATGTATATGTTTATGTTTGCTTACAAGATGTAAAGAACACATGTCGCACCATCTGATTTTTTTTCTCATAATTTGATACATGTATCTTTGAGATATACAAATGTATATATAACGGTATATATTGTATTAATAATGATTTTGCTTTGAAAGCGATTACATCAAAATAATTTGATTTTGATGTAATGGTTGTGTATGCGCATGCATAATAAAGTTGATTTTTATTTTATTGCAAGTTATTTCTGCTCTATGTATAGAAAATGTGTATATGAATAGATTTTTCTTAACAATTTGACTTCTGTGTAATATGTAAATCATACCGTTCTTTTCGTGCTTTGGTATGGAACGTCACAGCTGTCTTTTGTTTGGTATTGATGTTTAGATGGGTCCATAAAGCATTTTGAGGGATCGTGTTATAATCATGTGGGGTTGTTATGTCATTTTGTTGGATGGTTATATAATCATGTGAGGTTGTAACGTCATCTTGTTGGGTTGTTATATCATCATGTGGAGTTGTAATATCACCATGTGAGGTTGTAATATTATCATATGGAGTTGTAATATCATTGTGTGAGGTTATAAAGACATCATGCGTGATTGTTAAGTCATTATATGGGGCTGTAATATCATCATGTGGGGTTGATTTGCCATTTTGGGTGGTGCAATTGTCCTTCTGTGATGTCCACTTGACTTAATGTGTGATGAAGTTGTCCTTCTGTGATGTCCACTTTAATTGCTGTGTGGTGCATTTTTCCCTTTATGATGTCCGCTTGATTTGCTGTGCGGTGCAGTAATACTTCTGTGGTGTCCATTTGGCTTAGTGTGTGGTGCAGTTGTCCTTCTGTTATCACCACTTGACATTGTGATCGGTTGATTAGTATTACATTCTGTTTATTAATATGCTGACATGTGCAGGTTATATGCTGTGAAGTTGTTCTCGTCTATGTGGTTCATCTATGTGGTTCATTCGGCACATGTACTGTTCAGATGAAGTTCGAAATGTTGCGAATTGACGATACCGAGTTGGTTTACCGTTATTTCCTTATTTCACTGTTTTCCTGTTTTCATTTATTTAACGTTGTATGTTAAAGGACAACCCAAATTTCAAGATCCCTCGTGTTAGACAGTATACAAGTACACAACGGAAGTCTGAAAGGCAATATACAAGTTTCAAGCAAAACTATTAACTTGTTTTAGGTCTGCCGTTTATAAAATATGTACCCTTAAACACCCAGAGGAGAAAAGTAAATTTATGTATTTTGCCTCATAAAATCAAGTACATGTCATGTACTTGATTTTATGAGGCAAAATACGTCATGTACTTGATTTTATGAGGCAAAATACATAAATTTACTTTTCTCCTCTGGGTGTTTAAGGGTACATATTTTATAAACGGCAGACCTAAAACAAGTTAATAGTTTTGCTTGAAACTTGTATATTGCCTTTCAGACTTCCGTTTTTTTCTAATGCAAATGCACTAATGCACGAAACTATATGTTCTACTTATGTAATATTTATGCATCGATATGACGATGCTTTTGAGCGTTAATATTGTGTGTTCTGTTATCAAATTAATATTGTGGGGAGTTCGTCAACAGGATGTCCACAGGGTTCACTGTTTGATTAATGCATAGAGGAAATGTGTTTTGAGTGAAAATGGAAAATATCTCATCGAGAAGTGATTCAATTTAATATATTCAAGACTGCGTAGCGCGCGAAAATTTTAAGATTGTACATGTATCACCTCAAGATGAGATGTATTCCATATTCACTTAAAACAAATTTTGTTTTTATTTTATGTTTACTGCTGCTACATATCCATGTACATACCCTTTATATGTAAAAAGGTAGTCCCGGAAGATCTATATCACCCACATTGTGAGATATAGATATAATCTCACTAATGAAACACAGTATTTCAACAAAAAGCATCAAATAAAAACTCTAATGTCAGTCCCACGTGTAATTCAAACACACACACACGTAACAATAATTATTACAAATTCATGATGTATGGTGCTTACATACGACAGTTCTAGATGCACGTTTTTTCTCAGAGCGTTATGAGTGAGACGCATGAGTGTAAAGGCTACTTATGAGTATTTAATAATTACTTGAAATTCTACATAAAATGGGTATATTCCCATTAAAAAGAAAGCCTCAAAACTAATCAGATTGTTCCCACGTCCATGCAAATATCCACAGTCCCCCGACAGATCGTCCGCGGTAGGAAAGCATACCTACACATTTAGTGAATCCAAGCTACGCCCCTGAAAAATACTACTAGAATGTGACATTTTGCAACTTCAAAAGTTGGCAAATATACTTTGTAATCGTAAAACAGATTTATCATTACCTAAGTAATCATAAGATGAGTCTTTGATAGGAATGGTGTAGCCATAATATATATAATTCATGTACTTTACAGCGACACTCTAAAGAGATAACTCAAAGTAATGGTAATAATTTAGGCATGTATGAATATTGCATGCATGTGAATTACGTCTGCAGTAAATGTCATTTCATTTTCGAGATAATATAGTTTGTGGTTTTGCCAGTTTACTGAACTGGAAAACCAATTTTCAGTATTTTCAATAATTTAAAATTTAGATAACTGTTGAGATGTTCAAACAATAAACACCCTTTTCCAACTCACTCGTTATTGAAAAACATATAATTCTACGTTACATATGAACATAATATTGTTTATTATAATGCGAAAACCATTTGATACCATAGCACAGATTCTTACTAATTGTTCGACCACTACTTCGCCTGTCCGGTCTGTTTTTTTATCTTTTAATCTTTGAAAAAAAAAATGTGTTGGCATGTGCCTAATGTGACTATAGGAATTCTCAATAAAAATGCAGTTTAAGTTGAAAAAGCAAACATAACTATGTTTTGCTTTTTAGAATTTTCTTACATCAGTTGATTTCATCTGAAATGATAAAGAAAATATCTCCTGATAAAATACATTGCATTTTACAACATGACAAAACTGTAATTAGTCAGAAGTATTGCAAGTGAATGGAAATCAAAGAAAACTATCTGTTATGGTCAATTGTCTAAGCGAAATGTTTATATTTTATTATGCAATTTTTACTTAATTCTCAATAAAAAGTTTTAGTTACAAGAAAAGGCGTTTAAAGGGGTGTTTTTATTGATCAATGTAATATTTTCAACAAGTTTTATCAAAAGTTGTTGAATACAGTTTATCCTATTACCAGACTTACATTGTGGTATAAACCGCCTATCGATTTAACTTAGCTTTATACACATTCGTGATTGTTTATATATTTTCACGTCATCCGTGACTACTTTCCTGTTTACTACATGTATGACGTCACGGTGTTGAAGGTCAAGTGATATGTTAGGTTCTTTCTTTTCATTCTTCCTGTGTATTGCTTTGATATTGTTTCGGCTTCGTGGACGAGAAAGTAAAGTCGCTGACTTTAACACTCACTCAGCCCATCACCGCGTGGGTTCGTATCCCGGCAGGGTCATTAGGATTTTCATGTGAGGAAGTCTTCCAGCTGGCTTGCGGTAGGTCGGTGGTTCTAACCCGAATGCCTCCGTGCATTCCGGGTCTTCCTCCATAGCTGGACGTCGCTATATGACTGAAATATTGTCGAAGCGACGGTCAACTCAAATAGTCAAGTCATGTCATAGTCAGAAATAATAGGATAAATAGAATACTAGGTAAGTGTTGAATGAAGATAAGTTTATCACGCTCGGTTTAGAAAATATAAAACGCACGCAAAGGCTCGCGGTTTATTTTTTATCTTTTCAGATGAAATCAACTGATGTAAAAACAGAAATCTTAAAATGTAAAAATAAAATGCAAAACATAACATGTTTACATTTTTTAACTAAAACAGCATTTTGATTGAGAATTTGCAAAAAAAAAAAAAATATCTAGAATGTGAGTTTTTGCAACTTCAAAAGTTGGTAAACATACAAGTTTGTATATTGTCAAACACAAAGAAATCTTAAAATTTGGGTGTGTCCCTTAACATCCAACATAAAAGAAATGAAAATAAGGAAATGACCAACTCGGTGTCGTCAATGCGCAACATTCCTGACTTCATCGAACAGTACGTGTGCCGAATGAACCACATAGGAGAGAACAATATCACAGCATGCTACCTGTACATGACAGCATATGAATGAACAGGATGTAATACTAATCAACCGATCACAATATCAGTGGACAAAACAGAAGGACAACGGCACCACGCAACAAGTCAAGTGGACATTACAGAAGAAAACTGCACCACACAGCAAGTCAATTTAACATCACAGAACGAAAACTGCACCACACAGCAAGTCAATTTAACATCACAGAACGAAAACTGCACTACACAGAAATTCAAGTGGATGTAACAGAATGACAACTGCATCACACAGCAAGTTAAGTGGACATCACAAAAGGACAACTGAACCACACAGCAAGTCAGTTGAACCTCACGGAAGGAAAACTGAACCACACAGCATTTAAAGTGGACATAACAGAATGACAACTGCATCACACAGCAAGTCAATTGGACATCACAGAAGGAAAACTGCACCACACAGCAAGTCAATTGGACATCACAGAAGGAAAACTGCACCACACAGCAAGTCAATTTAACATCACAGAACGAAAACTGCACCACACAGCAAGTCAAGTGGACATCCCAGGAGGAAATCTGCACCACTCAAAATGGCAAATCAACCCCACGTGATGATATTACTGTCCGAATTAATGACTATACAACCACGCATAATGTCTTTATAACATCACACATTGACATTAAAACTTTTTATGATAATATTACAACCTTACAAAATGATATTACAACTCCACGTGTTGATATAAAAACCCAACAAGATGACATAACAACCTCACATCATGATATTACAATTCCACATTGTGACATAACAACACCACATGATGATAATACGATCCCTCAAAATGCTATAATGACCCTTCTAAACATCAATGCCGAACATAAACAGCTGTGGCGTTCCATACTATGGCCTTTTGATGTTTAAATAATTTACTAGGTCGCTCTGTTTAGTCGTTTATCTGCCATAATTTGATAAAAAAAAACATCAACAAATTGTCCAAAAGATCATGGCGTATTCGGCTTTCACACATCGAGGGGTGAGAGTGAAACTAGGCAAAGTGCTAATACATATACATGTATATTTATATGCTCTCACCCCTCGACATACATAATATAAACAAAGATGTGACCAGCTAAGGTATAAATTAAATAAATTAAATAATGGGTATAAATTGCTGATATTTTACACAAGTAGGACGTTAGGGGCATGTATTTGTACAGTTTGAGAGAGAGAGGGGGGAGAGAGAGAGGGGGGGGGAGAGAGAGAGGGGGGGAGAGAGAGAGAGAGAGAGAGAGGGGGGGGGGAGAGAGAGAGAGGGGGGGGGGGGGAGAGAGAGAGAGTATGTTAAGGTTCGGAGGTCATCTTAAATGTAATGGTGTGTATCAACTGTACCTTGTGAATATCAAGTCAAGACAGTCAAGAGCTTAACCCTTTCCCTCATATAGTCTCATTTTGACGCACTCAATAGGTAACATATAAAGCCTGACCTGCAGAAAACCACAGTTAAACCTTACCAAATTTAATTATAAAGTCCTCATTTCCAGACCACTGAGGAGCAGCGAACAGCATAAAACCTGATCAGCCTGCGAGTTACTCGCAGGCTGATCTGGTTTTATGCTGTTCGCATAGGTCTTTTCATGGTTTCCTCTATGAGGGAAAGGGTTAACACACACACACACACACACACACACACACACACACACACTGGAAGAGAGATTTAAAAGTGAAGCGAATGAAAAGTTTAAATGCATGATAGATCTATCGGGGAGATGGGGCGAGTGGGAATGGAACAATGCAGAAAAAATCCAAGGATAAAGTATCGAATAATGAGAAAAGGAAAAGAGAATAATATGAAAGAGGATATGCATGAGATCCCACGATCCGGATCATGCTTTGATTGAGATCTAAACTGTACAGCAGTAAACGTTAAAGGAGTCCGCACTAAGTGAACGTTCGGGAAATACAAGTCTGCATTGTGCAGACACTGCGTGTGAAATCACATTCTGTCATAACTCATACATCTTATATCTTAACAGTAGTAGATTTCGCAGGGGAATAAATTTGTTTCTATTTTTAGGTTTTTTTGTACTTTAATGATAATGATTTTATTTCCTTGTGCATTTAAGATCCCTTTGACTTACATATTATATAAACCGAGTTTGTTTGCCTTATAGAAGATAAAAAATATTATTAATCCAGTGTTTTCAAAGTAGAGCTTATTTTTTGGTACTATATTTTTTTCGAACGAAAAGGAAACGTTTGACAAATTGGCCAAAGGATAACGTTATAAATGTAACAGCTGTTAATCCCCTTACCATAAGGCTACAAAGATGAGCAGTGATAGCGTCTTCGACTGAAAATCTTTACTGCATTACACTGCATGGGTTCGAACCCCAAGGAAATACAATAAACACGTACTAAATAAAGAAATATGTAATTATTTAATATATACATTTATTTTATGCTTACTGATGAAATACTATGTTCTATCAGTGAGATATAATCCATATCCCACAATGTGAGTGATATAGATCTGCCGGGACTACTCATAAAGTAAATGTAGCATCTTTGAATGGATATGGCTTATATTTTATCTGGAAGTGACACAATTTTCACATTTTAAGAATATGAAAATTGTATCCCTACTAGGCGATGAGATATAACCCATGCCCATTCAAAACAAACAAATACCCTGTATACATTGTGTATCGATTGGCTTAAATAATTGATAATATAAATGGCACTTAAATGATTATATTTCTATGCATTTAAGAGATAAATTGTCTGGTGAAACTTGTCATTTTAATATACCAGGTTTTTATGCATTTTGCAAACGAAATAGTGATAAATATTGATTTTAGTTTCAGATGAATAGTTTTATTCTTAATGAGATACGTTGATGCTGAGTATACACAAGTAGGGTGTTTATTCATTTATGTTTTGATAAGGACTTCCATTTTACCCACTGAACTATGAGTTGAATGGAAAATGTTTATCTGCCAAAAAAAAAAAGAAGAAAAAAAAAGTAAAAAATAACTAAATAAAAAATAAATAATAAATAATAATAATGAAAATATAATAAAAAAATATCAACATTTGGTTGAAAGGATATGATTAAGATACAGAAATCTGAAAAAAGGGTATACTGTTATAAAAGTAATTTTGCGCTGCAGAGGTGTAATCTATACTGTACACATAGCATAAAAAAATCCGAACACAAATTTTTATCCACTTAACAGACAATTCAAATGGGTGAGCAAGATTTTCAGACCTGAATGGATGAAATATCATCATGTATTTAATTAGATGTGGTAGAACTCCGAAAAAAGATACATGACAATTTTTAGGAGTTTGTAAAAATTATCATGTATTTATTTTTTCCGGTTGTATTGTTATAAACGAGAGTAACAAGATTTATTACTATCAAAGTTTAATAAATGAAAATGTAAAAATGTCAGTTAAAATATGTATCATGTGAGTCAAAGGGAAACTTGAAAACATTCACATTGCAATGGGTGGTCACATAAAGCCACAGGGTTCCAGCAAGCGAAACCATCAAGGTGATATATTGAATGATATCTAAACAAAAATTACATTGTGCTTGGTGATAATGACATTATGCTAAGTTGCAATGCCATTGTGCTTTGTGACAACGGCAATGTCTTTGATGACAGTGTTATTGTGCTTCGTGACCATTCCTATGTGCCTTTTTAAATCTTTAGTTATTTGTAATTACTGTCTTGTGTATGATTGCAGAACTTGAAGTACCAATATATTCGATAACAACGTTCTAACAACCTATCCAACATTAAACTAACGCTAACCCGCACACACCATGCCCTAAAGGATTTCACCGAGCACCAAGCATAATGCAACGACGCATGATGTAAACCAAATTGTGTTACGCCTCATTTTATCAGATGTCGCTTTCAAATCAAAGCGCCGATAGCGAACAGTGTTTTTTTATGTTAATGTTTGTTTATTTAATGTGTTTTATGTCCAGCGACAGTATTTTAAACATTTGTAGACTATGTCTACCTGAGACAGATATAGTGTTGCCACACTGCAGTATTACGCCGTAGACATGTGGCATGATATCACACCCAGTCGCATTATCCTGACACCGGGCCAACCAGGTCCGGCTTGACCCTTATATGCTGAGCTCGAAGCAAGGGAGTAGTACCAGTGCCATTTTTCTACGACTTTGGTATGTCGCGGCCGAGGATCGAACCCACAACATCCCGATTCCGGGGCGTTTTTTAATGATGTTTTATTTATTTCGTATATTATAGTAAATTGAATAAACGAATATCAAATGTTCATGCCACGCCAATTAACCAAAGTTATTAACCCGCTTTGACTTGCGTAAATAAGGTCGTAACAAAAAAAGAAAAGAAATGTGTTTTAATGGACTGCTTGCGATAAGAACATCCACCCTTCTCTTTCTGTCTCTCCCCCTCTCTCATCTCTCTCTCTCTCTCTCTCTCTCTCTCTCTCTCTGTATTCCAAACAGTTTACAAATTATACATAAATTTGTGTTTGAATGTTTGTTGGGTTTAATGTCCCACCGACAGTATTTCAGTCATTTGGAGACGATGTCTACTTGAGACAGATATAGTGCTGCCACACTGCAGTATCACGCCGTAGACATGTGGCATGATACCACACCCAGTCACATTATCCTGACACCGGGCCAACCAGTCCTGCAACTACCCATATATGCAGCACGACTTTGTATACATGTATTTACAGGTTATTTCAAAAGATGAAATCCAGCCAATGAAGGTTCAAATATCTCCGAATTAATTAACTCACTTGCGCATTTAGTTTTTTTTCTTTCTTTCTTTTACAGAACAGCATTATGTGATAAGACAGAAAACTTAATTTGGAACTATGTCTCAAAAGGAGGGAAATTTAAGAGTCCAAAGTAGCCCCGAAATGTTTTCGATACACAGAATTGCAAACAACCTAACAAAAAATCTAAAAATTTACAAAAAATGTAAATGGTCATATTTTAACACATTTTTGTTACATACCGTTATATATTAAATTCCATTTCAATATGTTCAGTGTGTTTGTTTATTTATAGGGTTTGACACCCCGCAGAATGAATTTAAATCATTTAGAGACTATGTCTATTTGAGACAGACAAAGCGCTGCCGTACTGCAGTATTCAGTTACATTACCAACCACTCCTGGAACTACCCTTATTTGCTGAGCACCAAGAAAGGGAGCTATACCAGCACATTTTTACGACGTTGGTGATCGAACCAACGACCCCACCCATCCGTTTTCGGTGCGGATGCTCTAATCTCTTGCCCACCGGGACCGATAAATATCAGATTACATGTAAATAGTATCAACTATACGGTGGGTGGGGGTTTCATCATTAAACATGTAAAACAGAAGCGGAAAAAGTAAACTTCCACATACCATTTTAATATGAACGGTCAACGGTTACTCTACAAACTCAGCTATCAATCCTGTCAGTGAGGACGGTTTGATGAAACAAAACGAAGTGGAATGTCACCATCACCAAGCACGATGCAATTGTAAAGAAGCAGTGAGTGACATCAGCAAGCATGGTGTTGTTTGAATTTCATAAAACATGATTTCCTTGTCACCAAGGACAATGGAAGGCACCGAAGCACTTTGCCATCAAGCAGAATGCGAATGTTACTACACATAATGCACTTGTCAAAACGCATTCATCGATATCAACAATCACACAAGGATAACAACAAGCAAAATGGCATTTTCGTCAATCATAATGACAAAGTCACCAAGCAAGATGTAATCTTTGCTTAAATATCATTCCATAGTGATATGTAACTTTCTGTCACGACTTTCCAAGAGACATTCTACTTCCTGCAGAATTTTTCAGGATCAAACCGGGAACCAAAACCACATCGTATAAAAGTTTTACACTTGTTGCTTTCCCAAACTTTGCTGGATCCCAATTTTTTCCGTAGTTATACCAGTGTATCCAGAAAGCCCACCGATTTCATTTTTCTAAGATTCATCGAAGTTTATAATACTCTTAGAATATAAGTTACAAAGTCACAGATACATTTCAAGTACATGTAGCTGTACGTTCAAAGCCGAGCATAACAGATATTCAACAAGTACAAGTAGCCACATCGCCAATAGACCCCCTATGACAATTAAATGTTCATATATCAATGAGTAAATACATAATCTCCAAGGCAGTCACCAAAATGTACATTTTATATACCGTCTACTCCAAAGTAGTATCAATAAACAAAAACTATCTCTTAAAACGGGTATGAGGTAAAGCAATGGGGAATGTTGTAATGTAAAATCAGTAATTTTCGTTGGCATTAAATTTCGTGGAATCTGTAATTTAGTCAATATCGTTGATACTTATATTCGTGGATTCATGTTCTAGAACACGCAAGATCTGTCAAACGGTCAGTTTTTGTGGGGATTGATATTCGTCGACAAAGTTGACCACGAAATCAACGAAAATTAGTCCCCCCACGAAAATTAATGATTCTACAGTATGGTGTGTGACTCATTATCTGTGTAGCATCCCAAGAAGTCAAAATAAGCATAGATAATCAAAGCGCTCAATGCGCTGAGAGACGGCAGCCGGATTAACAGGAAAAAAGCTGTGATTTTTAATTACTGATACAATAGAGGCAAAAGCCACATGACGCAAAAACTCCACACACTCTCCTGCAACTATAGTCGGTAGTAAAACAATCGAATACGCACCCTGTTTGTTACAAAACAATCCGGAATTAGGGTCATGAACCTGACTATATGAACTTCAGAAGGACCCAATTTAAATACACTCTCTAGATCTACTGTTACTTAAGTGTAGAACTTGACAAGGTACTTGATGTTTTAGATACTTGAATGTTTCTATTTCAGAGTTAAGAAATGCTCTGGGAGAAACCTGACTCGCTTTATGCAAAATTACGATTGAACTACTTTAGGTTAATTACAGACATTCGAAGCGATACTTTTTTTTCTTTTTATAGGAGTAGATCTTCAAGTAGGTAAAATGGTTTGCTGTTCTGATTTATAAGTGTCACGGATATATTGTTCACGCTTAAAATGGATGTTTACAGAGCAAAATAACACGTTTACCAACACCAGCACATGAATAATGGTTACGGTTATGAATAAAAGGTCTGCGTAACATATTCCTTTCGTAAGTGCAGAATCGCATTGCGTGGATCAGCACTAAGCGCGTAGAGGTACAGTTAAACTTGTCATGGAAAATATGCAAATTAGCAAGGTCAGCGATGCTTAGTAAGCGTTTCTAGCCACTAAAGACGGCAGCATGCTGCCGTTTAAAAACTCGGTATTAAAGCCCTTCACCGCATCGGGGGATTAAACATCATTACATTTATAATAAAGCGCACCGTGAAACTGACTATAGTATATATGCAGTTACAAATGTATTTATAACGTTCGCTCCGAAACAAATCTCAGTGTTCATCATAGAGAAATGTTTTGATGAAATAACTTTATATATATATCAAAGAAACTGTAATTCAGTCTGAATACTTTATTAGAATTTCGTGAATAGGGAGTTAATATGTTTCAGTTGCATCAAACAATGGTGTGTAACTTTTTTTCGTAGGTATAGGGATAATCTACTAATGAAAATCGTTAAATTACTCATTCGGCACTGTCTTACGTCATCGTTTCTAAGTAGGTCAAAGATGTTGTGAGACAGCTACGCCGAAAAACAACAAGAACAACAAAACAACAACAAAAAAAAACAACAACAAAAAAACAAACCCACGAACTCCCATTTTTACGTACGGTTGCTAAAGACAGTGCTAAAGGCAGTCTGTGGTGAATTAAAACACCAATGGTATAAATATATTTCGTATATAAGTCAATACGAGTTGTAATTATTCCTAATGTATTAAGCATAAAATTCTCCGTCTCCTCTACTCTGCTAACATGCTGCACTATCTATTTTGAAAGGATGGTGGACAACATAATCGATTAAATATTGTTTCATTCAATTATAAATAAAATAAATAAATAAATAAATAAATAAATAAATAATTAAGATTGTCAATCTGCCACATTGAAACAGGATTGAGCATTATTACAAAATTCACAACATATGTAAGAGAATCAATTCACTGATCAGGTGAGTGCCATATTTAATGGGTACGTGTTTGCACTTTTATTCTAAGTTCGGTTCGATTATTATCGTCGTAATGGTCATCAACAAAGGCGGCACAAATAAATGACGTTTGAATATAAACATAATTTTATTTTGAGCTGATTTACAAGCAGTGCTAATAATGTTCCATTAGTAGTGAATGCAAATTGTAAATAAATTATATCAAAAACAATTTAAGTTCAGTAGAGGCTTTTACATGTTTGAGAGATTGGTAATCAAAGTTGCCATAAGCATAACCGATAAATCGTCTGACATCGAGCAACACACAACTGCATGAACAATTCGATCTTTTCTCATTGGCTGACAATTCACTGCGATGAGACAATGTCTCTTTGTAAGTATGGTAGAAATCCATCAAATCAATATAAGTAATTTAAACACAGACAATGGCAATGGTGCATATAGTGAAAATAATATACATGTATCTACTTTCATGTTCGAAATCATGACCTAACACGAACTAGAACCCCTAGATCGCTAAATGGTTAGTGTGCTTTCCTAAATATATCGTTCTTATGGGATAACCAGATGCCACTACATAACTGTTTTGACGTATGCAGTCAAACCTGGCTTAAGCGGTCAGTCAAGGATACAAGTGAAAGTGACCGCTTAACAGAGGTGGTCTGTAAATGAAGGTTCAACATAGAACAACTTTCTAGTCTAGCAATATCTAAACTGACAATTAAATGCGGTTGACCGCTTAGTTCAGATGACCGCTTAATACAGGTTCATTTGTGAAGTTGTTTCGATAAACGATATCTGTTCATCTTCATGACAAAATATTAGAGACATTTCAAATAGCAGAGACTCGTTTCACAAAACTGTTTCGAACAAATTTGATATTGCATGTACATGTGATCCGTTTCTTTGCATTTTACAGACTCATCACATTTTATGAATTAAAAACTCAAGAACAAAACTATTTATTTATGGATAAGAAGGTTTTGTCAATAAGGTTTATTCCGAATCACAAACTCTAATCATCTTGTTACATGTAACATATATATCGTTTTTGTAATACAAGGGAGATAAACACGACTGTTGTTTTTATGTGTGTGTTTTTTTTAATGCAAGGGAGATTAATAAAAAAGTTTTTTTTTTCAAAGGAGATAAATATGATAGTTCTTTTTATTTATTTATTTTTTTTTAATTTATTTTTTGTTTATTTTTTTTTTTTAAGGGAGATGATTACGACTTTTTTTGTTGTTGTTATTTAAATTTGGGTTTTTTGCAAGCGAGGTAAATATGACTTTTTTTTGTGTTAGTTGTTGTATTTCTATTGGGGTTTACCGTCGCTGCGATAGTATTTCAATCATATAGCGACGTCCAGCTAATTACAGGTGGAGGAAGACCCCGAGTACACAGAGGTACCCCGGGGTAGAGCCACCGACCAAACCGCAAGCCAGTGGAAGGCTTCCTCACATGAAAAATCCGAAATCCCTACCGGTATTCGAACCCACAGCGCTGAGGGGATTTTTTGTGTTAGCTTTTCTTTTGTTTTGCAATGGAGATACATACAATAATTTTTTTTTGTTTTGTATTTTTGTTTTGCAAGGGAGATAAATAGGAATGTTTATTTTATATTATTATTTTTTATTGGTGTTATTCTTATTTGATTTTTAATTTATTTGCAATGGAGAAAAAAAAGCTGTTTTTGTTTGTTTGCTTCTTTGTTTGATTTTATAATTCATAGGAGGTAAATACGAATGTTTTTTGTTTTGGTTTGATTGTTTTCCAAGGGAGGTGTGTAAATTCGACTGAGTCGACAGTTGATATGTCATATATACTAAAGGAGTTATCTCCCATAGTTAGCCCCTATTTTTACCTGTCACACATCCCCATTATGTTCAACCAATGTCAGTGAACCGAGTGTAGAAATCGGAAATCCTCGCCAATTTCTCCGAATGCCATGTTGGAACGGGAATTGCCGAATAGACACGATTGCCAGTGAAGTTGGCGATAAGAGCTACGAATTGTGTTTAGTCATAGAATCCAGGTAACATCACAGGACGACAAATGTCATGGCCTCAATGGATGCATGGCGGAACGGACAAGAAATAACCAAATTTTATGGCGGGTAACCGAATGGATTCGACGATGCCATGAGAAGAAAAATAGTTAGGGGTTGTTTAGAATATTTATTATATATTTCAATAACTATATATTTGTTGTATAACTGTATCTATATATTGTATAAATGCATTTATATATGGTATAATCAGATATATATTGTATATAGTTGCATATGTTTATGTATAATTTCTACTATATGATTTCTCTTCTTTCGCTATCAATCTGGAATAGTCTTAATTTTGGGGGGCCCCAAATTGCCGCATTTTTGCAGTTCATGGAAGGAGCCATCTTTGATTAAACAAGTAATAATTGTAACAGTGAACTGTTCTTAGGTCGCCCAAACGAAGTTTAAGAAATAAGGTCATAAGTAAAATTGAGAGGGTAGGGCCTGACCTAATGGTTACCCATGCGAACATCAAAGATGTAACATTCAATTCATCTGATCATGAGGAACAAAAATATATATTGTTTATTGGTGGGGCTCTCAATGGTTTTTGAAAAATGTCAGAAGTAAAACTGAAGGGGGTGGAGCCAGACTCTTTTGTGACACCCCGCTCCCCCCCCCCCAACCCGGGACGGGGGGGGGGGGGGGAGGGGGACACTAAAAAAGTGCCATTTAATCTGTCTCATCATGAGGAACAAGAATGTATATGATATATGGGGGGGATGAGAACAGTTTTTGAAATATAAGGTCATCAGTATAATTAAGGGGTTGGGCCTGACCCCTGGGTTACCTCAGGGGACACCAAAGTAGTACTATTCATTTCTTCTCATTATGAGGAACAAAATATATATGATTCGGGATTGGAAATTGGAAATATTTAACTAAAATACATTTTTTATGCAAAATTCCACTTTGAGGGGACGGGGCCTGACCCCAGGGACCGCACATTTACAAAAATTCGGGATGGGGGGGGGGGGGGGGGGGGGGGGGGGGGGGGGGGGGGGGGGGGGCAAAAAAAAAAGGAAAAAGGGAAAAAGAAAAATGGGGGGGTTTCCCCCCGAGTTTCCCTTTAAAAAGGAAATAAAAAAGAAAACAAAACCCAAAAATAATTCCAAAAATTTATAAATTAATAACTTTCCAAAAAAACTTTTTTACAAAATTAAAAAAAACCCCCTTTTCCCAATTTTATCCCCAAAATACATTTATCCAAAATTTTTTTAAAATTATACAAAAATTTTTAAAAAATTTTTTAAAAAAATTTAAAAAATTTTTACAATCAACCCCAAAATTTATAACAAAAATATGGAATTAACAAAATAAATAAAATTATAAATAAAAAAATTTTAAAAAATTTAAACAAAGAAAATAAATTTAAAATTTTAAAACCCAAATTTTAAAATGCTTTTACCAATTTAATAATTAAAAAATTTAAAAAAAATTTATTTTAAATTAAAATTTATACATGTATTTTTTTTTAATTTCAACGAAAAGAAAAATTTTTATTTTTTTGATGGGCCCCCCCCAAAAAAATTAACACAAGTGTTTTACTTAAATGGAACATTTAAAGGGGAACAAAAAACCCCCCACAGAAATTTAAAAAACCCCTGAAAAAATTATTATGATAATAAGGTTTATAGAAAAATACACAAAAGGGGTTTTTCCAGGGTTTTTAAAAATTTGAAGGGGGAAAAGGAATCTTTTTTGATTTTGGGGCGAATTTGAAGGAAAACAAAAAAAATTTTTTAAAAGTAAATTTTAACTTTTTGGGAATGGGCGTTGAAAAACAACCGAAATTTTTTTAAAAAGGGGTTGTAAATTTACCCCCAAAACGCAGGTTATTTCTTTTAAACTTAATTCAAAATCCCGGGAAATTGAAACTTCTAAAACAAAAAAACCAAATGCAATTTTTTCCCGGTTCCC
Organism: Solen grandis; assembly: GCA_021229015.1. NCBI lineage: Eukaryota > Metazoa > Mollusca > Bivalvia > Adapedonta > Solenidae > Solen > Solen grandis. The sequence goes on along the minus strand of CM037781.1, from coordinate 64,906,864 downwards.
CCAACCCTTAAAACCTTGTTTTCGAAAACAAAAAATTTTTCATTTGTAACATTAAACAAAATTTAATTTTAACCAATTTTTTTAAAAAATTTTTTAATTAATCAAAAATTAATTTTTTTATTTTTTTAAAGTTTTTAAAAAAAAAATGCTAAAAAGGGCTTCGAAAAAAAATTTGGTTTTTTTTGGAAACCCCCAAAAAAAAAAAAAAAAAAAAAAAAAAAAAGGAAAAAAAAAATTTTTTTTGGGGAAATTTTTTTAAAAAAACACCCCAAAAAAACACACACAACCCCCACACCCCCAGAAGAGAAAAAGGGAAAAGAAAAAAAGGGGAAAGAGGTTTCCCCGGGTTAAACCCCGTATTTGGGGGCCCAAAGGGGAATGTAAAGAAAAATTTTCTCTGAAACGCGCCCCCAACCGAGGTTTAAAAACCCTAAATTTCTTATCCACAAAAAATTTTTCGTTTCCAAAAAGGGGGCGCCCCAAGTAAAAAGTTTGACAACCCCCCGAATAACCCTTTTCCTCCGGGGGGGCCCCAAAAGTCCCCCTATCCCCACCTTTGCATTAGTCAAGATTTTTTAAAAAAATGCAAGGGGAAAGTTTTTTTTTTATTTTTTTTTTTTTATTTTTTTTTTCTTTTTGTTTTTTGTTGTTTTTTAGAAAGGGAAAAAAGAGTACAGATTTTAAAAACGCCGTTACTTTAACCCCCGTCTAACACACGAACATCTCCCCAATGCTAAAAAAATTTTTTAAAAAATCGTACTTTGCGTTTTACCGAAACAGTCCACTCATTAAAAAGCATTGAAAAAATTGCTGCAACGCTTTGAAAAAAAAAGGGGTTTTCTAAAACAATGAATGAAAAAGTTTTTTTAAAAAAAAATAACAAACGTTTTTTAGCCCTTCCCACCCCGGGGTTCCCCCCGGATTTTAACCAAACGTTAAACCGGGGGGGTTTGTGATCCAAGTAAAAGTACGTCACCCCCCTTCAAAAGGAACCCTTTGTTTCAAACCCTCGCAATATTTAAACCCCCCTTCCCGTTGTCGCCCCAAACCCGGGCCACCAAAAAAAATTTTGGCGAATGGGCCGGGAAATTTATTTTTTTTCCCTTTTGACATTATTTTGAAAAAACAGTCATGCTTTTTTTTTCCCCAAAAATAACGTTCATAATTATGAAAAAGTAAAAAAAAAAATCAAATAACCAATTTTTTCCCTTCACCAAACCCTGCCCAACCTATGTCTGCCTTCACTTCTTTTTTTAGCATCCCCGCATTAACCCCATTTTTTTTTTTTTTTAAAACTCCGAATTTTTTGATTAATATTTTTATTGTTGTTTTCAAAAATTAAAGAACTCAAAATTTTTAACGCCAGCAACATTCATTGAAAGCGAAAACGACTAAAGGTTTAAAACCGGGGTTAATCATAAACAACCCCGGCTGCATAGATAAAAAAAAATTTAAAATTAATGATTACAGGGATGTTTTGGGTGATTGTTTTTTTGGGAAACAAGACTTTTTTTTGATGCAAAGCTACATGGCGGTGTTTAATTCAATGTAAAAACATCATCATCCAAAAACAAGGACAAAGATACGAAACACAATCTCATTAAAATCAATCCTAATTTGCCTCCTCTACATCCGCGATTAGGATCTGAAACACGCATTTGGGTTCCGTCAATTTACCTTTAAAGTAATTTATATGCATAAACAATGACAATTTTAAACCAATTAAAAAAACGCTTTCAACTGACTTCGGGAAAACATTTGCAAATTTTTGCACTTGACCCAAATCGAAACCCGGGGGCCCTTTTTGCTTACAGAGCAAATATTTTACCGAATGACTACCCGGGCGCTTTCACTCCTTCACCCTAAATTTGAGAAACGGTTATTTTCCCCTGGGTTTACCGAACGATTCGTAGCCCGATTTGATTGGCTATACAAATGTCAATCGAAACGACCCCAGTGGTCAATCCATTTTTCATACTGAAACTAATTTAATAAAAATTTTAACGAAACAGTTCAGCAAAAATAAGTTTTTTTTTTGGAACGAGATATAGGAAAAGATCTTTCCCCCACAGTTTTACTTTCCCCTTTAAACGTAGCGGACGTAGGAGTATGGCATTTTTTGTATTGATATATGTAAAATTGAATATAAATTTCAACTTGAGGGTTTACAACAAACTTCAATGTTTAATTAAATACCCCTTTCAACCACATACAACGGGGCCGCAGATGTGTTTGTGGGTTTTTTTCAAATTTAAAATTAACTTTAAAATTTAAATTTAAAATTTCGTTTTATTGATTTTTTAATTTTAGGGTTCGTATCTAAAATCATAATATTTAAAAAATATCAAAACACTTCCAAAACTTTTTTTTTTGAGCTTTCTTCAAGGTCCTTAACCAAGTTTTAAAAAACCCCTTGGCCACGATTTAGGGAGAACATCAAAACCTTAATTTGGGCGATTTTTTTTTAAAAGACAGAAAATTCCATTTTTTAACCTTTTTTTTTCATCATTTTTGAAGTAAGGTTCTATTTTTTCCCCCAAAAATTACATTTTTATTTTACAATAATAACGATTTTGCCCCTTTTTCGATTATGCAGCACCAAGCAAATTTTAAAAACCTATTTCCTGTTTTTCTCCCTTTTTCGATTTTTTTGCACACCAAGGCTAAATTTAAAACCAAATTTTTTACTGACGCCCCCTTTCCAAAGCCATATTGATTTTTGACGTATATTTAGTTTACAACGTCAAACACAATTTTTTTTTTATTACATTAGCTCACACGTACTGGATATGGGTTTATCTCATTGATAAAAACATCTTTTATCAGCTAGCATTAGGGCCCATCTTTTTCCGTTTAAAATGAACCAACTTTTGGGTAACCCAATTGAACTGGCGAAAAGGGAGTACGCACCCTTTCGCTATCCGGGGCAAGTTGACGTATTTAATCAAGCACTAACCTAGCAACCAAAATTTTTTACATACAAAAAAAAAAAAAAAAAAAAAAAAAAACCCAAACCGCCATACGCGCGTCACAACTATTATCATCGTCTTTCCCTTGAAATAAAAACGAATTATTCATTTTTTTGTTGTTTTTTGTTTTTTTTTTTGTTTAATATTGAAACCCATTGGGAGAACAGAAACCCTCATTAATACCTTTCAATGTCCAGGGAGGCGCTTTAATTTTCCCCCATCTTTCACTGATAATCAAATGAAAATAAAGATTACATTTCACGAATATATTTCAACACGGACTTTGACGCCAAAGGTTCAAAGGATCGCTTATCCCATGTTTTCGGGGAAAAAATTCAGATAAGGCTCATATCATAAATAATATATGAATATGTTCGTTATCTTTTTTTTTTTTCAAAATCATTTAAACCTCATAATTCAATTCGCAGTCATGACCCCTTTTATTTTAGTACAGTTGTGCAATTTTTAGGCCAGTTGGTTTTGGGGTCCGCCCAATGATCGGGGGGTCCTAGCCACGGCATTCAAACTCATTAAACATCTGCAGTAGACCCCGCTTGGCTCTCAGTACGTGCGGCATGCGGGTAATAATGGACTGGAGTGGTATCCGACACTACAAAGTCAAAGAATCGGGCCGAAGGGCATTGTGTTTACTGGTCCATTTTTTCCCGCGGGGAAAATATTTAATATCCTTTCGATATCACTGGACTTTCTAAAAAAATGGACCCATAAAAAACTGCATTTTTGGGTGGCCCGTATTTACCCGTATTTGAATTTGTTTTTCGTACATGCTGTTTTAAGTAATTTTAGCAAATTACAATTCACTAAAGAAGATCTTATTTTTTAGAAAGTAACAAAAATAAAAAAATTTTAAATAAAAAATTGGGGGTTTCCTGTTTACAAATTTTTCCCAAAGCAAAAGTTACTATTATTTTTTAGCAGAAAAAATGCAATACGAAAACGGAAAGTAAACCTGTACTTTATTTTGTTTAAGTACAATATACACTCCCCCTAAAAGATAAAAAAATTAAACTTAAAATTTTGAAAATTGGGAAAAAATAATGCACCTGTTTTAACCATTATCAAGACAATTTAAAAAAAAAGACGAGGATATACTCGTACCTATATGTTTTTTATCATTTTCAAAATTAATCTTGTAAGGACAGGACGGGGACCGTATCAGGAACCGTGCTGGGTCTTGCCAGCCCCAATGACATTGTTAGTATACGAGTCAGATCATGACGTAGTGAGGCAGCCTAATTGTCTCGCGCGAAAAACTCCCCGAACTTGGCAGTGACTCGTAAACACTGAAACAAAACAAATTATCTGTAACTAAATTGAAAATTAAATTTTCCCCTTTATTTTTAAGCATAGTGCGTTGGGTTTTAAAATATAATAATTGATTCGATTATCTCGATTATAAAATTTCATGCCATAGATTTTGTTCAACTTTAACAAGGAAAATCTGAATCGAAAAACTTTCAAAACATAAATTTAAAACATTATCAAAGGTGTAAAAATCCGGGGTTTTCGTTTCAAAGGGGGGTTTCAGTTTGTTTTTAAATCTCCATTCCTCCACATTTCTCTTTCTCTTTTTTCATGTGTCCCCATACTAAAATAATGATTTTTGAATTTTTAAATAAATAAAAAAAAAAAGAAAACATTTTTTTAAAAAAGAATTTGACATGTTTTTATGTGTAAGTATGAGCCATATAAATTGAAATAGATAAAAAATTTATTATTATTGATTGCTGCGAATTATCTATTTTTGAGCGCCGCGAGGGTGGGGGGGTGGGGGTCGTGTGTAGACTGCTTCTAGACCCCCAGGGGCATTCAAGGCTTTCGTTGACAAATTCGAACCTATATCAATAAAACCGGACCACATATATTCCCTCCATAAATTTTTTACAATGTTTTAAAGATTATTTTTTGAAACCTTTAAACAAATAAAAGAAACAAGAACAAAATCTTGCTAAGTACTTTAAATTTAAACCTGTTGTTCTCTGTCCCCCCCCCCCCCTCTCTCTCTTCTCTCTTTCTCCTTCCTCTCTCTCTCTCGTAAGAAAATAATATAACAAAAAACCAAAGCCCACACATAGGGCTTTTACCCTCTTGGGAAACAAATTCTATAAATAAAATAAGTTGGGGCACCCTTCTTTTTTTCTTATTGTATAGCCACATTATAGGGGATCATTCACGACCTTAGTGAAACACATCATCGAACTCCCGTTTGCTTAAGACGCTTGGTTCTTAATCAGGATTTATTTTTAAACAAATCTTATCAATTTTTCATTTGATGGGTTGCGAGGCACGGACATTTTACAAAAATAGGCTGTTACATATACATGTCATTGTTGAGTTTTGCTTTTGTACTTAAATGAAGATAAATGAAGCAAAAACTGATTAGAACTCTGAAAGCGTATTTTACCAATTGAAAATCCCACGGTATATACGGTAGTGGTAACGGGAAAATTCCATGGTTCCGACGATGATGAAAACCGGGCACATTTTAAAAATTAATTTTGGGTTTCTTTTTTTGTGTATGCTTTGGATAACCCCTAAATAGATCTTTTAGTCATTTAAAGACCTTTCTTTATATTGTTTCCCCTTCCCGATAAAAAGTCTGCGATTTTAAGATTGTAAAAAAATATGATTTAAACCCAACCCAAAATTTAATTAACTTAAAAAATAATCCAAGCACATAACATTTGGTATTTACACCTGAAATACAGCAATGAATTTTCTTCCCCCATGCAGACTGTTAGAAAATAAGCACAATTTTTTTATGACAAAAAAGGAAACCCTGACAGACGCCCCAAAGGACTCATCCTCTATTTTCCAGTGCTCAAAAAGATCTTTTTGAAAAAAAGGTTTAAAGCTCCTCCCCCCCCCTCTTCCTTTAAAAAATGGGATTCCAGGAAACCAACGCTTTAAATGAACGCCTTGGGAACCAGAAACTACCGGGGGTCGAAGCCCATACCAGCACCAAGGTCACATTCACACGTGAACCACGAGGGTTTTTGACGAGGATGGGCATGGGTCGACCAACACCCAAACTGAAAAATCCTTCCTTTATTTATAACAGGTAGCCATGGAAATTTTTTTTGAATTGATTCAAAAGAGTGGACCTTTTTAATTTAATTTTTCTCGTTTCTTGCCAAGTGGTATCACATTACGTCATCTTTATTGAAAAACATAAAATTATAGTCATATTTTTTAAATTTTTTATAAACATAAAATTATGGAAAAATTTAAAAGCTTTTTTCTGTACCTTAAATCCTCATGAGTGATTCCGTTAAAATGACAATTAATGTTTATGTTGTATTTACGTTTTTTTCATGAGATTTTGAAAAATGAATTTCAGCCCCCACATTTTAAAAAATCAATTTTTTAAATTAAAATTTGAACAACCGGGTAGAGAAAAAAAATATAGTTACAATTTTTCATCAGCAAACATTTTTTTATATAACACTTTTTTTTTTCTTGACTTTTTTAATACTAAGGCCAATTTCCCAACAATAAATTAAAAACTTTTAAAATTCCTAAACGGGTAGAATTCCGTTTTTTTTAAAAATATTCAAGTAAAATGACTAACCAAAATCAAATTTTTTACCCTTTAAAAAAAACAAGTTTGTTAAGAAACAAATAAGTTTTTTTTTTTAAAAGAAACAGGGAAAAGAAATTTCCCCCTAATATTTTGTATTACTTAGACTAAGAATTTTTTGGGGGGAATTCACCAAGGTGTCATTTGGGTGGTATGTATTTCTGTTTTTAAGATAAAATTTACTTTTATTACATATTACAAATTATACTTCAAGAAAAGGAAATTTGAAAACGTGCTCTGCGAGAATTGGGGCAATTTGTTTCTGCTTTGTGAGATTTAAACTAGTTGCCAATTTTTTTTTAAAAGGCCCTTTTCATTATCGTTTCCAAATCAATTCTACCGAAAGATCAGAAACTTTTTAATAATACGTTCCAACATTTTTTTTTTCCCACCCATAGAAAATACTGAAACACTTTGAAAAACCTTTCTTTTTATTTTGTAGTTTTAATATTATCAATTATTTTATTTATTAGTTATCAAACGCTAAAGGCACTGAGGGGCTACTGGCATGATAATAGATACGTGTAACAGTTGGCCATACCCCGTGATAGACGCTTTTAGCGCTCACATAAATACATAAATTTTAAGCATATACGAGTAACAGGGGTTTTTTCAAGGCTGGGTTGGGCCCGGGGTCAATAATGCGACGGGTGTGGGATCAGCCACTCGCAGTTGGGAGCATATATATTTGTGTCTTCTCAAATGACAAAAATCTCCAGATTCTGAAATTTTGTCATGGGGGCTTAAACCCCTCAAAAAAAACAATAATTTATTTTTCCCGCAGATGGGTGACTACCCCGGGTTTTGCACTCGCGAGTTTTGACTATTTGAACTACCCACATCCTGTCACTGCAACATTAAAAACCTTCCAAAACGCCCGACACACGTGCAGAAAGACCATCAAAGGGGGACCACTACTTGTGAAAAAAATTTTTGAGCTAAACACCTTTTCAAAAAATTAAGGGGAAACCATCCTTATTAAATTTTAATCGGCATTCAATGCTTAAAAAAACATGATGCAGATGCAAGCATCCTTTGACGGGGTTATAGCTCTTGTGCAAAATCTTTTAAAAGGGTTTTTAAATTTTCATAAAATTTTTCCATGATCACAAGATGGGCCATGATCACAATTTTTATGGGTGGATTACCTTAACAAAACATTTAATTTAAAATTTCGAAAAGCTTTTCAAATTTACGAAATATATTTCGGAAAAAAGAGGTGGGCTTTGTAAGGTTCGTTTTAGGCATTTGAACTAAAATGTGTTTCGTAAATGCGACTTTTATTTTGCAGAAAAATCAAGTTTTAGTTGACGAACACATTTTTTTTTAACAACTTCAGAAAGTTCATCGCTTATGAGACCTTTTTTGCATAGCCGGGGACGAGGCTGTCATTGATGTGCATGAAACAGGGAAAAACCTTCGTGTCCGAACGATGACCCCGGCCCTTTCACAACAACCCTCGGACCGACTTTGGGGGGGGAACCCAAAGGGTTTAATTATGAAAAGCCCGACATAAAAGTTGAAGGGTTTAACCTTTAATAATTTTCCGACCGACTTAAGGAAAGTCCCGTAAAGGTTCTCTATGTCTTGGGCCACTTAACCTCTACCAAGATAACCAAGGCCAAGAAACATCAGAAACCTTGGTTACTCCGTGAAAGGCCACGAGGTCCGAAATGTAGCGAAACCCTTACAGGGGGCTTCCTTAAAAAAAATAGTTTAAAACCCCTTTTTCTCATAATATTCATTTATAATTTTAAAACCCTTTAGACTACTAAATTACGAATTTTGAAAGGTAAAGAAACAATGGGGTTTTTTGAGGATGAAGGAAGCTAGGCTAAGTCTTAACATTATTTTATTTTTATAAATATTTTTGTTAATTAATTATCAATTAATCAGGTTTGCTATGACTTTGATTTTTCGTAAAACAGGATGGTGAAGGCTTCCTGCTTAACTGAAAATTTAAAAGTTTCTGAGCACTAGGAAACTGAGTTTTTCCCAATGAATAATTTAAATGTTCTGAGCACGTGGATACTGATTTTTGCTGCTGATAAATTTTTGTATAAGTGAGACTATGTTTTTTTGAGCTTTTGCCCCAATGAAAATTTTAAAAAAATTTCTGATACTGTGAATATTGCTTTCTCCAAATGGAAATATTTTAAAAATTACGAACACATGGATATTGAGTTTCTGTCTAACTGAAAATTTAAACATTACTGAGCAATATGTATACATATATATTTTTTCTAGTTATAGGTCTTTTTTGTTTTTCCCCTTTTTTTGATGAAAATATTTGGGTGTTTCCCTGGGGAAAAAAAACGTATTTGTGCTCGAAAAATTGACTGGGGGTAAGCCAAAGTATGTACCCCTAAAATTAGATTTCGGCAATGCCGACTTTTAATTTTTGTAAATAAAATGGCCCGGCTGATTTTTTTCGTGTACGATCACATTTCGATGTTAATTGCTAGCCCATCACTACTTCAGTTCATCTCGTCAAATTTCATTACAGTAACACAACAGCAGAATCATTTAATTTTTTGCGAGGGTTTTCTGACCCCCCATCCATGGATACAATCCCCGTGAAAATTTATCACAATTTTAAAACCCCAGTGTAAGCTAATCCCAGCGAAATGGACTTTATTGCGATTCCACGGAATTTAATGAAAAATGAAAATCATTTTTTTTACAGTAGCTTTCGCTTTCATCCCAAATTTCATATTTTCCTCTCCAATCTCGAATAGCCCCAATTTTTTATGTGAAACACCGCGCACCGTTACGTCACGCTACCACTTTAAAAACCCCCTGGGCCCCCACACAATCTCTGAATATTGAAACCCTGTGACCAACACCAAATTATCTTAGAAATTATTTATTTATCTTTTTCTTTTCACAATCATGAAGTTTTTTTCGTGAATACAACGAAACTCATAATAAATTCAAAACAAAGTCCAAAGAAAAAAAGGAATCCGGCCCCATATCAGCAGAATCTACTTGGGGAAGTGGTTATCGACAACGTAAGGGGGGGTAACTATACGGCGGAGTTTGTTTTTTATGTATCTGTTTTAGAAGCTTAAAAGTAATTTTTTTGCTCAAAAGGGGTCGTTTTAGAAGGATTTATTGTACCTTACTTTTTGAAGATTCAGTCAGTTTGTGGGTCTTTTTTAAAAATTTTCACTAACATTTTATCGTTTAAGTCATTGGTTGTAATGGGGGGACATTCAGTTAGATCGTACTTATTTCAGAGAAGGGTCCCCAAACAGCATAACAAGCAATATTAATTTAAAATTTAGCAAATATACAGTTGTAGAAACGGGCTTCTTTTCCTTTTATACATATGTATAGTAGAGATAACTCCTTTTGGTGATTTCGCATATCCTTTTCCCCCCAAAAACTGTTTTTAAAATGCATGGACAATGAAGAAATTGGCAGGCATCACCTTGAGGGTGTCCGGACACAGGTAAAAAAAATTGGCCAAAAGTTTTTCCCCGGTGTTTTTTTTTCCCATTTTTGTCCATCCCTGGGCTGACATAGCCCTATGGGTTAAAACAAATAATCAGATATAATATAACCCCGTCGGGGAATTTATGGAACTCGGGGTTTTTTTCCCTAAACTTTTTTTTAAAAACCCCAGTTCTTTCATAAAATTTTTTTTTTTGATAAGAAAGACATTGTTTTCCCCATTCTAATTATGTCTTTTTTTGAAAAAACTTTAAAATTGCCGAGATATCGGCATTTTTACCTTGAAAATAAAACTTTCCGACCGAAACAGCTGATAAAAGATCGGGAAACCTTTAAAAAAACGATCGATTATTACCTGTCCAGAAAAAACGACGTAACAGCTGACCCCTACGGAAAATAACGATGCTTTGTTTCACGAAAAAGCCGAACGTTTTTATACATCGGGTAAAAAAAACAAAGACGGGTTTTTTTTGGAAATTGTTGATTTATTTGTAGTTAAAAGAAACAGTGTTTAAAATCCACGTTTGTTTACAAAAGCTTAAACCCTTTTTTTAGACTAGTATAGAAAGGGGGTCTTCAAAGAACCATATCCAACCTGATAGAAATTGTTATTGTTGCATCTTTGTGCGCTAAAAAATTTTTGTTCATCAAATTCTATTTTTTTTTTTTCAACGGACCTACCGTTAATTTTTAAATAAAATTAAGTTTGATACAAAATTTGTTTAAAGTTTTTAAA
>CM037781.1:64846002-64896002 GCA_021229015.1 Solen grandis | reverse complement strand
AAATAATCCCCCAAGGGGAAATTTTCTAATGGCTTTTTTTATCTCTAAGTGTGACCTTGACCATGGAACTAAGACCCAAACTCTTTTACCATTTTCACTTATTAAGCAAAATATTACGAAATTTTTTGAAAAATGCTACAACCAGCTGATTCCAGACAAGAAAAATATTTTAAACAACTTTTGACATAAGACCAACTCTTTTTATGATAATTTGGCTGATTAAGCAAACTTTTTTTGTAAAGTTAATTAAAAATCCTGAGAATCTGTCTAAGTTACAACCCACCAGCCCTTTCATCCTTAAGTTTCCCCTGCCCTTTTAGAGCTAGGGCGGGAACCTGTTTTTTATAGCAAACTTACCCCCAAATTTTTTTAAAATCTGACCGGGAATCATTTTCCGCACACAACAAGCAACATTCTGATGGCCATTTTTAATAAAATAACATAAAACATAACTGCAGATAATCCCTATACTTTCAAATAACCTAGACGTTCAAATAAACCTAGTACTTTCAAAAGAGGCAAAATTGCCCCACATAAAAAACGGTTTTGTTTTCCTTTTAATGTTCTTGAGGCATAAAAAATTTGGATTTTTTTTTGTTCTTTTTAGAATACTGTCGTTCTTTATTTTTATTTTTTTTGACTGTGTAGGCAGGGAAATGGGAAAAAAATTGTTCGCCATCATATGGATCTGTAAAATTTCAGAGTGTAAATTTGTTATGAGAAAAAGAAGAGTTAAAACTCAGCTGAGTGTCTCCAGAAATTTAAAGCCCAATAGTATCAAGTACGTATACACTGAAAAATATTTTGGCCGGAGATTTGGCATAAACTTTGTCAAAATCTGAAAATGCTTAAAAATGAAGATGATTGGTTCAACAAAGTAAAATCGGGTCTTTTTTTATTTTAAAAGGGGCCCCATACATGAGCTCCTGACCTAATTGGCTGTATCAACCAAAATTAAATTTGGCCCAAGGAATGATGGCTTAAATATTGCATAAGGTTGAAATGATTGCTTAAGAAATGAAGAGCACTAATTGAGGAGGGACGGACAGATAGACAAGGGATGACAGACTTTCATAAATCCTAATAGTCACCCTGAACAGTGCCAAAAATTTTATAATTTTGTACCCATCATGCCATAAAAAAGGGTTATTGAAAATAAAAAAAGACACACAAAAGAAATACTCTCTTTCAAAAATTTCCAAAATGAATGACACCCCTTTTAGATTCTAATTTAAAAGCAGCGATACAGAAGTGTTTAGCGCGACAAGAAATAAGATAAAACCCTACATTGTTAAAACAAAAAAACTGGTGGTACTGATGCATTGATTCATGATTTTTTACAAGTGAAAATCCTGAAGATATTTTTTTCAAGAAAAACACAGATTTTTTATGTGCTGAAGCATATAAAAAAAATTTTGAACAGAATTTTTTTAATTTTTGTATGAGGACATAACAAAAAAAATAATGTAATTAAAAAGGGATTGATGGCATTGATTTGAGTTATCTGCCCTTGAAAAAAAATAAAAAAACAAAAAACTCACCCCCAGGAGCAGAAAACTCAAAAAGTCAGTGGTGCTTTCATTTTTTATCCATAAAAAATTTTCTAATGAAATTTCTCTATAAAACAAAGTTTTAAAAAATTCTCATGGATAATTTTATTTCCTTTTTTGTCAAATAAAAAATAAATCTTTGGGAAAATATGCTTTTAAAAAGCTGAGACATGTCTTGAAGCCATATGTCAGCGGGCAACTTACACATCTTTTTCTCGCGTGACAAATTCTAAAATTTATAAAAGGGAGCAGGGAAATGTCTTGAAAAGAACCCTGCACATAATGAGGACTGCAATAGTTATACATGTGCTTAAATAAACATAAAAAGGCAGTGCCAAAATAGAAAAAGGAAATGAAACTACCTGATATGAGAGATGAGTGATATGATGATGGCTCTGACAAGGTCTTAAGTGAACCCTATGACAATATTGGTGAAACATTTCATAGAATATTTAACAAGAGCTGGAGCCCATCTCTAAACAGGGTAGGTTTCTAAATTCATTTTGGATGCAACACACAAACACTGAGTAAAGAAAGATAAAGGCAACATTTTTTCCATTATTGTTAAAATAAAGACCATCCTTTTTTGTAAAATTCTTTAAAAATTAAAATTTATGGAAGAAATTATTACAAACTATAAAACGGCCAGGACCCCCCAAAAATAGAAGTGACCATATTTCACAGATTGCCATTCATTTGTCCAATTTGATTCTCAAAATTACATAAAAAGGGGGGGCACCTTTGAGTCAATATCAATTTTACTTGACTGATTTGTTTTGAAAGGGTTGATTAAAATTTTCTTTCTACACCCAATCTGTTTATTTTGATATGATGATTTTATCAATGATGAACACACATCTAGTTCTTTTTATGACAACATAATTTTCGGTGCATAAATAATATCATGGTCTTTTCCACAACCCAATGGGGGGGTGGAGCGAAACGGCAAGTGCATATTTTTTGATAAGAACTTAGTCTAGTTTAGCTCTCACCCCTTAAGTGAAATTTTTCCTGAAAGCAGTAATACTCATGCTGCGGGCTTTGATTCCAACTCTGGTATCAGTATGTACGGGATGGAAATAAAAAAAAAGGAAAAAAAAAAAAGGAATTTTTTAAAGAAATTCTAATTATTGTTAAAGTCACAGAACAAAGAGAGATCTGAACTTGAATGTTTACAAAGATTTTTTTACATATTCCATATTTTTTTTTTAATTTCATAAAAAAAGGCACTGCAATGCTAGAAATTTTGTTAAATCCCAATATGACCCAGAAAAACCACTGACTCGCTGTTTTAATTCATTCAAATCCCCTCACCTAATGTTTGTTTGTTTGTTGGTTTAAGCCCCGCTGACACTTATTATTTTGGGGGTGATGTCATTAAGACAGATATAGACTCCCTACTGCAGTATAAGAGTAACTTGGCATATACCACACCCAACCACATTACCCGAAGGGTCGACCAAAACCAGTCCCCAACCCCTTATTCTGGGGCCCCCCAAGCAAGGAATAAACAGACCTTTTTTCAGCCCTTTGGTATGTCCGGGCGGGGGATCGAACCCAACAAACCTCCCCCCCCCCAAGGGGGATGCCCAAACACTCACCACCGGGGACGGTACTCACCGAATACACAAGGCCATCCTTAAAAAGTTGAAAAACACAAATCTCGTTTTTAACACAACAACTGATCAATTGCTATTTTTTTGGAGAAAAATCTTCTTCTAAACTTTTTCTGGAAAATTTAAATAACCCATATGGGAATTTTCTGTAAATTTAAGAATTTTTTTTTCCAAAATGTGTCCATAATTTTTAAAACACTAATGTGGGGTTCCTGGGAACCTTGTGTCCCTGCTTTTAACATTTTTTGATGAAAGAATTGACTAGAAAATCATCTTTTCAAATTATGATAAAGCAAAACTATTTTGTGAGGTACAAAAAACACCAAATCACACACCCACACCACACACACACTTTAAAATTTTAAAAATTTTTTTTTGGGGGGGGGGGGGGGGGAAAAAAAATTCAAACGTGAAAAAAGTAAAATTTTCCCACACTTTCGACTATACAGTTTTCACGGGAGTGTCAAAAATGACTATAATTTCAAAACTTTAACTGTAAAAAAATGATGCGCATTAAGCCTTATGACGTAATTATATATTGTTGAAAAGTTTGTACATCATTTCATTATTGATTATCATTCTTGTGTACCCCTCAGACCAATGGATCACTACATAAATTTTTAAGGCAACATTTCAAATCTTTACAAGTTATGCACCCACAAGAATTTAAAAACCCAAAAAAAAAAAAAAAAGGAAATAACTAAAAAAATACAACGTTTCATTCTTGCACAATGCACTCCATGAGACTTTCCCCTGTGGGGTTTAAAATAATACCTCAAAACTTTTCGTGTTATGCTCCAGACAAAATGAAGTCTGAGTAAAAAAAGGGCAATAACTCAAGAAAAAGGAACAAGTTACCATTCATGGAAATGACTCAGACCATGAGATCTATGAAGTTTTCAATCAACCCTCAAATACTTTCGAGTTAGCCCAAAAAAAATTAAAGTCTGAAAATAAACAAAGGGAAAATAACTCAGAAAATAAAACGGTTATCATTCTATGCACTGCACTACAAATCCAGGGAATCTTTCCATCTATGAGTTTCAAAGCAATACCCAAATACTTTTTATGTTATCTCCTGACAAAAAAAAAGACTGAGAATCAAAAAAGGGGACAATAACTCAGGAAAAAAAAAGGGGAAGTTATCTTTTAGTGACTCACTCCTCTTAAATAAACACTTCTAAAATTTAAGTAGCCCCTCAAATACTTTTTGATTATGCCCTGGAAAAAAAATTAAGATGAAAATCAACAAAGGGCATAACTCAGAAAATATAAAGTCAGTTTCATTTTTGTGCACTGCACTCTGTCAATGTGATCTACCCTGTTTTAAAATTTTCAAGGTGATCCCTCAAATACTTTTTGAGTTATGGCCCGGGACAAAAAAAAAATCTCAGAATCAACAAAGGGTAATAACTCAGAAAATCAAAAAGTCAAGTTACATTCTTGTGCACTGCACTCCACCCAATGTATCTATCCATGTTTTAATTTCAAGGTGATACCCAAATACTTTTCGAGTTATGGTGGGGACAAAAATAAAATCTCAGAACCCAAAAAGGGGTAAAAACTCGAAAATACGAAAGTCAGAGATCTTTTCTTGTGCACTGCACTCCACCTCAATGTGATCTACCTGTTTAAATTTTAAAGGTGATACCTCAAATTTTTTTCGAGTTATCCCCCGGACAAAAAAGGTGCCCCGACACACGACACGCCGACGACGACGCGAGGGACAAAGTGTCCCTATGTGTCTGCCTGCAATGGGGCGACACAAAAAGCAAACTTTTTTGATTTTTATTTTATATTCTAAAAAACAGCAAGTTAAATTTAAAAATTCACACAGATTTTTCACAGCCTCTGTGAAAAAGACAATTTTTATTTTTAAAAGGGAAGCTGAAATTAAATACCCTCTAAAATGCTTTTTAGAGTTTCAATTATTGACTCAGGCCCTAGAATAAGCACTCTACTCCGTAATTCAGTTTTAATTACCTTTTTTATCAGAAAATGCCATTGTCAAAACATGTTTTTTCTTTATCCAAATCCTGCTTAATGAATCAAGTTTGGACCAGTACCCACACATGGAAAGATTTGAAAGATTTTTTTTTGCAACCAAAAGATAAAGTTCTTTTAAACTTATATAAACAAGAGGCCCAAGAGGGCCCCTGCATCACTCACCTGAAAAATATTGCCTTCATTGCCTTTTAAAAAGTCATACTAATACAAAACCCATGAAAAAGTACGCAAAATATTCGTAACTTCACACAATCAAAGCGCCGAAGGCACTAATAGACTGGGGCGGGTTGGTCTGGTGGCAGCAAGAGCGCATGTTGTAACCAAAAGGTACGTTTTTAAAGGGGGGAAAACAATGGTCAGTATTTTTTTTCCCAAATTTTCAAAAAAGAAAAAGAAAAGATAGTTTTCATTTTTTTTATTAAACATTAGAAACAAATCAAATACTAATCCTATCAAATTCTTTTTTCCCTTTTAGTATAAAAAAGGGAAAATTTGCCAGTGAAATATAAAAAGCAAAATCAATCTCAGAGTTTAAAAGATTTTTAAATACTGATTGCATCAATGTCCCCAAATTTATTTTTACCATGGTGTAGAAAAATTTTCAAATTTTTCAGCCAGATGTAACGATGTAGCCCTTTGAATCAGGTTTTTTTAAAGAAAAAATTGGGTAAATTCTCCTCTAGTACTTGTGTGCAGTCGAGGCGTTGAATTTTATTTTATATTCCCAAAATTACAAAAATGCATAACTACGAGTTTAAATACTTCCTCCATACAAAATTAAAAAATCTTAATATATTTTTATTTGGTGATATTAATCTTGAACTGAAACAAAAAAAAATTGTTGGGGCTTTTCATTCTTTATAAAAAGCCCCCAAACGTTTCGATAAAAAATGTTGTTTTTGAAGAGACCCCTTATACCATCATATGTTTTTCCCCTGTCACCAACCAATCCACCACTGATCACTGTCACTCTTTAAGTTTTCTACATTCTCAATATTGCATTTTGTTTTCACTATTAAATTTTTTCTTGATTTTTTTTTTGCATTTTTACTTGCTTTCGGAGAATTGAAGCTTTTCTACACGCCCCCCGTTGGCTTGGCGTCGACGTCCATCGGCGTTGGCATCATATCTAAAAAAACCCAAAGGGGTTATTGCAATCAACTTCACACAAGTCTTTCGGGCAAAAACAAACCAAGACCCCAAGAGGGAAAATTTCTTGTTTGAATTTTACAAAAAATAGGCCTTTTTCAACTTAAAATTGGTTAACTTTTTTGGTTTAAAAGTTTTTCTGAAACTAAGTTAATACATAACTCTGTAACCATTGTGTATTGGATTTAAACTTCACAAAAGTCTTCCTAAACTGAAAGGACCCAAAACCAAGATGAACAATCTTGCTAGAATTTTACTCAAAAGGGGCCTTTTTCGACTTAAAAAATTTGCTTTAACTTTTTTTGGTTAAAGTTTTTCTGAAAACTAATTAATATTATTCTCAGAAGCACTTGGTGTATTGGATTTAAATTTCATACAAGTCTTCCTTAAATGAAATACCTGCAGAACCAAGAGGAAAAAACTCTTGCTAAATTTTTTTAAATAAAGGCCCTTTTTCCGACTTAAAATTTTTGGTTAACTTTTTGGTTAAATTTTTGCAACTAATTAATGTCATTCCGAACCCCTTGGTGTTTGGTTAAAAATTTCACAAAATCATTCCAACATAAACCAAACCCCAGAACCAAAATTTTAAAAATTTTTAAATTAATTTAAATTAAAATTAAGTTAATAAAAATTTATTAAAAATTTTAGAAAATTAAAAATTGCAAAAACTTTTTTTATTAATACAAAAAACTATTATATATTATTTAAAAAAATTTAATTTAAAAAAAAACCAACATTCAAAGATGAAATTTTCCCTTGAATTTTTTTTTTTTGAATTATGACCTGATTTTTAAACGAGAATTAAAGGAACATGCGCAAAATTTGATACAAAAATTTATTTTGTACCGCTTTAAAAAATGGATTGCTTTCACTATCAAAACCCAATAGTCGAGCATGCTGTCTTTCGGACAGCTCTTTTTCCCGGGAAAAAAACACTGAGTTATTAACATATCATGTACATTAACCATATTACTTTTTAAAAATATTGAAAAAAGGGGAGAAGAACACGATAAGAATTTTTCTTTGTTCAACCCTTTATTATATTTTTAAAATATTGTATATGGAAATTTAGAATAAAAAAGTTTAAACTACACAATAATAAATTAAAAAACATACATCTAAACAAAATTGAACAAAAGCGCCCAAAAACAAAAACGCTCGACTAGAAATTTGATTTCAAATGCCCTATATAAAATAGTAAAAATGATAACCTTTACCTGACCCTTTTTTTTATGAAGTAAAAAATCAATCCCGGGCCCTATGATGATATGATGATAAACAGAAGCAAAAACTAACGAATCAAATTTACTCGAGCACACCCTTCCCATTGTTTGTTGTTGTTGGGTTTAACGTCCCACCGCCCTTCCTGGTTGAAAGGTGTAAAGAAGGCCCAATGGCACTGTGAAAAAAAAAAACACAAAAAAAAAACCACCACACACGCACACGCACACACACACACAGAGGAGATTTCCAAATTTTTTTGTTATAAATAAACAATTTTTTTTTCTTAAATTTTAAAAATTATTACACCTGATGATTGGTTTTGGACAAAAGCCTAAACCAAATTTTAAAATTCCCCTTCTTCAATGCTAGCATCGCGTATTTGTTAATTTTACTGGAAGGTGGCATACCGCGCCAGCAATGCTGTAAGGGTATCCCGGATAACCAAAATAATCTGCTGTGTATAGTAGGAACTGTCAAATTTTAAGAATTGAGCTTTTTAATTTGGAGTATCAAATACAAAAATAACTTCTTATAACTTGTCGTTGGTACATTTTGCTAGAACATATAACTTTCATCTGCGGGGGATTTTAAGGTGCAATGTAATTTCCATTTCGGGGTTATTTACATCGCCGGTATATAAAAACTTGATGATATAGATAGTTACAAAATTATAATTTTCTTTAAATTTTAAAAACATTATATTGATTATTATTACTTTGGATATGATCCCTTTATCTAGATACACTTTTTAAAACCTGGCCTGGAGAGGGGAGCCAGCATGAAACATCGTCTTTTTTTGCTTTTTTTGAGAGAACATATTAAATAGCGTTTACCAAAGGAAAGTATGTTTTTTTTTTACCCAGCAAGAATAATATAAAAATTTTTCAACTCTTTGTTTTGCCCCTTACGTGTTTTTATCTAGGCACAATGGACTTTACTGCAAATCGAAAAAAAAATTTTCCATTGCTGGGTAAATTTTCATTGCGTCCTTGCTCCTTTAAATTTTTCATTGCGTTTTTTGGGCCCACCACTTCAAAACTTTGGGGTCAGTGATCTTCCTTTCCACAAATTTAAAAGGCCGTTTTTTTTCCCATGTTCTAGCTTTTGCGGGGTATTGAGTTTATGAGAAAAAGAAATGAAACAAAAATTCTTTATCGTGCAAACGTGGCCCTTTTTTGGGTTAATTACGTATTTGCGAAGCACTTTTTTCAAAATTGGGCATGAGTGGATCTCAGTCGCATTTGGGTTAAATCTTGTTTTGAAAAACATGCAGGTATTTGTTCACGCAAAAAGGGTTTTTTCATTTTGAAAAATTTTGTAAAAGAAGAGTGGACAAACAAATTTACACTTAAAAGATTTTCAAAATATTTTTAAAACATCGTTCAACACATCTGTAACACACTCCACCGCTTTCGTTACTCATTGCATTTTTGGTTTCCGTAAAAAGGCGGAGTGCTACTTTAAAAAATGGGGAAAATATGCAAATCAAAAGCCCAATTTCAAATTTCAGCAAAGATAGCGGCCGTGGCCTCCAGCTAAAAACTGTCCCCTGTGGTCCAAATTTATGGTCATAGCTAAAAATAAAAGGACTCCTAGGGGGGCCCAATTATAAAAAAGAGCCAGATTTGAAAACTTTTCAGGCCCAATGCCATTTTACATACCAAATATCAAAACCAGATCTTGTGGTCCCTGAAAAAAATCTTTAAAGACCCCCTTTTTAAGTCTTTAAAATCAATTTACCCCTGAGGCAGGGCCAAATTGACCAGGGCCTATTTATACCTGTAATGCCAAAAGGGCAATGTTAAACTTCGGGCCCTTGTGGTTTCAAAAGATGATTTTATTGGTTTTTTCTTTTTTTTGCCTATGTAAAAACAAAACACCCAAGGGGGGGGCCAAATTTTTGCCACGGGCCATACGGAAAAAATTTGGTAGATGTTAATAATGCATGTTACCACCAAACATCTTAACCCAAACCCGGGGGTTTCTATAAGAAGTTTTTCTGGGGTTTTTTTTCCATACAAGCTATGTTAAGGTAAAAATTTTGGGATTAAATTTAGTCTTTTTTCCTATTTCTGAGATTGTTTTATACTCCATACTCATTTTTACAATTTCTATGTTAAATCAATGACCACTGGGGCGGGGCCAATTTTTGACCCAAGGGCCATGTTTTGAACAAACTTGGTAGATGTTTTAAAGGCAATGTTACACACCAAATTCTAAACTGCACCCTTTTTGGTTTCTGAAAGAAATTTTTTTCTAGATTTTCCTTTTTTAGCCTTTAAAAATAAAGTGACCACAATTTTGACCCCGGGCCCCAAAATTTTGAACAAACTTGGTAGAAGTTCTAAAAAAATGCCACACAAATCTGAGCTCAAGGCCTTGCAGTTTTTCAAAGTGTGCTTTTTTAAAATCTATTTTTTAAGCTCCTTGCCCACTTTTTGAAAAGGGGGATCATGATTCCTGTGAAGTGTGGTCAAAATCCATTCAGCGGTTTAGGTGGAGATGTTGTTTAAAAAAATTTTTTTTACGCCGGGACAAACGACAACAAAAGGCGATAAAAAAGCTCATTAGAGCTTGTGCTCGGTGACAAAAAAAAACCCCATCCCATAGGCTGGATAAACCCTGGAAACTAAAAAAAAAAGAAAATACTTAAATACATGCAAAAACTGATGGAAACAACACAATAGTTGTGTAAAAAAGCTGTTTACAAATTAAGGAAATCAGCATGGCAAAAGGCGGGACATTTATGCAAAAATTTATTTTTTTTTTATTTTCATTTTCCCCAACTTTTGAACAAGTGGAATAGTAACAGATTAATTTAATTTCAACATGATTATATAAAACTAATATCATTATTTTGTAATTGGTCAATAAGGATAAATAACAGGTCCATGATGTAATGATGAAATATTGATTTTTTCATTTTAAGGAGGTTTTTGTTTTTGTGTTTTGGGGTTTACCGTTGCTGAAATGTATTCAATCCTATAGGAAATCCAAAAAATTACGGGTGGAGGAAAGATCCCGAGAACACAGAGGTCCCCGGGTAAAAACATGACCTACCGAAATTTTAAGGGGAGGTACCAAAAAAAACATGAACTGTAAACCTATAAAATGTTATCTCCCTTATTATCAAAAAAAAAAAATTTAACTTACAATCTGAACAAAAGCTTCTTATTGTATTGTTGGTGACGGAACTCAAATGCAAAAAAATTGTTTCTGACTATCCAGAAAAAATGAGTAAAGACTGCCTACAGGCAGGGTCTTTTTATACTATCGTAAAAATTTACAGAGACCCGCTACAGGGTATCATGCTTTCTGCATGTCCATTCACTTTTAGACAGCAACCCAAACAAAATGGAAGTAAACAGATGGTTTTTTTCAAGACTTAGGAATCCCAAAAAACCCGCCCGTATTCCCTCCCCTTACAGTTGCGATAACCACTGCCCCGAAGTAGTTTTGGGCGTATGGGCCGGGTTTATTTTTATACTTTAGACTAGTTTTGAATAATAATCATTTTGTAAAAAATTTTCACGAAAAAACTTTTTGATTTGAGAAAAAAAAAAAATCAAATATATAACTTTAATTTAAAAACAAAAATTTGGTCAAAAGGTTTTAAACTATCATCAGTGACTTTGTGGTGGCAGGGTTAAATAGCGCAACTGACAACCGGTGGCGGATTTTTGAGGAATAACGGGAATGAAGGAAATAAAACAAAGCCTTTAATTTTTTTTAAAATTTCATCCCCAAATTACTCATGTACTTTTTTTAAGGTTAAAATAAATTCTATTTGTTGGGATTTGAATTTTTTGCGACATTTTTTTTGGTGCAAGATTGGATAAAATGAATTTATCCAATCTTATTATGTTTTTCTATCAACTGAGAAGAATTTTTGTAAAACAAAACACCTAATATCCCCGCAGCTTTTTAGGTCGTATGTTACCAAAGCATACAAGGAAATACTAACCACACAGCCTTTCCCTTTTAAAACTTCTCTCCATAGCAACCTAAAAATCAGAGTTTGGGGTTGCCTTGTTTTGCTAATGTCTTTTTTCCCATCACAGAATTTTTTGGAAAAAACTATAAATCATTTTTTTTTTCCCCCTCACCCTTTAAGGATCACAGGAGATGATTAGCTCGTGCTTCCATGAAATTCCAATTAGTGACATTCATAAAACCTGGCTACAGTTTCCCCAAGAAAATCAACCTCAAAAACTTTTTAAAAAAATTTTTTGCAAAATTTTATCTTCTAGGCTTGGGATAATTTTGTTGGGTATCCTGAGCCCACCAAAATCCCTTTGTTTCCTTTGTAGGTTTTTGATTATGAAAAAATACTTTACAGAAAAAAATTAGGGAAAGGTATTTTCAAAAATAAACCCAAATCCCTTTAAACTTTCAGTTGTTTGTTAACGGGGATCTATGTTTTCTCTCGCTTTACTTTTGCAACGAGTGCTATCAATATGAAACCACATGCAATACAATTCCATTATCAGATTACAGTGTTTAACCACAAGCTGTCAAAATTTCCATCTGATGTAAAAATCTTATACTCCAGTCCCTTTAGACCGAACCCACATTATCCTGCTTCCTGTCTCTAAAACCACTCCTCGTGCCACCAGCCCCCTTTTTTCTGCTCCAGGGTGATAAAATGGGTAACTTTCTTCCCAGTCCACAAAAAACAAAAACCATTGTTCCCAAGCAAAAATGATAGTTTTTTTTTTCTCCTTTGATTGGTATTTATAGTATAAAAGGGTTTTCTGCTAGTTTTAAAGTTCCTGCTCAAATCCCACCAACAATACTTGCCAAATTTAACCTTAATACTTAGGAGTGAATTCCATCACTTTTTATCTCTTAAAAAGTACCAAAATTTTTAAATATGAAACTTAAAGATACGACATGTAACCTACTTTATTACCTTTGATCATTAACAATATTTTGCTTAGAAAGAAATTGATGTATTTTTTTTTCAAGAAAACTGATGGAATTTCCCCGAAAAGAAATGAAGTTTTTACCCCAAGTATGACTTGGGGAAAAATGGACAGATCCGAACCAGGGGTTTAGTTAAAAAAGCCCTTCTAAAAAAAAACCCTTAGGTTTCTAAGTTTTTCCCTAATTTAAAGAATGGGGCCCCCTGCCAGTTATTGTATATGATACCGGGTGGGTATTTTATCTTTGCAATAAAAAGAATGACAACAAATAACTTTTTGGTATTCGAAAATTTGTAAAACTGCATGCAAATTTCAAATCAAAATAAAATCACATCCTCCACAATTCCAAAACGAAATCTTCTAGCGTATTTTTGAATACTTTTAACTGTGAACAACTGAATTACTCCCTGTGCGACAATACTTGTAAAGAAAAACAAAAAATGATTTCTCCCATCAGAGTGACAATAGTCTTGTGAAAGAAAAACAAAAAACTGTTTACCCCCTTTCAGACAATAGTCCGGAAAGAAAAACAAAAAACTGATTACTCCCTGTGCAGAAAATAGTCTCAAGAAAGGCTCAGTTATATTTGTATATTTGGAAAAAAAAGCCTTTACCAAACTGGAAGGCAATTGTTAATTAGAACTTTGATCCTAAGCAAGCAGCCGTCAAATAAACCCACTTTACAATTTGCATACTGCAGACAAATGACAACTGACCAGTGTCCCACAATGACACCTCTACTACTTTAAAATTCTTAAAAAGACACCAAAAATTTTAAAAAAGGGGCAAAGGGAAAAAAAAGGGAAAAAAAAAAATCACAATTATTTTTTTCACGGGAAATTCTTTTTTCTTCTGAATTTTTAAAATAAAAAATAACCTATTGAATTTTCTAAAGGAGTACTATTTAAATTTTAAAATTTTGAAAAAACTACACTTATCAAACTTTTTTAATTACGCCCCTAAAATATCTTTGGTTTATTTGATTTTTTTAAAAATAAAATTCCCTAGAAAACACATTAGTTTGGGGAAACCTTGCTAAAATTATTTCAAAGGGAAAAAATTTCCCTAAATTACCTAAATTTTTCTATACAATTCTCCCCCTTAAAATTTCCCAAATTTATTGTTTCTTTAACACAAATCACTTACTCATAAATATTACTAGCCCCCTATGATACAAAAATATCCGTGTTTTTTTAAATGTAAGTAAAGTTTCATCAGTGATGT
Source organism: Solen grandis (assembly GCA_021229015.1). Lineage (NCBI taxonomy): Eukaryota > Metazoa > Mollusca > Bivalvia > Adapedonta > Solenidae > Solen > Solen grandis. The sequence continues at coordinate 64,882,304 of CM037781.1, read as the reverse complement.
AATAAACACATTCATAAAAACCACAGGCAAAACAAACAAATACACCGACCTTCATGTTTTAATTTCCCATTTTCCCAAAAATTTGAAAAGAAAAAAAATCATAAGACAAAAAAGTTATTAATTCAATAAAAGTCACAGACAATAAACACAGTCCCCATTACAGTTTCCGGGCATAAATTTTTAGAACATTAAATTTTAAAAATTAGAAAAAAAAAAATATTTAAAAGACCAATTATTACCCCCAAATCTTTAAAACATTTTTTTAATAAACACCACCACAAACCGAAAATCACACATATTACAGGGTGACAATCATACCACGAATCAGGGCACCCTTCATCATCATACATGTTCCACAGTGACATCAACCACGAATCATGGCACCCTTCATCACAACTTTTCCACAGGGCATCTACCACGGGTCATGACACCCTTCTACTTCATACATGTTCCACAGTGACATCATACCACAGAAACATGGACCCATATCATCATACATGTTCCACATGACTCCCCAAAAAACGGCACCTTCTATCTATCTACATGTTCCACAGTGACATCATCCACAGAATCATGGCACCCTTCTATCTATCTACATGCCCCACAGTGACATCATCCACAGAAAAAAGGCACCTTCTATCTATCATACATTTTCCACAGTGACATCATACACAGAATCAGGCACCCTTCTATTATCTCAGTTCCACGTGAACATACCCAGAATCAGGCACCTTCTATCTTCAACAGTTCCACAGGACTCTACCACGAAACATGGCCCCCTACTATCTATCATAAAATTCCCAGTGACATATCCCACAAAAAACATGGCACCCTACTATCTATATACTGTTCCAAGTGACATCATCCCAAGAACATGGCACCCTACTATCTATCATACATGTTCCACAGTGACACATACCACAACATGCACCCCTTCTTATAATGTTCTACAGGACCATACCACAGAATCATGACCCTACTATCTATCATACATGTTTCCACATGACATATACCACAGAACTGGCACCCTTCTATCTATTAATTTTTCCACTGCCATCATCCCACAGAACAGGGCCCACCCTTCTATCTATCATACATGTTCCACAGGACCACAAAAACCACAAAAATTGACCCTTTCTATCATATACATGTTCCACAGGACATCATACCACAGAGTCTGACACCCTACACTATCAACTGTCCCACATGACATCAACCACAAAATCATGGCACCCTTCTATCTATCAACAGTTCCCAGGGTTTATACCACGAATCATGGCACCCTTCTACTATCATACTGTTCCACATGACATCATACCACAGAATCATGAACCCTACTATTATAACGTCCCACATGACTCATCCCACAGAATCAGGGCACCCTTCTATCTATCATACATGTTCCACAGTGACATCAAACCACAAAATCAGGGCCCCCTTCTATCTATCATACTGTTACAGTGACATCTACCACAGAACATGGCACCCTACATTATCATACATGTTCCCGGTGACCATCTACCACAGAATCAGGCACCCTACTTCTACATAATGTTCCAGGGTGACCATCATACCACAAAATCAGGAACCATACAACACAAACATTTTCCCAGGGTGCCCAAACATACACAAAATCAGGAACCATACAATTTTTCATCTATTCCCGGTGACCATCTCCACAAAATTTCATGGAACCATACATCTATCTCATTCCACGGACCATCATACCACAGAAACATGGCACCCTACTATCTATCATACATTTTCCACATGAATCATCCCACAGAAATGCACCCTTTATCTACATAATTTTCCCAAAACATGCATCATACTACAGAATCATGGCCCCCTACATTATCTACATGTTCCACAGTGACACAACCACAAAACTGGCCCCTACAATCTATCTACATTTCCCAGTGACATCATCCCACAGAATCAGGGCCCCCTTTCTATCTATCATACATGTTCCACGGACAATAAACAAAACATACACCCTACTACATCATACATTTTCCCAAACAGTGCATCATACCACAAAAACATGGCACCCTACTATTTCATACATTTTCCGGTGCCATCATACCACGAAACATGGCACCCTACACTATCATAATGTCCAGGGTGCCCATCCCCACGAAACAGGGCACCCACAAACTTAAACTTTTTCCACAGTGACCATACCACAGAACAGGCACCCTTCTATCTATCATACATTTTCCATAGTGACCACATACCCCGAATCATGACACCCTTCTTCATAAAACATTTTTCCACAGGGGACATCATACCACGAGAGACACCCTTCTACATCTACAGTTCCACAGAATCATACCACAGAATCAGGGACCCTTCTATCTTCATACATTTTCCCAAACATGCCCACAACCACAAATCTGACACCCTACTTAAAACATACATTTCCCAGTGACATCATACCACAAAACATGGCACCCTTCTATCTATCATACATTTTTCCCACATGACTCATACCACAGAACATGACCCCTACTATCTACAACTTTTCCCAGGACATAAAACCCACAGAATCATGACACCCCTATCTATCATACATTTTCCACAGTGACCAACACGAACAACCCCCCTCATCATCTCATGTTCCACGTGACATCATCCCACAAAAACATACACCCTATTTCTAAAAAATGCCCACTGCCCAATCCACAAAAATCATGCCCCCTTCAATCTATCAACATTTCCACAAGTGACATCAACACAAATCATGACCCCTACTTTTAATACATTTCCACAGTGACCATCATACCACAGAATCAGGGAACCATATTATCTATCAACTTTTCCCACAGTGACAAAAACCACAGAATCAGGCCCCCTACTATCTATCATACATTTCCCATGACATCATCCACAAAAATCAGGGCACCCTACTACTATCTACATGTTCCAATGACCATATACCACAGATTCATGGCCCCCTTCTATCTATCATACATGTTCCCAGGACATCACCCCACAGAAACAGGAACCATTTTATTTTTCATACATGTCCCCGACCTCATACCACAAAATCGGAACCATATTATCTATCATTACTGTCCCCCATGACAAAAAACCACAGAATCGGGCACCCTATCTATCATACAGTTCCACGTGAATCATACCACAGAAACATGGAACCAATATCTATCTACATGTTCCACGTGACCATCATACCAAAATCAGGAACCAATTATCTTCATACATTTCCCGGGGACCATCATACACAAAATCAGGGAACCAATTATTTTTCATCATGTTCCACAGTGACATCATACCACAAAAATCAGGCACCCTTCTATCTATCTACATGTTCCAAGTGACATCATACCCAGAATCATGAACCTTTTATCTATCATACATTTTTTCCCAAAACAGTGAATCTACCCAAAATATGACCCCCTACAAACTATCATACATTCCCACAGTGACCACATACCAAGAATAGACCCCCAAATATCATCAAAATGCCCCCACAGTACCAATACCACGGGTCATAAACCCCCTTCTACTATATACATGTTCCACGGACATCATACCCAGAATCATACACCGACTATCTTCATACATTTCCCACGGACATCATACCACAGAACAGACACCCTATATCTACTACATTTTCCACATGACCTCACCACAGAATCAGAAAACCCTTCTACTTCATACTTTTCCACATGACAAAAAACCACAGAGCATGACACCCTTCATCTATCTACATGTTCCACATGACATAAAACCACAAATCAGGCCCCTTCTATTATCAACGTTCCACAGTGACACTACCACAGAACATGGCACCCTACTATCTACATACATTTCCACAGTAATCATACCCAGAGCCCATGACCCCCTTCTTCAACTACATTTTCCACATGACACATACCACGAATCAGCACCCTACATCTACATACATGTTCCACATGACCATCATCCCACAAAAATCATGGAACCATATTATTAATCATGTCCCACAGTAAATCATACCACAGAATCATGGCACCCTATCATCATACATTTTCCCACAGGACATCATACCACAGAAACAGGGACCAATTTCAACATACATTTTTTCCAGGGTGACCATCATACCACAAATCATGGAACCAATTTTACATCAACAGTTCCCTGACCATCATACCACAGAACAGGGAACCATATTATCTTAACATGTTCCACATGCATCATCCCACAGAATAGGGCACCCTTTTCTATCTACATTTTCCACGTACATCATACCCAAAAACTGACCCCAATTTCTATCATACAGTTCCACAGTGACATCAACCACAAATCATGACCCCCTACTATTATCATACATGCCCCCAAGTGCCATCATACAAAAAAAACATGACCCCCAAAATTTCTATCATCATTCCCACAGTGACCATATACCACAACATGACCCCCTTCATCTATCAAATGTTCCACAGTGACATCATACCAAAACATGACACCGTACATCTATCTACTTTTCCACAGTGCATCATACCACAGAAAATGGAACCACTATCTATAACATTTTCCCACGTCATCAACCACGAATCATGACACCCTACATCTATCATACTGTTAAACAGTGACCATCATACCACAGAATCGGGCCCCCCCTTCTATCTATCATACATTTTCCACAGGGGACTCATACCACAGAGTCTACACCCTTCTACTATATACATGTTCCACAGTACATCAACCCAGAATCATGGCACCCTTCTACATCAAAAAGTTCCACATGACATCATAAACGAACATGACACCCTTTCTATCTACTCATGTTCCACATGACATCAAACACAGAATCAGGCACCCTTTCAACTATCAAATTTCCACAGTGACATCTACCCAGAGCATGACACCCTTTCATCTATATACATTTCCACAGTACCATCATCCCACAAACTAAACCCCTACTATCTATAACATTTTCTACAGGACCATCATACCACAAATCATACACCCACTATCATCATCATTTCTACGTGACCATCATCCCACAGAACATGGCACCCTTTTCTTCATACTGTTTACAGTGCCATCATACCACAAGTCATGGCACCCACTATCTTCATACTTCCACAGTGACATCATACCACAGAAACATGGCACCCTTTCTACTATCAACATTTCCACAGGACCACATACCACAGAATCATGACCCCCCTAATCTATCAACATTCCACAGTGCCATCAAACCACAGAAACTTTGCACCCTACAAATCTTCATACATTTTCCACAGTGAACATACCCAAATCAGACCCCCTCTAAAATCATACATGTTCCCAGTGACATCATACCACAGAATCATAACCCTACTACTATCAACTTTTCCACATGACATCAAACCACAGAGTCATGACACCCTTCATCTATCAAAAAGTTCCCAGTGACATCATACCACAGAATCAGACACCTACTATCTTCATACTTTTTCCACAGACCACAACCACGAAATAACCCCCTTCTATCTATCATACTGTTCCACAGTGACATCATACCACAGAATCTACCCCCACAACTACATACTTTTTCCACAGTGCCACAACCACAGAATCATGCACCCACTATCTATCTCATGTTCCACGTGACAAAACCACAAACTGACACCCACTTCTACAACATGTTCCACAGTGCCCTCAACCCGAACATGACCCCAAATTTTATCTACATACATTCCCAGTGCATCATCCCCACAGAATCATGACCCCCTACTATCATCATCTGTCCACAGTGACTTATACACAAAACATGACACCCTTCTACTATCTACATTTCCACGTGACCATCATCCCACAGAATCAGGGAACCCATATTTTATATAAGTTCCACAGTGACACATACCCAAAAACATGGCACCCTTCTACATCATACATGTCCACAGTGACACATACCACAGAAACATGGCACCCTACTATCTATATACATTTCCACAGTACCATCATACCACAAAACAGGGAAACCATACTATCTATAATACTTTCCACATGAAACCATACCACAGAATCATGGCCCCTTTCTATCTATCATACATTTTCCCAAAGTGACTCATCCCAAAAAAAAACAGGCCCCCTACATCAACTACATGTTCCCAGTGACCATCAACCCAGAGTCGACACCCTTCTATCTATCATACATTTTTCCACAGTGACATCTACTACAAAATCATGGCACCCTTTCTATCTACATACATTTTTCCACAGTGAATCATCCCAAGAATCATGACACCCTTCTATCTATCAACTGTTCCACAGTGACATCTACACAGAATAGGGCCCCTTCTATCTATCAAAAATTTCCACGTGACATCAACCAAGAATCATGCCCCTTCTATCTATCATACATGTTCCACAGTGACTCTACCACAGAATCAGGGCCCCCTTTCTATTTTTATCTGTTCTACAGTGACCATAAACCCACAGAATCAGGAACCCTACTATCATCAACATTTCCACATGCCCACATACCACAAAATCATGGCACCCTACTATCTATCAACATTTTCCACTGACATCATACCACAAAATCATGGCCCCCACAAATTAAATACATTTTTTCCACAGTGACACAAACCACAAAACATGGCACCCCATCTTAAAACATTTTCCCACAGTGACCATCATCCCAAGAATCTGACACCCTACATCTATCATCATGTTCCCATGCCCCATCATACCAAAAAAACATGGCACCCACTATCTATCATACATTTCCACATTTGCATCATACCACAAACTGACACCCTACTATTACAAATGTTCCACTAAATCATACCAAATCATGACACCTACTACTATCTTTCTTTTCCCACGTGACATCATACCACAGAGCCCCATGCCCCTTCATCTTCCATGTTCCACTGACTCATACCCAGAATCATGACCCCCTACATCTATCTACAGTTCCACAGGCCCCAAAAACCCAAAGAATCATGCCCCCTTTTTATCTATCAACATTTTTCCACAGGACATCATCACAGAATCATGCACCCAAATTATCATACATTTCCACAGTGACCACATACCACAGAATCAGACACCCTACATCTATCATAATTTCCCGTGACATTACCACAAACATGACACCCTACATCTACATCTGTTTCCACAGTGACCATCAACCACAAATCATGACACCAAATATCTATCATACATTTCCACATGACATCAACCACGAACAACCCCTATATCTATCAACATTTTCCCCACATGAAAACATCCCCACAGAACATACACCCTTCTATCTACATACATGTTCCACAGTGACCATCATACACAGAATCATGGAACCCAAATTTTTATCATCATACATTTTTCCCAGGACATCATACCACAGAATCATGGCACCCTTCTATCTATCATACATGTTCCACAGTGACATCATACCAAAAAACATGGACCCTACACATCAACATTTCCACATGCCCATCATACCACAGAAACATGGAACCATACTATTATCATAAAAATTTCCCATGCACATACCACAGAATCATGGCCCCCTTATCACATACATGTTCCACAGTGACATCATACCACAGAAACGGCCCCTACATCATCATACATTTTTTCCACAGGACCATCAACCACAGAGCATGACCCCCTTCATCAAAATACATGTTCCACATGACATCTACACAGAATCATGGCACCCTTCTTTTATCATACATGTTTCCACAGTGACATCATACCACAGAAAAAACACCCTTCTACTATCCATGTTCCACATGACACATACCACAGAATCTGGCACCCTTCATCTATATACTGTTCCCATGACAATACCACAGAATCAGACACCCTCTATCTATCATACAGTTCCCGTGACATACCCCCACAAATAGGCACCCTTTTCATAAACATGTTCTACAAGGACCATCTTACACAGAATCGGAACCCACAACATCATACAGTTCCACGTACCATCAACCACAGAATCAGGGCACCCTATTCATCATACATTTTCCCACAGTCACATCCCAAAATCATGGCACCCTCTTCTATCTACAGTCTACAGTGACATCATACCACAGAATCATGACACCATACTATCAATTACCACAGGGGTAATAAAGACCATGAAGCCATTACACCATAACAGCAATGATCATTTGACCATGGTACTATAAGACAACATTTCACAGGCATATCATATACTATGGCATATATATTCACAGACATTGACACTATCAACTCACAGACCATGGTTCCACTATATTACAGACTATTTCACCATCAACAAACAAGCCATGGTATAAACATTAAGACCTTGACATCATCAAGATTTCAATACCATTATAAATGCGGGTCATAAATACCCCTATCACCCTCAGATCTATGAAGCGTGTATTTGCTTATTCAGTGACACCGTCTCACTTCAATACATACAACAATAAGTCTGATCATAATCCTGTCTTTATTCTCTAATAATGATCGCTTGTATCCTATTTAAATATCTACGTTTGTACAGATCAACCACTGATATCTCATGAACCATGAGTATAACAACCTGTATTTTTTTTTATATTTCTTCATTTTTATTTTGTGACTGCAGTTTATTTTTTGTGTAAGAAGTATATTTTCTTATTTATTTGCAATTACCCTACAAAGGTAATTTATCAAGCTTGAGGAAAATCATGCTCAAAAACAAAATTGAAGTTATCAAAAAATCATTGTTTGATATATAAAAATTTTTAACTTTTTAACTTCCTTATACTTCTCCCCAAAATGAAGCAAAAACACAAAAGAATTAAGATATATAAAAAAGAGGTACCATGTAAGAATTATTGTTCTATTTAAGACCTTGGAAAGGTGAGAGAAAGTTACAGGACATCTTAAGGTGACTTTGGAAATTGGAGAATAACCTTTTATAAGTTACCTGCGGGTGTATCCAAATTTAGCAGTAAACTGGCAACCAAAAGAATAGAACCCACGAGACAATTTTTTCATGGGGGACACGAAATTTGAAGACTAAAGGTTTATCAAATTTCCAAAAGGGGGATACAAACATTTCCACTTGAAATAGTTGTAGACCTATTGTTACCTTACTTGAAATAGGAGGAATTTCATGATCTAAAAAACCCAAAATTACCTGGGGAATGTCCAAACCCGTGAAGTAGGGTTTGAACTGGTTGCTCAAACCAAAATATTGGAAAAAAGGAATATTAGGAAAAAAAAACAGATAAGACACAAAGGGGTTGGGGGAAAGGGGGGAGGGGAAAGGGGGGGGGGGGGGGGGTAGTAGGGAACAGAGAGAGAGAGAGAGAGAGAAAATCAACGAAAAAAAAGACAATATAAAAAACCTCCTAATCAGATTAAAAAATGAGCTGAGGGGGCTCATTTTAGCTATTTTAAATGGGGTAAATTTTACTAATTAAACACTGGGAAAAAGATACCAAAATCTAGGGCCCAACCCTTTTTTAAAAAAAAAAAAAAAAAATTTTAAAAAAAAAAAAAAAAAAAAAAAAAAAAAAAAAAAAAAAAAAAAAAAAAAAAAAAAAACACACAAAAAAAAAAAAAAAAAAAAAAAAAAAAAAAAAAAAAAAAAAAAAAAAAAAAAAAAAAAAAAAAAAAAAAAAAAAAAAACACAATTCCCGACCCTGGAAAAAGGTAAGACAGGGTCAAACCAAACCCAGGCCCTTAAATTTCTGAAAAAAACATACCCCGAACCCTTTGAATAGCAAAAAACAAGGAAAAGGAAACCGCTTGATTTCAAAATCCCGAAAAAAATGGGAAATCAGGAAAGAAATAACAATACACGCCCCGGCCCCAAAAATAAAATTTACCAAACTACCAAAACCCCTGGAAAAAAAAGTGTAAATTTTTAAACCGACACTGGACCCCAGAACCATGCATTTAAATTTACACGAAAAAGACACGGAGCCCATGGAACCATGCAGGATAAGACCCCAAAAAGACACTGGGCCCCCTGGAACCCAGCATGTAATATACAGACCAATGACACGGGGCCCTTTAACCCTGATGGATAATGAAACACAATGACACAGAAACCCCTGGAACCATCATGTGATTTTATGAACCCCAAAAACCTTTGGGGGCAGGGCATGATAAAAAAAAACAAAATTTTTAAACAAACCTGTGAAAACCCCCATTGACTTAAGATACAAAAAAACCAAAATCCATATTTTTTTAAATAAACAAAAACACATACATTTTTCCCAAAAAAGAACATTTAAATTAAATAAATAAAAAACACAAAAAGAACCCAAAACCAAAAAGGGCTGTAAATTACCAAAATGCAAAACAGTGCAAAATGAAAGAAAATGTCCAAGCATGAAGATGAAAAAAAAATGCATAAAAAACCCAAAAAATTTTCAGGGGTTAGTACCAATGACCAGGAGCCCTGGAAAATTTGATTAATAACACTGACAGGCCAAAAGTTTTTTTAATGTTTTGGATTTTTAAAAAAAAAAAATAGGTTTTTGAGGAGGAATAAAAATAACAAAGAGGGCCCCATGATGGCCCTGGATCGCTCACCGATAACCTTTTTTTGTCAAAAAATAAAATCAAGTGCCCCTGGGGCAAGCCAATTTTTGACCCAGGTATGATTTGAAAAAAAAACTGGTAGAGTCTATTAGCCCAGTTTACATACCAAAAATCAAACTCAGCCTTGGGTTTTTGAGAAGAAATTTTTCTGCTTTTTTTCCAAAAAAATCTAGTAAAATCAAGGACCCTGGGGCGGGCCAATTTCACCAACTATTAAAACCCCCGGCCTGTGTTTTCTATTTCCTAAAAAAAAAAATTTTAAGTTATTTCTATATTAGCCTTGTAAAATCAAGTGACCCCCAAGGCGGGGGCCAAATTTGACCCCAAGGGCCGATTTTTAACAAACAAATAAGATCCCCTAACAATGATGATTCATGATTTGAACAAACTTGGGAGAGGCATTAGCCCATGTCACATACCCAAAAATCTAAACTCCAGGCTTTGTGATTTCTGAGAAGAAGATTTTTTAGTTTCTCCTATATTAGTCTTTTAAATCAAGTGACCCCTGGGGGGGGGCCAATTTTTACCCCAGGGGCCATGATTTTGAAAAAAACATAAAAAGATCCACTAACAATGCAAACACCAAATATCTAAACACCAGGCCTTGTGGTTTTTTTGAGAAATTTTTTTTAATTTTGTTCCTTTAAATTTCCTATGAAAATCAGGGACCCTTTGGTGGGGCCCAAATTTTTACCCAATGGCATGATTTGAAAAACTTGTAAAGCCCCGTAAATCTAATACCAAATGCTAAACCCAGGCCTTGTGTTTTTGGAAAAGATTTTTTTAAATTTTTCCTATTAGCCTATGTTAAATCAAGTGAACCCTGGGCGGGTCAATTTTGACCCCCGGGCCATAAATTTTAACAATCTTGGTGAGAGCTAAAATCATGCTACTACCAAAAATCAAAAAGGGTAGGGCCCGGGTTTCGGAGAAAAAATTTAAAATTTTTAAATTTTTTTTAAAAACATTTTTAGCTCCTGTACCTAATTTTTTTACCAATCAAAAAAATTTTAACAAATTGGTAAAGGCCCAAAAATGAACATTCCTGTGAAATTTTACAAAAACCCGTGAGTGTTAGAAGGAGATGTGTTTAAAGAAATTGTTACGACGGGCATGCCGAACAACGGACAAAAGGGGATCACAAAAGCCACCCGGAGCACGTTGTTCAGGTGAGCTAAAAAAGAAAAATTTAAAAAAAATTTTTATTAGAGTTTATAAGGAAATTTAAAATAAACCCCTAAAATTTTACTCATTTTTCAAAACTCAACAGTTTTACTGTATTTTACAATTATGGTAGACCTGAGGTGACCATACTGCCCAAAAAAAATTAAATCCTAAAAAATGATTTTAAGAAGATTTTTGTTATCTTATTACTAGTATATAAGGGAAACTGTGGACCCCCCGGGGCTTCATTTTCCCCGGGATTAACTTTTATTTTAGCAATTATCCAAACATTTAAGAGGGACCATTTTGGGCCCAAAAGAAATTATATGGTTTCACAGAAGAATTTTTAAATTTTCAAAATACGGTAAAGGGAAACAAGCCTCATTTTCGGGGGTCAACTTCATTTTTCAATAATGGCAAACAGTCATGAGGGGCCCTTTTTTCCGAAAAAAATCAAAATTTTGACCATTGACTTCATAGAAAAAAATTTTAAATTCCTATATAGGGGATATAAGGAAATTTGCCACAACCCCAGGGGCTATTGACATTTTTCAAAGGGATCAACTTCATTTTCAATTTGGTAGGCACATGACGTGGTCCTTTTTGCCAAAAGAAATTAAATTTGTCAATGTTTCGAGGAGAAGTTTTTTTAAGTTTGTTTTTTTTTTTGTAAAATTTGTTGGTGCCATGGTAACCAGAGTTTTGCATGAATCAAAGGTTTTTTTAGCAACTTTTAAAGGGTTCTAGCCCAAATTTTTATCAATTTACTTAGCATTTCAAGGAGTTTCATTTAAGCAAATTGTTGACAAAGGATACCCCAAGGATGATGCACAAAAAAAGGGCGATGGATGCCGGTGATCCTAATACTCATCTTGAGAACGTTTGCTCTGCTGTGACAAAAAAACTAAAAAAAGGCCTACCAAAAATGATTCAACTTATTTTGTCATTATTTAATTAACCCTTGCCTTTCAAGTGTAACGGGTTTTACAGTTGAACAGAACACTTACTGGTACATGTAAAAAGCAAAATAAAAAGACCCCATATATTTTGATGAAAGGAGGGCCAGTGTTAATACCACTGCGAAATTTTTTTTATTTTAAAAAATCTGTAAACTTACCCAAAAAACTTACTGCAAAAAACACTGGAGAACTTGCACTTACCCGAAAATAGAAAAAAAACAAAACCTTTGAATATGACAAAAAAAATCAAAATAAGTTTTTTCTTGCAGTTTGAACAACAAAGCAAAACCCAAATTCAAAAAATCTTTTAAAATTTACCAACCCTGGCTTCTGTTTAAACCCTTTTTTTGCCTCCAGGACAAACAAAACCTCACTGAGAGAACACAGTTGCCAAAAAGATGATTCATCCATTTTGGGGGGTTTCAAAAGTGGGGAAAACCCCCCAACAGGTTAACCTGTCCCTTTTTGGGAGCAAAAGGGGAACACCACATTAGCTATACAGTATAAACCTTTAAAATCTTCTCTATTTCCCTTTATTTTAAAGTGTGGCAAAATGCACAATTGTACAGCCTTTCAACCCATTTTAACCCCCGATCAAAACTTAAAATTTCTCTCTCCAATCTCCTTTTCATGGTTTATATACATTCCCATTTTAATTTTTGTTTGTATTGTCAAAATTTCCCTTAGTGAAATGTAAAAAACTCTGTCCAAAGTTTCCTGCATGCTTTTACATCCTTTTGGCCAGCTATTTTAAGTCCCACTGGTCATTGCCATTTGGGTTAAGGCAAGGTAAAGGGAATTTACAATGTTGTACAAAAAAGCTAGTTTTTGTTGTAAAACAGAGGCTATCAGATCTTTCATAAAAGAGGGTTTTCTTCTTTGAAAATTTGTTTAAATATAAAATGATTTTTAGAGTTTTAGTGACAACAGGGCCGATGACCCCATCACTCCCTAAATTAATATTTCCTTCATTCCTTTTTTTGAACATCATAAATACAAAATCCAGCAGAATAAGCAAAAAATCAAAATTTTACAAAAAACTGTACTTGTGGTCCCCAAATTTTTTATGGGCATCTATAAAATCAAGAGGCCCTTGGGCAGGGCAATTTATTTCCCAAAACCATAATTTTAAATTGGTTCAGGTAAACAAGCCATTTTCTTACCAAATATTAAAACCCCTGTCTTGTGGTTTTTGACAAGATTTTGAAAACCTCCTATATAAGTTATACAAAATCAAATGACCCCTGGGGCGGGGTAATTTGACCCCCGGGAATTTTTACAAATTTTGACGTCCACTAGGCCAGAACACACCAAAATCCAACTCCTGGGCCCTTTTGGGTTTTTTTACAAGAACTTTTTTTTTAGACTTTCCCATATAACCATGTAAATAACGGACCCCGGGACGGGCCCGTTTTGACCCCTTGGGGCCCTGAGTGAACAAAGTTGGGAGACGTTTTCTATCCCAAATTTTTTTGGGGGAAAACACCTTAGGAACATCCTTGCAAACTTTGATCACCTTTTTCCCATCAGAGTTTAAAAGAAATTTTTAAGTAAATTGTTAACGACTGACAATTTCACGCGACGGACGCCAACAAAGCTGGGCCTAAAAGCTCCCTTGGGACTTTGTACAAATTTTTAAAAATTTTTAACAAACATATAAAACTATTCTATTAGCCACCTCGCAGAAAATTCTTAGAAATACGACAGTAAAACCATGACAACTAGTCAATTTTGCACAAATTACTTCAAAAAAATAAATTTAAAGGCACTTCCAACACTCAACAGAAAACTTTTAAATGAAGGGAAACCATTTTTCCCAAAAAAGTTGTTGATTCTCTTGACCGGAAAAGTTTAAAAAACAAAAAATAAATCAAAGCAAAACTGCTGGTTTTTTTCTATAATAAAAAATAATCCAAAGAATTTTTCCCTATATTAATTCAATCAAAACCCCTTTTAAAAATTCGCATAAAAATTTATGAAACAAACAAAAAATGAAATCAATAAGGGGGTTTATAAATATTCTGATTTAATTTTTTTTCAATAAAAAATTTGATTATCTCCCATACAAAAGTAAAAACAATGGTTTGGGGGGTTTTGGGGCTCAATTTTTAAGGGGTCAACTTTATTTTAGCAAATAGTGGGGAAAAATTAGGTGACAATTTTTTGCCAAAAAGAAAATTAAATTTTTGACCATTGATTTCAGAGAAAAGATTTTTTAAATTTTCTACAAAAAAGGGGAAACCCCGTGGGGCCTATTTTTTAAAAAGGAATCAAATTTTTTTTAGAAAATAGGCCCCGGGCCGCTCACCTGAGAACCGGAAATTTGTGGGGGGAAAAGAAAAACAAATATTTTATGATATTGTGGAAAATGGGGGTCTGCCCTCTGCCCCCATAAACCAGGAAATTTTGGCAGAATTTTTTTTAAAATGTACAAAATACAATAAGAAAAAGGGGTTAGCACCCTGGCGGCCATGTTTTTCAAAGGACAAATAAATTTTAACAACTTGGGAGAGAGTGACCTAAGGACATCGTGCCAAATAACTTTGAAATCCGCCCCGTACTTTTCCAAGAAAATTTTTTTAAATTTGTACTAATACTTATAAAGGGGAAAACGGCTCCACCCCTTGGCCATGTTTTTCAACGGATCAAATAATTTAAAAATCTTTGGGGAAGTGACCTAAGGAACCTGACCAAAAAATTTTAAACCAGCAGTACTTTTTGGCCAAAATTTTTTAAAATTCATATACAAAAATGGCTCTGCCCCCTAGCAGCATGTTTTTTTAATGGTCAAAATAATTTTGAACAACTTTTGGGAGAGAGGACCCCTAAACATCCATGCCAAAAACTTTGAAAACCAGCCGACTCTTGGAGGAAAGTTTTTGAAGTTTTTTACCCTTAAATATAAGGAAGCAGGGAAATTTATCAATCACAAAAAAAATTTGATGACTATTTTTTGCCAACAAAATTAAATTCTGACAATTGTTTCAGTGAAATGATTTTTTAAAAATTTTTTTATAGAGTAATAAAGGAAACTTCCAACCTTGGAAGGCCTATTTCTTTTGGAACTTTACTTTTGATTAAAAGGAATGATATGAGGTGCCATTTTTCAAAGCAAATTAAATTCTGGCCATCGGTTTTAAGAAAATGATTTTTTAAAAAGTTTTTTAAAACAAAAGTTTTGCATGGATCTGTTAATTTTTCAATTTTTGTGAAGGCACCCGAGGGTCATTCAGCCAAGTTTCATCAATTCTACCTTAGTTTAACTAACGGTTTTAAGGAGATATTTTAATGAAAGTTGACAACTGACGTGAAGAGGACAAAGCTGACGATGGAAGGAGGGTGTCCCAAAAGCTCAAGTTGTGCCTTTGGGGAGCTAAAAATAAAGTGACCCCCTTTGGGGGGGGCCAATTTTGACCCCAAGGGCCATGTTTGAACAAAATTTGGAAGAGGTCCACTAACAATGCAACACCAAAAAATCAACCCAGGCCTTTTAGTTTCTACAAAAATTTTTTGTTTTTCCCATATACCGTATAACCGGCAATAGGGACACTTTTTTTTCCAGAAAATCGGGTTTTTAGAGGGGGTCACCTTATAAATGATATACAGCTTTTCAGGGTTTCTTTTTTCAATCCCGAGAATGAAATTTTCCAGATAATCTAGAAAATGGTAAACTGAAAGCCAATAAAACGATAAATATGCCCCAAAATCATACAAAAACCCTAAAAACAATACCCGTTATTTCTTTTTCTTATTAGTTGCCTCTGGGATATTTCATGATAAAATGTTTGAAAACTGAAAAAACTCTATGGAACCTTTTCGACATAAATAAATTTATTTTACAGGGCTCTGATTACAGGAAAACTTGACGGTGGCAATTTTTACTAATGTTTTTTAGTTTGGAAATTTGACAAGTGTTTTTTTAAAGCAGGGAAACGGTTAAGAATGTCTTTTTGAAAAAGTGCACCTTTCATCCTTCCCATCGTTAATGTAACGGCAAACATAATCTTTGCCATGTGTAAATAAAAAATTCACTGATGTTACCCAGTGACATACGGATACTTTCAGTCGTCAAAATGTACAACAGCGCAAATTTCAAAAAAGATTTTCCCCCTAAGATCAATGATGTTTATTTTTTCAAAAATACCCTGAAAAAATTTGGATGGGGGCCCAAAAAATAGCTTGCCCAACTGCCCCTGGACGGTAAGCCTATGTAAAATAAACGACCCTGAGGCGGGGCAATTTTGACCCCAGGGTCAGATTTGAAAAACTTTGGCAGAGGTTCTAAGGCAATGCCACACACCCAAAAATCAAGCTCAGGCCGTGGTTTTGGGAGGAAGATTTTTTTAAGTTTCATTAAAAATCTAGTTTTAGCTCCTTGACCCAACATTTGTATGCAAGCAGGGAAACCATTTGAAACACCTTTTTTAGAGCTTCAAGCAAGGAACATCACAGGCCATTTTCCTCAAATTTGGCCCCGTGGTTTTTTGGAGGGGAGTTGTTTAAAGAAATTGTTTAAACCAACACCGGAAAAAGGGTCACAATACCACCTTGTTAGGGACTAAAAAAATGCCAATTTTCCCAAATTTTTAAAAAGACACAAAATTACCAGGGAAGCGGAAGTTGGATTGGTATTTTATATTTTTAATGAACGAAAAAAACCTTGAAACTCCCTACTCGGAGACGAATACAATAACTTTTTGATGTCAGTTTTTTAACATCAAAAGAAATTATTTTTTCATAAAATTTTAAGTTTGATCACTTGAATACAAGTAAAACCCAAAAATGTATAGAAATTTTGTACATCTTGTAACATTTAATTAGTCTTTTGAATATATCAGTGTTATTACTTAGTAGATGAAAAAGAAATATCTCTATCTACGAATAATGTTGTCATTTCTCTTTGATTGTGTTTTTAGAAGATTGAAAAAAAGTTATCAAACCCTTTTTCATTAAAGTGCAATTTAAAAATAAAATTGATCACATTAAAAACCGAAAGCATAAAACAAAACATTAGATCAAAGCATGTTTAAAAAAATTTGTCTTATACTTTCCCCCCAAATTTTCCCTTAACCTTTTAGTTTTCATACAACCTTTCATTATCGCAGGCAGAAGGGAAAGTTTGAAAAAATTTGGGGCTTCACCTTTAACACATGACTGTGCATTTCCCGTTGCATAACAACACATCTCGTTTGGTTTCCTTTAGGGAAATTTTTTTTTCACCTTTCTTTTTTTGTCATTAAAAACAAAAAAGCTAAGAATAGAGGCCAGTATTTTCTGGGTTTTTTATTTTTTAATTTTAAAACCAGGGTTGTTTTTGGTAAAAGTCATAACTACATTTCAAGGGCAAATTTCTATGCAAATCCCAGCAGTAAAACCTAGTTATAAAAAAGACATAACTAGCCAATATACTATCCCAGCAGTAAAAACCCAGTTATAAAAAACAGAAAAACCAATATTGTAAGCAGAAAAAACCAGTCATAAAAAACAGAACTAGCCAAAATTTTAACAGAAAAAAATAGTCATAAAAAAGACAGCAACAGCCCAAATTTACAATATCCCCACAGTAAAACCTTTAAAAAAGAGACAGAAAATAGCCAATATTGTTAGCGTAAAACCTATTATAAAAGAGACTAACTAGCCAATATTACAATACCCAGCAGTAAAACCCAGTTATAAAAGAGACAGTAACTAGCCCAAAATTGTAAGCAGTAAAACCGCAATAAGAACAGTAAATAGCCAATATTGTAAGCAGTAAACCAGTTAAAAAGAACGAACTAGCCAATATTGTAAGCAGTAAAACCTAGTTTTAAAAGAGACAGAACTAGCCAATATTACAAACCAGCAGGGAAAAAATGTTATAAAAGAGTAACAGCCAATAAACCCAATATCCCAGCAGTAAAACCTAGTTTTTAAAAAATAAATAGCCAATATTTCAAAATCCCAGCATAAAACCCGTATAAAAAAAGGCAGTAACAGCCAAATTACAATACCAACCAGCAAAAGTCATGTTATCATCTCTGATAACATTGAAGGGGCAGTGGGCCCTTGTAAAAACTGATTAGGATCCCAAGGTTGTGGGTTTTGAACCCCGCTGGGGGCAAGAATTATTCATGCCTTCCCAGGTAAAGAGACTGGTCCCCAACCCCGAAACTGTTAAGGGGTTAGTATAAAATGTAATTTAGAACTTTTTTCCCAAACAACAAAAAATAAATAAGTTTTTAAATTTAAAAGTCATAACAAATTCTTTTTTTTTAAAAATACAAAAATGTTAAAACAAAGGCCTTTTGACAAGTTCTAGTTATTGGGGGATAAACTGTTATTTTTGGGAATGAGTAACAATTTCCAGGCACTGTATATTTGCTCCAATATTATAACAAAATTTTCCTTATAGTGCGTTAACCCCACCTTGCTAAATTTTTTAAAGAACTTGTCTGTCTTTATTTTGACTGTATTATTTTTTGTTTATTGGATAACTTGCTGAAAATTTATTACTAAATAAAAGTCCCGACCATACTTGTTCGCACTGGGTTTCAAAGGTTACATGCCCACACAAGATTCTTCAAACATAGATAATATTTTGTTTGTTTGTTGAGTCTTACGCCCCGCCCGTATTTCTTCATTTGAAACAATGTCCCCATTGGAAAAAGATATAGTTCTGCCCCACGCTACCATTTTTTATGACTTTGAATGTCTGGGCCGGGGGGTTAAACCATGACCTTCCGCCCTGAGGCAGACTAACTACTTGAATCTCTACAAAACCTCCCGGTTAAACGTATTTCAATTCCGCACATTTCAAACTATGGCCCTAAGGGCACCTTTCACCGTAAGTGTAATCTTGACTATGGACTTGTGACTCACATAAGGCAACTTAATTTTTTCTGCCAAACCATTGGAGAAATTTGATCTAGAGAAATTAAGCCGGGGAACCCACCCACACCATGACCTTTCCCCCTAAAGTTGACCAGACCTTTAAACTAGGGGCCCATCCATGTTCACAAAATTTGTTTTTTTTAAAAACAAACATTCTGCCATCTAGTCCATGAAAACAACAAAACAAGCTCATACCTTTTTCTCTAAGGTGACCTTGACCTTGGGGCAGGTCCTTTTACTTTGGCAGGGGCACTTTGTTTTAGAGGCAAAAAATTACTGCAAAGAATTTTAGAGTTTGCATCCATGTTTAAGCTAAGCCCGAGCAAACTAACTTGGGTGAGGATCACAAAAGGGTCATACACTGAAACGATGTTTAGCTTCCCCCCAAACAGTCTCATTTTATGCCATATCACCTTTTACCATTTAATGGGGAAAATTCCCTTTAATTAACATACTCAAAAAACCCTTTACATTGCATTTTTTTTGGTTAAAACTAATAACAAAGGGTGGGACATAAACAAAGGGCCAAAGACCCCGAATTGCTCACCATATAGGGTTACCCAAGGAACATGCACTAAAAAACTATGAAATCTGGCCATAGTTTTGAAGGAGATGAAAATTAAATTTTTTTTTTTTTAATTTATTTCTTTTCCATTGCCCAAAGCAAAACCCGGGTTTTACATGGATCAAAATTTTTTTTCGCAATTTTGTTTAAAGGTTCCCCAAGGGTCATCTTCCAATTAATCAAATTCGTCCAACATTTCAGAGATGTCGTATAAAGATTTCACTATACACCGGGGTGTTTTGTGACCTTTAATGGGACTTTTTAAAAAAAGGGCCACATATGACGGGGGTCTTTAAAAAAAAATCTCAAAAATTTTTAAAATTTTTATTAATGGTGTTCTTTTCATAGCAGAATGATTAAAAAACAGAGATACACAGTAGTTCTATTTTAATAACTGATAACAACAGGAAACGTTACCTAAAAAATTTTTACAAATTTTATTCTGTGATTGCAAAATTTTACTTATATTTTGTTTTTGATGGAGTGGGGGCAAATACTGTACAAAAAAAAAAATTTTTTTTGCATTTTTCCCCAACTTTACCCACCCATAGAGAACCTTTTAAAAAATTTGGGAAAAATCCTGGAGGGTACACAAAACTATTTCATGCGAAAAATTTTTATAAAAGCTTTATTTTTCATACTTGCCTGTAAATTGTGACTATTTGTGATACATCAGGTTTTGTACAAAGAAATGCTTTCGAAGTTTCATTTATGTGCATACAATCCCTGCTGTTTTACTTTTTTTACGATTCAATCGAAATCCTGTTGCGCTTTTCAATTTTAAAAATTGACAACATACAAACAAATGCGATGTTTCATCGCCCTTACTGTACTTTTCCCAAAAAGAAGAGTAATTTTGTTTCAATGTAAACAGACGAAAAATTTTCCAAAATTTGTATTTTTGGAAAAGCGTTTTTTCATGATAATTGTGTTTCAAAAACCCTTTGTTAAGAGATTTGCAAAAAAACAAACTGGGGTCCTAGTTTTTTAGATTATTACCAACAAACTAAGGGAACAAAGCAATGATGTGGAACTAAAGGGGTGAAATAACTGCTGAATTTTACCCGATTTTCGGGAAACATAGAAATTTTTTACCCTTGGGATCGAACATCCACAAAACAACCCCTGGTAAAAAAAATGGCTGCCTCCAATATCGATGCTCATGGATTATAAAAGGTGTGAAAAACAGTAAATAAAAACAAAACAGTGCATTGGGGAAAGGGTTGGGGCCTTGTCACATAAGACAGGGAGTCTTTAATTTAGACCATTTATAAAAGGAAATACTGTATTGGGCGGACTAAAACTAAGTCGATAAGACAGGTCATTTTAATTTAAGGTCACCAGAAGTCTCGACTGTTTTCATAAAAGGCAAATTAGCCCTCCCTGGGAGCCCCTGTTTCCTTTCAGACGGGAAAAATTTTAACTCTGGTAAGGATCCAAGGCATCTTAACAAAAAATTTTGAAATGGCCATAGTTTTTAAGGGGATGATTTTTTAAAATTTTTATAATTTTTTTCTTTTGTTGCCCTGGCCACCGAGTTCAAAATGGATCAAGTTTATTTTTGCAACTTTTTTGAAGGTTCACCCAAGGTGCTTTGTTTCATCAAATTTCAGAATGTCTTTAAAGCAAATTTTGATGTGCCACAGACAAGGGTATGGAGGGTGACCAATAGCTCACCATGACATGTTGTGCTGAATGAGCTAAAAGTTGTTGTTGATTTGACCCGAGACACTATATTCTTCAATTTTCCTGTAGACCCCTACAGGTAGACATGAGTGAAACGCTTTTAAATCCATATTATTTCACTGTGCGGACTTTTTTCACAGATATTTTAGTTATACCACAAATATCCCCTTTTTCACTGAAAAGACTAACACAATTTAAACTATACTACATAACCATTCAAAGGTGAAATAAATGTTTCATGTAGTTTCGAAATACCTCTGCAAAACACCTGACTTAATGATAAAATACATAAAATCTGACAACTTACTAATAAAATGCAAAAATTATTTTTTTTACTGGCATTAACTTTTTAATGCTAATAAAACCCTAATATTTCACTTTGTACCCTTCTTAAACTGCAAGAAGCTATATTGCTAATGAAAAAAAAATTCCACACACATCTTGAGAGTGAAAACTTTGTAAAATAAAAACTATAGAGGAGGAGCATAACTGTTACATTATAGTTTGGGAAAAAAGCTCTCAATAAAACTTCAGTCTCCTGCAGCTCAACCATTTCCTAGCTTTTATTTTTCTGTGCACTGTTGAACTATAATTTTTGGATGATAACCAGATAAGTTCAAAAGAATATCTTAACAACTGTATTGGGAGAAAAAGCCTACACAAGGGGAAAAAAATTTAGAGGCCATCATGTTTTGAGCTAAAACTTAAATTTTCAAATGTTTGTTGAGAACCATTTGAAATATTTAGGGATTCAACTAAAAAGTTTCTTTTAAAAATATAGAGTTTTTACAATCACTTCCCTTAAGTATATTTTAGACCTGTTTTAGGAAGAACCAAAAATCTGTTTAAGATGTTTTTTGTTGTTTTTTGCTGCGTTTGTTTTTGGGGTTTTTCAGTCACCATAAACAGTATTCCGTTTTTTTAGCAATGCCCTATTGATATAGGTGGAGGCAACCCTAATGCAGAGAAGCAAACCCCGAATAAAACCCAAATTGTCAAGTACGAAGACCAATGGGCAGCTAACCTACATTTTTTTTAAATCATGCTTGTATCAATAGAAAAACAACTTATCACCAAAACTTTTTCTTTTTTCAAAGGTTTTCAGGTTGGGCAAGTACTTTGCACCTAGGGCCCTTGTCCCAAACAGCAATTGAACCAGGGCCTTCAACAAATCAAAGCAACAATACAAAAAAGACTATATGGCCAACAAAGATCCTTTTATACAGTTTTCTGATTTCTCTACACCAATTTTAATTTGATTGTGTATTTACACAAACCCTTTTACATAAACATTCTACAGACATCAATATTTCGTACATTTCTAAAAATACAACCCCCCCACCCCATTTTAAAAAATACAACATCCCCCACCCCATTTTTAAAACTACAACATCCCCCACCCTTAATTTTTAAAACTACAACACCCCCACCCCCATTTCTACAACTACAACTCCCCCACCCCCATTTTAAAATACAACATCCCCCACCCTCATTTCTAAAAAACAACACCCCCACCCTCATTCTAAAACTACAAATCCCCTACCCTCATTTCTAAAAATACAACTCCCCCACCCTCATTTCATAAATTGGTACTAGAAAATTTTTTCTGATTCCCAAAAATTTGAAAAATTTAAGTAGACTTTGCTTGATCATTCCCGGGTCAAATGCTATCTTCTTTTATATTTTAACCCCTAGTTTCATGTATCAAAGATTTTGGAAATTTCCAAAGCCAATGAACCCACATTTCTCTTCTGTTAAAATTTTCTAAATACATCTGTCTCCTGCATATAAGTTTGTATTTAAATGATCCTGCACACTCTGTCCCTTATGGAATCATTCGGTATTTTTTTGAAAGTGGAGATTGCCCCAGAAATTTTTTTAATCTTTTAATCTTTACCATTTAAAAAAATTAAAAAAGACGATAAATTTAGGAAAAAGGGAAAAAATGAAAGCATTGTGTATCAAATAAAATAAACACACACACACACACACACACTTGATGAATAAACACACACAAAGAGAAGCATAATGAATTGAGGGACATACAGAGAAGCATAATGAAGTTTGGGACAAACAGGGAAGCATAATGAATTGAGGAACATATAGAGAAGCATCATGAACTGAGGGACATACAGAGAAGCATCATTAATTGACAAGTTTATTTTATTTTCAACAGACATAGAGAAGCAAACATTAATTGACATAAACAGAAAGAGGCATCATTATTGACAGACATACAGAGAGACATCATTAATTGACAGGCATACAGAGAGGGACAGACAAACAGAGGCATCATTAATTTGCATTAATTTAAAGACACAAAAGAGAGGCAGACATACCGAGAAGCATCATTAATTGACGACATAGTGAGGACAAACATTATTTGACAGAAACAGAAAGATGAAACATTAATTTAAAGACACAAAGAGAGGCAGACTTACAGAGAGGGATCTTAAAATTTACAGACATTCAGAGGGCATCATTTTTTTGACAGACATACAGAGAGGGATCAAAATTGATAGACATACGAGGGCAAAAAAATTGATGACTACAGAGGGCATCATAAATTGACAGGGAACAAGTGCTCAGTTATTGATAGACTACAAGAGGCATCATAAATTGAAGACATACAGAGAGGCACATTAATTGAAGGCATACAAGAGGCACCATTTATTTACAACAAATAGAGAGGGATCATAAAATTGATAGACTTACAGAGAGGCATCATTTAATTGAAGACCACAAAGGCATCCTTTATTTACAGACTACAGAGGGCTCATTTATTTACAACATACAGAAGGCACATTTATTGACATACACAAGAGAGGGACATAAATTTTATAACAACAAGGGGGATCATTAATTTCAGACCCACGGGGGTCTTAATTGACGAATACAGAGAGCATCAAAATTGATAGACATACAAGAGGCACATTTTAAGATAGACATACAGAGAGGCATCATTTAATTTACAACCTACAGAGAGGCATATTTTTGCAACATCAGAGAGGCATCATTTTTGACAACATACAGAAGGGATCATTTTTTACATAACAAGAAGGCACATAAATTGTAACAACAAGACAGTTATTGACAGACATACAGGAGGCATCATAAAATTTATGACATCAGAGCGGCTTATAATTTACGGCATACAGAGGGCATCATTTTTTGACAAACATACAAGAGGCATCATAAATTAAGACATACAAGACAGATTTATTTACAGCATACAGAGAGCATCAAAATTGATAACCTACAGAGAGCTCATAAATTTAAGGCATACAGAGATGCATCAAAATTGAAGACAAAACAAGGATCATTAATTACAGGAAAAAAGACATCATAAACTATGACAACAGAGGGGCATCATTTACTACATACACATAGAGAGGTGGCATCATTTTAAAGACAGTCAACAAGATCATTTAAGATGCATCTTTAATTGATAGACATACAGAGGGCTCATTAATTGACAGACATACAGAGAGGCATCATTTATTGACAGACATAAAAGAGGCTTAATTTTAAGGGCAGCCTACAGAGAGGCATCATTTATGATAACATAAAAGGCTTATTAATGGACAACTACGAGCGGCTTAAATAAAGGACAACATACAAAGGCTTTAATTAAGGACAACCTACAAGAGCATAAGTTTTTAAGACAACGAGAGCATCATAAATTTATAGACAACAGGCGGCATTATTAATTTACAGGCATACAGAGAGGGATCATTTTATTTGACAGACCTACAGAAGGCATCATTAATTGATAACATACAGAAGGCATCATTAATGACAGGCATACAGAGAGGCTTAAATTTAAAGGACAGACAACAAGAGGGATCATTTATGATAGACATACAAGGGGGCTTAAATTTTGGACGACATACAAAGGGACATTTTTGATAGAAAACAAGGGCTTAATTTAATGGGCGCTACGAATGCATCTTAATTTACAACATAAAGAGGCATTTTATGCAGACATACAAAGAAATTAAATTAATACAGACAATGAGAGGCATATTAAATAAAAGAATTGACACCGGAAAAAACACATTCACTGAATAAGGATATTAATTTAAACAAAAAAGACCCCTAAAAAAAACACTGCAAAAAAAAAAAAATAAAGCTGGGGGGGGGGAAAAAAAAGAGTGCCATAGCCACCACAAATACAAAAACCACAAATATATAATCCAAATTACAAACTTTCCATTGAAAAATCAAAATCTTTTTCAATATATATCTTTTTTCCTTCTGAGCATAACTCTTCAAAAAAAAACACTGAACCAAATAATCCCCTGCTTTATCACTTCTACCCATTAAAGTAATGACTTGATCAAGTCCCCTTTGGAAACTTGGGGTTGCATTCCAAGTTTAAAAGCCTAAAGACCTTGGGTTTTGAAAGGCAAAAACACACAAAAAACGCTGAACCCAAAAAAAACCTGTTCATGCCCTCTACCCATTACATTTATGAACCCCAAAGCTCCTAAAGACCTTCAGAAACTTAGGAAATTTCAAACGCAAAATCAATCGCTACAAGTAAGTTTTTAAGGGACAAAAACTCTTTCAAAAGCAATAAACCAAAAATTCCTGCTTATGCACATCCCCCCTTATAGTAACCAAAGTCCATTTTTTTTAAAAAAATCCATTTAAAACTTAAAAAGAGTTGCATTTACAAAGGCTGCAAAATCAATCCCTACAACTAAGATTCAAGGGGTCAAATCAATAACCGGGAAAAGGCGCTTCATGCGCATCTGGACTTATTTTTATGGAAAATTTACTAAGTATTTAAAAGATTTGGGCAAAAAAAGTAGGAGGGGATACGTTCACAAGGGGGCAATTCCATACTACGAAACTAAGTTTCAAGAGACATAACCTTGCAAAAATCAATGAACCAAAATTGGCCACTTCATGCACACTAGCCCTTATAGAAAAGATGTTGCCAAGTTTTAAAAGATAGGTCAGTACGAGGGGGAGTTTCGTTCACAAAAATGTGGGGTATGGAAGATACTGTAAACACTCATGTCGTGCACATTTTTTTAAAAGACTTTAAATTTTTGATTTCCGAGAAAGGGGGGGGGTACAATAATGAGAATTTAGTTTTTTCCCTTTGTTTCCAAACTTTACCCCCCCCACTAGAAAACCATATCGGCGAAGTCTATATGGTTTTTGTTCAAAATTTTTAAAATTGGGATTAAAAATCTATCGTATAACTTGCCAGAAAATTGTTGTCTGTTTTTGATTTCTTCATATAATTGTGAAAAAAATGCTACGAAACCATTGTTTTTTCGTTTGTTTATATAGCCGGAATCCCCAGAAATTGTTCAGTAAAATGTGCTGTACTTTACAAATAATTTATTTACATAAGCCAATGCATATTTTAAATCACATTACTGGAAAAAAACCGTGACTGTCTTTGATAAAATTAACAATCGCTGATTGTTTTAGTCTATTTAGAGATATTCTACTAGTAAATTCCATTTTTGAAAAACGTTTGGGTTAAAAATAATTTGTATTCAAATTCCCCTTTGGAAAGAACTTGCACAAACAAGAAAAAAGGGGTCAACGTTTGAAGACAAAAACCAAATATACCATAACGAACCCTTAAACGTAACAAACCAGCGAATGTGGGTACAGAGGTGGAATTAGATCATTGAGACGACTTTTTGGGAAACATTTCAGGGGCTAAAGTTTCTTGTCAAAAAAAAGCGATATCGTTGACGCATCGATCGTAACGTATATATACTCAATCGCATTGTAACGAAGGAATCGATTTTTATCGCATTCAAAATATTAGGGTAAAAAACGGATTTTATGCACGCATCGTAAAGCAACCGTAAACGGTAACGAAAATCGTAAATGCATAACGTATAACATATTGAACCCCCCAGTGGTTTTAGGACGTTTAATTACGGGACACCATCGATATTTCAGAAATAATTAAATTTTCGTGTCTTAAATTTTAAAATTTCTTAATTTTTTTAATGGGGGTCATTAAATACAATTAGCAGACATTTTTTTTTCATATTTTACCCAAATTTCAATAGTTTTATTTTCTTTTTTTATTTATTTTAACATGTTTTAAAGTAAAGGGTTTCAGGAGCAGACCCATGCGATGTTTTAATTTGAGCACGTTGAAAAGAACATACAGAGACAAAAAAACCTTTTAAAATAGCTTCGTGACTATATCATATTAAATGGAATAATTTTTAAAATTGTTTAAATCGTAGTTTGATCAATGTTTTCTTTATTTAAACCCGTCTAAAAACAAAAATTAAAAAATTTCCTATTATGCAAGATCGTCCAAATGTTTCTTTCGTGTAAATTTTTTTTTTCCCGGGGGCATTTTTACGCTGTATTTACTCAAATGCCCATTTTCTTTTTTATTTTAATGAATTCGGAAAAAAAAAATAATTGTAATTTACGAATTTTGTTTATTTAAAAATTTTAAAAAATTTTTTTTCCTATTTTTATTTTTTTAAGGTTTCCTATCTCTCTTTCATTACCACACCCCCCCCCCCACACACACTTTCCAAAAAAAATTTTAAAAAAATAAAGAGGGCAAATTATGTTTCTTTTTTTCCCCCCTTTTTCACGTACGGGATAATCAAAATCAGGGAGGGGGGACTGAAAATCCAACCAAGCTTTTTTTCCCTTTATCGCGTAAATCCTAAACGTATATGATGTTTACAAGATGCATCGGTATTGCTTTTGGAAACGGAGTCTAAATACTAGTTCTACACAGAAAAGTTTACAGTAAACGATGCTAACTCCACTTATTCGAAAGCATTTTTTTTTTTTTTTTTTTTTAAATTACAGGGGGATCACCCCAACTTAATTGTATCCAACAACTGTCCTTTCTATGGAAAAAAAAAGATAAAACGGGCCCCAAATTTCGGTAGCTTCACTGCAGTCTTAATATTTTAAAATGTAAATCGGGAAAAAAAAGCCATAACAAAAAGAAAAAAAACAAAACCTACATGGGAAAAGGAAAAATTTTTAAAAATAACTGATGTATTTTATTTCCGGATAACACAGAGTTACGACATGATAATAGTTAAAAAAAGTTTTGTTCCATATTAAAACAGTTTGCTAAAGATCTTATTTCCCAAATTTTTACAGTTTACTAAGATTAAAAAAGTTAAACATTTCTTGCATATCCCCAAAACTTTTATGTATAATTAAGTGAAAAAAATGGGGTTCAAATACCGGGAGGGTGCCATAAGTTCTTTTCAGCAGGCACAATTTTTTTATTTTTAGGATAGCACCTTATTCTGCCGCTGCGGTAAAAACCCCCCCCAGAGGAAAGACTTTTACATGTACACAGAGGAATGTTTTTTCCGGTACTAAAAGATTACAAAATTTTAGCAATAATTGAAATTTTATTTTAAAAACACAAATATTCATTAATAATAAAAATAAAAAACGTTTCCAACTAGGGGATGAGGACAGAATATATTTTCGAAAGAAAAAAAAAAACTTAAATGTACAGATGATGAAAAATGATAATGATGTACATGTTCAAAAATACATTTGTAAGGGTGTGCAGGCACAAATGTGGTGTTAGGACTAATTTTATATCACAAATGAGTGAATCATAGGGATTCTTTTTAAAAAATTTTTATTGTTAAAACGCGGGGTAAAATACCAATTTTTAAATATACTTTTTTTTTTTAATTGTTCTTTTTCCCATTGAAACCCTTGTGTTCAAATCAAAATCTCTGCAAAATTTAAAAAGTGTCTCGAAAACCCCTACATGATAAATTAATGACCATTAGCTCAAAATATGGGGGAGAGAGAGAGAGAGAGAGAGAGGGGAGAAAGAATGCATATTTTCGGGAAAACACAGTGAATTAGTGCGGGATGATACAATTTCACACAAAAAAAAAGTTTTATCTAAGTATTTAATAAAAAAATTAAATACTTTCATTAAAAAAATTTACACTAATACGGTCAAGAACGGATACCATTACAAAAATTGAAAGCCCAAAAACATTGAATTTCCCTATTAAAAAGAACAATTTTTATATATCCCTTTACATTATAATGCATGTGTTATACAATCTGGGAAAAAGTCGGAAAAGGTGAAATAACTTTATACAGTAGTGAACTGGGGGTAGTCAAAAAAGAGATTAAAACCCATTTGGCAACTATTTTATTTTGTACCGTTAACGAAACAAATCATATTAAAATGTTAAAGCAGGGGGCGTATGAAATTTCTCAAGAATACCCCGGTTAAAACGGCGGCCTCTTCACTCATGGCCTTTTCACAAAGATAGCTTTTTTACCCATGTTAAGTAATGTATTTAAAATTTTTAAATTACAAGGTCAATTTCCAACAAAAATTTTTCGGGCTTAGGGCTTTTTAAAACAATACGGATTTTCCAGTTTTGGGGTTTAAAATATATGAAAACATATTTATATTAAATCATAAACCCATGACATTTCCCATTGTAATTATACGAAAATTCTAAAAAAAATAAACGGGCTTCTCCCCACCACTCGCGTTCTTTTGATTTTTGAAAATCCAAAAATATTTACAAATTCTTTTGATGGGGTTAAAGCAAAAAATTTGAAAAATCCCAAATATTGTTTCAAATTCCAAATGACAGCGTACTAGATATTAAATGATTTTTGGTTTATTTTTTTTTTTTTTAAAGTGATTAATACAAAACACATAAAAACAAAAACATAATTTAAAAAGTTTTTTTATGATCCTATTTGGAAAAAAAACTTTTTATTACCTTCTTTGGTTTTTATTGACGGAGACAAAAGAGTCCGTAACTTTCAAGGAACCGCAATTTATTGTCCCCATTTCCTGTTTCCCGTTTTTTTTTATTTTTTGCTGTTTATTTCAGTGAAAACCGGCTTGTGATAAAATTTTAAAAGCTTATTTATATTTTTATATTTTGAAATTATTGTAAAATCTATTTGAACAGTTGTAAAAAAAGGCCATTTTTCCGTGCTTATCCCCGTACGTTTATCGCATAACATATAGCAGATCATAATTTTGTATACGTATGGTACAGACAAAGAATGCTCGCACGCAACGTAACAATCGAAAGGAAATCGACCGCTATCGAGATCGTAATCGCATTCGTATATCGTCCGTATTTCTATCTTTTCCAAACGTATTTTTTTTACAACGATACTTACACCACTGTCCGTAGTTCAATCGAATTCCGCAAAAAACCCCGGCAAAACAAAATGCGGCCTCCTCGCTAGAAAATGAGTGGGCATTATAGAAGGGAAATAGGTTTTACCAAGGTTTTTTAACCTCAAACTCGGGAGCCCACTATACATGATGCTCACAATACAGGGTTTCGGATACAAGAAGATATGCAATAACAGTCCCTCCTAGATTTCATTCGTTGAACAAATAGGGCTTTCTGCACATTTGTCAAACCTAAAAGCGAAAAAAAAAATAAAAATGATATAAAATGCCTTTCACTTGTTTTTGGGAGGGGCCATAAAATTCCCAAAAAATTTTAAAATAAAATGGTTAACTTGGGGAAAATAGGCAAAATAACTAAAAATTTTTTTTTTTTAACAATTTCCCTTTAACTTGGCCTATTTTTTTGAATCCCTGTAACAAATCAAATTTATTGAAATGCTTACAATTTGATTGTCACTAATTCGGTCTAGCTTTAGAGGTTTTTAAGATATAATAATATTGAATTTAACATTTTTCTTAAAATAGAAGTAAAATTTTTTTTCAACAGTAACAAATCGCACCCTTTAGAAAGGGAAATTATGCAAACAAACAAAAAATGCCTTCAGGGCAAAAACCTTTTAATTTTAACAGAAAAAATTTTGGGTTTAAAAGGTCACAGATGTCATAGAAATTCATCTTCCAGAATTAAAGAAGCCTAAATTTTTAAAGCAACCTCTAATTTTTGATTAGCCATAAAAACCTTTGCCTTTTTAAATTTGGAAAAACGGAAACCATTGGCACAACAGGCTAAAATACACATTCTGTGAAATTTTGATGAAATTCACCAGAAAAAAAATGCTGTAGACCGCATCCAACTTGTGAAGACAACGCAATTTATGCAATGACCAAGGGAAGGAAAAACATTAAAAAAAAAATTCAATTTGATTTTACAGTAAATTTTTTTAATGCCCCGGGACCTTTGTAATATAAAAAATTAACACAATATCAGAAATTCTTTTACCTTTTGACATCTTAACGTCAAAAAACTTTGATCAAACATAAAAAAAGAAAAACTTAGAACAATATTTTAAATACAAATATCAGGTTTCTAAGTCATTGGAAATGATTTTATACGGATTAAAATTTTACGTCAATGGTTTTTAAACTTTATTCGCCATAGAACCATGGCCTTCTTGAATTTGGAAAACTGGACACCGGGATACACAACTGCAACGTTACATATGCATTCTGTGAAATTTTGATGAAAATCGGTCAAAAAATAATGGCTGTTTACCGCGTAAAACCGTTTTGTCCTGACGTCAAATCTGACATTATATGACGTCATATTAATATGAAATACAATGCATTCAAAAGCGCATGGATAAATATATATGCCATTAAATTTCCACGGTCCTGGAAACTTTATAACATATTTAAATAAACGCGTAGATATCAGATATACTTTTTGACCTTATGACGTCATATGATGTCAATTGACGTTTATCTTCAGAATTGAACACTTGGAGACTTATAATCTGTCCAAATATCAGCTTTCTAATTCATCTGGAAGCGATTTTATACGTATTTTAATTTTGACATCAATGCTTCGAATCTTGGATTCGCCATAAAACCATTGCCTTTTCGAATTTGGAAAAATGAACACTGGGATGCACAACTAGAACGTAACATACACACTCTGTAAAATTTTGATGAAAATCGGTCCAGAAATAATTGCTGTAGACCACATAAAATCATTTTTTGACGACGTCAAGTTTGACGTCAAAACAAGTCATAGTCAAATGAAAATCATTGAAATGCAAAATGTTCTATCTGAAGCATATGTTATTAAATTTTCAAGGTGCTCTGACATTTTCAACAAATAGAAGTTAACACGTAGAAATTAGAAATTACTTTCCACCTCAAGACGTCATATGACGTCGTAGGACGTTCATTCTCTAAGAATCTAAAGAAATCTTGGAGACCTATATTCTATTGAAATATTAGCTTTCTAGCTCATCTGGAAGCGATTTTATATGCATTTGAAAATTGACGTCAATGGTTCGAATCTTGGATTCGCCATAGAACCATGGCCTTTTCTAATTTTGAAAAACAGACACCGGGATGCACAACTAGAGCCTAACATACACATTCTGTGAAATTTTGATGAAAATCGGTCGAGAAATAATGTCTCTAGACCGCGTACAAACTTTTGTAGATAACGTCAAGTGTTACGTTATATGGCGCAAAAACAAATGAAAATCATTGAAATC
Source organism: Solen grandis (assembly GCA_021229015.1). Taxonomy (NCBI): domain Eukaryota; kingdom Metazoa; phylum Mollusca; class Bivalvia; order Adapedonta; family Solenidae; genus Solen; species Solen grandis. The sequence continues at coordinate 64,849,115 of CM037781.1, read as the reverse complement.
AAAATTTCAGCATCTGAAGTATATGCCATGAAATTTTCATCGTCCTTGGATCATTGCAACATATAGAAATTAATGCGTAGAAAGGGAGGAAAAAAAGAAGAATAAACAGTACAAACCCAAAAGGACTTTCTGCATAGCCAGAAAGCCCTAATAAAAGTTTGAAGAAAGCCGTTATAACAAAGGCAATATGCTTATCGGTCCTGGTGTACATCATTGCATCCTAAAATGCACCTCATTCTCTCAAATACGCATCGCAATTCACCTTTCAACACAGGCACTCTTTCCTGCGTAGGAACGTCCGGATCGTGGGTAACCAACCCAATAACCGCCTTCAAATTGCTAGATTTTCATATTCAAGCCCTTATCCGAAAACCATGAATATCTTCCATGTTTGTTGAAATAATCATTTGAAATTTTCAGGACTTTTTGCACACCGTAGGCTTTGGCATTCGTGCTAATTTCAACTTCATACATCAACTTGCCGATTTTATATGAATTCTTGCTTAAATATGCATGACGTCATAATCACGTGACCAAACAAATAATCCTTGCAGTATACATCACTTCACTTTTCAGAGTGTTAATTCTGAAAAAATCATAATGTTTGACTCAAAGTTCATGAAACTACAGTGTTTCAATTTCGTTAAAAGTACACTTTATGTCTTTCTGCCATAACCAATTCAACCCCGACCTTCAAAAACTAAATATCACCTGAAAGGTCCTTCAAAGCACTACAGATTTCATCCACAGTGTCCCGGTAGAATTTTTTGTTTTTGAGATACACTTTGCCGAATAAAAACACATGATAACTGACATATGACCTTGACCTTAACGATTTTCCGGAAACGGAAGTGACGAAGGTAAATGAGATGCTATGTTGCACATTCAGTGAAAATTTTATGCAAATCGGTCAAAAGTTAAGGCATGTAGGGCTAAAAAACCCTACATTTTGGATCAAAAGTTTGTTAACGCGTCATGACGCCATTTTACGTCATATGACGTCAGTCTTTTCAGAGCTGTAAGAAATTGATAAGATACATGTTCTGTCCAAATTTGAAGTTTCTAGCTTATCTGAAAGCTTCGTAATACTTAAATACATTTTCAGGTCCAAAGTTCGAAACTTGGTTCAGCCATAGATCCTTGGTCTTTTTGAATGTTGCAAAATGTATATTATTCTGCACAACTAAATCGCAATCCATACATTCTGTGAAAAAATCAAGTAAATTGGTCAAGAAATGACGACTGTAGAGCGCGTACAAGCTTTGGTAGCTTTTTTGAACCCTGACGTCACGTGACATCACATGAAGAAAAAAAATAGTGCAATCAAAAGCGCCAAAGTCACTGTGCATACTGTTAAAATTTCATGCTGCTGCCTTCTCGGTAACCTGTTTTAATATGAACCTCAAAAGGAAGAAAAAAGTAGAATAATAATAAGAAGAAGAAGAACAAGAGGCCCAAGGGCCATAGACGCTCACCAGAGTACATTTGCATTTTTAAATGAAACAATTGTTTTCTGTAACAAGGAATGTTTAACTGTGACTATTTTATGTGGTTCCTTTTGAGAGTGTCAATATGAGTCTATATGAAGGAAAAGGTTAAATCAGTAACAGTTGTTAATCTGGAAAAAGCAGCCAAAACAATTTCAAGTACAGATAAATCGGAGTCAAAAACCACACAAAATACACCTTTGACTCCAAACAGTTTATAGTGACTTAAAACTGGTTGTTGGAGGTTGATGGATCCGTTTGTCTCATATAGGACGCTAAGGAAATTAATTACCGACAACTGCAAAAAATTACAACGTATATTTTTTCCGTCTTCAATAATGAATTTATATATTGTATTAAATAACCACTTTATGCAATTTCACTTCTTTTTTTTTTAAAATTTAATTGAAACAGAAGTGCAAATAGTAAAATGGTAAGATGGCGGATTTGTCTTGATGACGTCACGTGAAAACAAAGGGCATTTCCTTTGATTTTGATTAATTGTTAAAATTGTCTGAAAAACAAAGTAAAAATTAGCCAATTAACCCTAAATAAACATCTATAACAATGTATTTTAAATCTGGCTAGCAGTTCTAAACAAGATGAATTTTAAATTTATCTTTTCATTGCATTGCAATGGCAACTAGAGTTCTGCGTAAATCAATATAAATATAATAAATAAGCCTCCCCTCGTATTGTTGCCGAGTTTACAACACACATCCAAATAATTTTGAATACTTTGTAGAGCTACACCCAAGGATCATCTGTACCAATTAAAAACATTTTGAAACCCTGCAAATTATTAATCTGGAAGATGATTTATATTAATCTTGAAGAAAATGATTTTTGTTCTATTTATTGCCATGGCAACCAGAGTTCTGCATGGATCATTTTTATTTGAGCAATTTTTGTAGACTCGCATCCAAAGATCATTTTTACCAAATTTCATCAAATTCTATCCATTGGTTTTAGAGGAGATTTTTTTTTATCTTTCCCTATATAAAAAAAAAGTAAAATAAGCCCGGCCCCTGGTTTTTTTGTGGATCCGAATAATTTTAGCAATCTTTGTAGTGCTACCCCCAAGGATCATCTGTACCTATTTATTTTGAAATCTGGCCAGTAGTTTTGAAGGAGATGATTTTTAAACTTTCCAAGAATTTTTTCTTTTTGTTGCCATGGCAACCAGAGTTCTGCAAGGATCAACTGTATTTGAGCAATTTTTGTAGACTCGCATCCAAAGATCATTTTACCAAATTTCATCAAATTCTGTCCATTGGTTTTAGAGGAGATTTTTTTTTATCTTTCCCTATATAAAACAAGAGGGCCATGATGGCCCTGGATCGCTCACCTGATATCATTAGGCTATGTAAAATCAAGTGACCCCTGGGGCAGAGCCAATTTTGACCCCAGGGTCATGATTTGAACAAACTGGGTAGAGGTCTATTAGCCCATGTTACATACCAAATATCTTAACTCCAGACCTTGTGGTTTTTGAGAAGAAATTTTTCTAGCTTTTTTCCAAAATAAGTCTATGTAAAATCAAGTGATCCCTGGGGCGGGGCCAATTTTCAAAAAAGTGATCCCTGGGGCGGGGCCAATTTTCACCAAATATCTAAACGCCAGGCA
>CM037781.1:64814507-64845902 GCA_021229015.1 Solen grandis | reverse complement strand
ATAAAGGGTTCGTGGCACCTCTATTCCTATGACAGAAAAAAATAAGACCTGATGGTATTATAGACGAGTGTTCGGGATGATAAGACATGTCCAATTGTCGTTTTTTTTCATAAGTTGTTGATCAAAAGTCAAGGTCACAAAATAAAAAATAAAATTGTATGTGTGTGCGTGCGTGCGGGCGCGTGTTTGTGTGTGCGTGCGTGTGTTAGTGTGTGTGAAGGCTCCTCATATAGAAAGTATATATTCAGGTTCAGATGAAAAATCATCAGCCGTTTCCGTTGTATTCATTTATGCTATATATGCATGCTTTTGTACTGCCAAAGTGTTCTACTATTGTAGAACTTAACACGTATGGGAATGAAATAAAAAAAATGATTAAACATTCGTGAATATAAATATATTCATTTGGGACTAAAATCTATTTCTGTGGATCTATTAAGTAGGTAAAAGGTTAGGTTTGACATCTATGTTGGAAAAAACGTATCATTACCATTCCTGTGTTAAGACCGGACAATGGTGGAATTGTTTCGACGCAGAGTCAGTGTGTGTATGTCAAATATAATGTTTACCCGTATACATAACAAATTTGATTTAAAAAAGACAATGTCATACTAAATATACATTGGCATGTTAAAAAAGATTATGTATATTTAAATGTTTTGGACAATACGTATTTTAATACTGCCAATTAAAGCAACAAAAACAAAGCAATAAGCAGTAAAATATATTGTTGAATCTCCGACTATACTCTACATTCTACTTCTTAGTTCTGTCAGAGACATAAATAAAGTGATACGCGGCTTTCCAAAAATAACGCTCTTTATCGCGTGCTTCGAGAGTTTACGAGAAAGCGCGTACCCGTCACATATTTCGGTAAATACTGAATTTATAAAGAAGCTGGTTCAGATATATCGGTAAATTGAACTTATAATTTATATGACAAAATGGTCACATGTTATTAGGGGATCTTATTAAAAATTACTTTCATATTACATGTTTATTTTTTTGGAAATTAAGGGGGGATTAGAATAATTTTAAGTTTGATATAATTAAGAGAGAGAATTATAGAATGTTTTATAGGTCATAGAAATTATTCCGTAGCGTATCAATATTCTAGAAAGTTTACGAGCTAAACAAGCCAAAGGTATTTATTGTATTTTACTACGCTTCAACTAAAATTCTCTCAAATCAATGGTTATATTCTGCAAAGTAAGTTACTCACATGCAAAGTAAGTTACTCACATGCAAAGTAAGTTACTCACATGCTAGAAAGGTACTATCGTACCACCGCTGGATGGAGAGGAATTGCAATATAGTTGGCGCCAGCTTACAGACGTGAACTCAGCAAATACATCAATTGTTTTATACAGGCCATAATCAAATATTAGACAGAAAAACAAACTTTCTAAAATGGAAATCTCTGGCTACATCTTGTCCTAATTAAGCACGTGGCCCCACGTCAAAGCGTATAGTTTGTCTTTCCGATGTGCTTCATGCGACCATTAACGTGATTTATAGATGGTTTTCTTCCCCCAGACAACTTTATGTCCCCGGTATTATTCTCTCAACAGCATAAATTTTGCAAGACGAATACTATTGCACATAAAGATGCCTTGAAATGCATTTACATCCGACGAAAAATAGAGTTACATAAAATATGGTTCTTGTCTGCTCGAATCAGATGAAATTTCTACCGACTATTTGAATGCGCTTTAAACTAAACTGTATTACATCTGTTTTTAGATTTAATACCAGATTACGTGGCATGTTTTTTCGAAAGATGAAATGACATTCGATAGCAATATAATCGTACTTAATTTCCGCCTTTCAAGGATATTAAACTAAGAGCATAGTAAGTTTGAGTTGTTACAGTTTATCTAAAATATGATTTGTGTATATACATATTACTTGAATTGATGCAAAATAAAATTCTTGTTTCATTAGACAATTGTAACCCTCGTATATTATATTTTAGTAAATTTAGTATATTTAGTAAATTTCTATACTGTTATGAAAAGTTATAACTGTTTGCTTGTTTTCGTACCGATAGCATATTTCAGTCATTCGATGATGTTCGTCTACACAAATAAATTGCTGCCTTACTACGATATCACTCTATTGTTAAATGTTATGATACCTCATTCGTCATATTCCAGTCTGGAACTGAGCGACAAACACAAGGAGATATACCAGTATCATTCTAACGACATTTATGTATCACAGCCTCAAAAAATACATCTGGGGCTCCCGGATGTAGCGTGATTTTGAGGTCCTTCTACACAAAGATGGTAGACGAGAGGTTAAATATGTCAATCACAAGGCTACTTTCAGTTTTATACAGCCATCTTAAGACTTCGCGGAATATGGTCCTATTCTAAACTCTTGGGCGGAAGCGAGTTTTCAAAATTGCTGAACTTCCATAAATATTTTCTTTTTCCAAAATAATTGCTTATTGACATCAATAGTAGTTCATTGAGTGTGCATTGAACAATTTGGTGACACTGTTCCAAGTAACATTTTTACAAAAAAAAAATCATTTTCCAAAAAATGACATCTTAAAGTAGTGATACATATCCTGAGAAAGAAGTCAAGATTTTATATATTGTTCAAACTTTGTCATTTTGTTTTATTTTGAATGGCCAGTTCCCGCGAATGTTCTAAAATAGTACAGTTTCCAGGTCAACAAAAACATGATTTATTGAATGGAAAAACTTCCGTGTTTATAAAAACCATCCTCCTCTCTACATGATTTTTTTATTAAATTTAAAAACTTAGATACTATCGCTTTAAATCATTAATATTAATCTAAAAAGTTTCACTATGGGACAGTTTCGCGGTATTTTCCTTTTATTTTCAATCAATATATTACTGAGAAAGTGTTCCAAGTGCAGCACTTTTTCCCCTTAGAACGTCTTTTTGAATGACATCATCATTATGATGTTATATCAATATAAATATGTCATACATTGTTAAAATGATAAAAACGGCCCTATACATAAAATTTTACATGATAAAAAAATATTTTTATGAACATATATAATATCGAATGCCAAAGGCAAAATTATTTTGTAACTATTTTTACAGTCTTTCCTATATCTTGCTTTTAAAAAATAAAGAAAAACAAAACAAACCAACAAACAAAAATGAAAATGCTAGATAATCAATATCACATTTATCCTTGCAAACTATATTTCAAATATTAAACAGTGCAGCAATACCACGTGACCACGTTTCGAAGCCTTTAATGACGTCACGGTCACGTGATATTGCTACACTGTTATAATTTTGGCAAGTTTTTAGTAAATTTGTGTTGCACATTTGATATTCGTATTCTAAATGGAAGATTTACAGGTGGTAGTGAGGGTAATCTGACCTGTTTTTCAAATGACGGCGCAAGTCTGGTAGACTACATGATAGCTTCTTCAAATTTTTTTCCAGTTATTAAGAATTTTTGTATCCTAGATAGGGATGAATCAGATCATTTCCCACTGTCATGTGTTTTTTCATTGAAGAAGAAACCTATCTCCATTGATTCTAGTAACGTAAATTGCGATCATCTACCAATTAAAAAGTATATATGGAATCAATCCTATCAGTTGACTTTTAATGACAGTTTTAAAAACTTATTACATTCTATGTATGACTCATTACATGAAATGATATTTCAAGATATTAATACTGGCATTGAAAATATCACTTCAATTTAGCCTACAGCAGGTCGATATATGTTAGCTAGAAATACCACTAGACGAGTAACTACTCAGCCTCCATGGTGGAATTCTATGTGTGCCTATCTTAAATATATTAAATTCTGTGCATTAAGAAAATTCAGAATGACAAATTCTAAAGTGAATATTAGAACGTTTAAGGACAAACGCAATGATTTTAAGAACTACTGTCGAGCAATGAACTTGGAATACCAAAAAACAAAAGAAAGTTATTAATTGACAATAGTAATGATCCCTGTAGTTTCTGGAAGATTCTAAAGAAGGGTAAATCTGTAAAGGCTTTAGATGATAGCATTTCACCTCATGAGTGGTACCAATATTTCTCAAGTCTTCTGTATGACGAGCATTCTTGTACTATTGATCAAAATAATGATAGTTTACGTAATTTTGCTGATACTTCAGCTAGTGTTCTTAACGAACCATTTACTCTCGACGAAGTTACCAGATCAATTGCAAATCTTTCTGTTGGAAAATGTAGTGGCATAAATGGCATAACTGCAGAGTTTTTTTAAATCCACAATGAATGATATATCACCAATACTGTTAACATTATTCAATCATATATTTGCTACTTGTAATATACCTTCATCTTGAAGATCTAGTGTTATCACTCCGATACATAAATCTGGACCAAGCAATATTCCCGGAAACTATAGGGGTATATCTATTACAAAAACGTCGTACAAGATATTCTCTGGCATAATAAATAAGCGATTATATAACTGGGCTGAAGAGAATAATAAAATTGACGAGTCTCAATCAGGTTTCCGTAGAGGTTATTCAGCTGTTGACAATATTTTTTGCTTACAAGCAATGGTTCAAAAATATCTTTAAAAAAAGGTTAGACGCTTTTATTGTATTTATGTTGACTTTCATAAAGCATTTGATAAAATTAATCACAAACAGTTGTTTATTGCCTCTGAAAAGAAAGGCATTCATGGTACCTTTTTAAATATTCTCAAATCTTTATATTCTGATCTAAGGCCATGTGTCAAGATTCAAAATAGTATAACCGATTTTTTCTCTTGTAATATTTGAACACGCCAAGGTGATAAGTCAAGTTCGACAATCTTTGATCTTTTTGTAGATGAGTTATCTATCATGTTACGTGAGAATTGTGGATCAGGAATTTTTATCACCAATGATATTCCCGATATCCTTTGTAAAATGTTTGCAGGTGATGTTGCTGGTTGTGCAGAAACTGCCTCAAAACTTCAACAGCAAATCAATACTATTGCTAAATTCTGTCATGACACGGGAATGGAAATTAATATGGATGAGAATGAAATAACAGTTTTTCGCAATGGGGGTCCCCTTCGTAGATACGAACATTGGTCATATAGGGGTAAAGAAATCAAAATTACCTCTGAATATGGGCATATTATTTAGCTCAAGTTTATCATGGTAGTCCGCTCACTCCAAATTGATCTCACAGGCTCAGAGAGCAATGTTTTCCATTAAAGCTTTTCAAAGACCTTTCGGATATTTTTTTAATTTCTGACTCATTTAAAATTTTTGACTCTATGATCAAACCTATACTGTGTTACGCATCTCAAGTTTGGGGCTATGAATATATTGATTCAATAGAATCTGTACAAAACAATTTTTGCAAAAATATCCTCCATGTACGTAACAATACAAATACATGCATGGTTCTTGGAGAATGTGGCAGGTTACCTTTATGTACAACATATATTAATTGTATTCGATATTGGTGTACTTTGATTACTATGCCTATACATAGATACCCTAAACAATGTTACAATATGCTTAAATCTCTTGATGATGTTGGTAGAATTTGTTGGGCTACCAAGATCAGATTACTTTTGTATAAGTTTGGATTTGGTTTCATATGGATTAGTCAAGATGTTGGTAATATAAATAATTTCATTAGAATGAATTGACAAAGAGTTGTTAATTATTATACATTAGAATGACATACAGCTGTTGATAATTCTAGTAGCTGTGAGCATTATAGCAACTTCAAAATTTACTTAATGTTGAAAAATATTTGTTATTAGATATTGATTTAAAATATAAAATTGCTACGTCACGATTTCGACTGTCAAATCATAAATTAAAAATTAAGACAGAAAGGCACACTAATATATTGGATGAAAATCGTAATTGTAATTTTTTCAACGGTTTAACAACGTATTTGTAACTGATTGTGCAAATCACGCCTTTTTCCATTGTAGTAGATATAATAATGTTAGGCAAGTTTACTTATTTAACTGGTACAGACATGGAACATATGTTCAAGATTTTTATACTTTATTATCCTCTCAGAACCCAGATATTGTTAAGACTGTACCAATTTATATTTATCATCTCACGAATGCTTTAAATGAAACCTAAAACAAATGATCGTATGACAACTATTTATATACAACATCGTCTTTTGTACTGTACTTTGTATTATGGGCCGGAGGCCTTATTTACCAATAAACGTGTTGACTTGACTTGACTATAGGGAAGAATCAAAGTCTAAAAATTATATATCATAAAAAGTAATCAGAAGTAACTATTTTATATTTAAAAAACAAACAACAGATAGCCTAATATAAAGGTAACAAATGCAACCTAATGAACACACTAACTGGACAGAATTAAAGTTAAAACTATTTTATTCCCTAGTATTTGAACATTAAAGCTTTTTTCGAATCAAATCCAACCTACATTCGTATAAATAAGAATCCTCCCATATCCAGTAGATTATATCTAATCAGCAGCTTCTCCGCCCATATCTCAATATCCCCACCCATATCTCAATATCTCCACCCATATCTCAATATCTCCACCCATATCTCAATATCCCCACCATATCTCATACCCAGTAGTTTATGTTCACACTGAACCCCTTTCCAATATTATGAGACCTTTTAAAATATATCCAGTATGTTATGGAGCCTTCTCATTCATGTTCTAATATCCAACACATCTATTTTCCAATATATCCAGTAGTTAATGTCTTTTCAGTGTCCCCTCCCTAAATCTATTTCCCATTATTCCTGGTAGTAAACATATTTTAGGAGTCTAACACACCTATATCCCAAAATTCTGGGTAGTTAGCATCTGTTTGGGAATCCAACCCACCTGTATTCCAGAGTTCAGGGTAGTTAAAGTCTATTCAGAATCCAACTCACCTATATCCCAAAATTCTGGGTAGTTAACGTCTATTCTGAATCCAACCCACCTATATCCCAAAATTATGGGTTAAGTTAGCATCTATATGGAAGCCAACCCAGCCAAAATATTGGTAGTTATTCGTTAGTTTATTCGGAATCTAACCTCCCTATATCACAATATACACAATAGAATGTGTCTAATCAAATCCCTCCTCAGCCATATTCCGATATACCTTACATACTTTTTTCTAAACAACCCCGCTCCAGGTCCCTCCCCCCTTATCCTAATATACCAGGTAGATAATGTCTGATTTAGGCTAAGACGGATGACCAGAAGCAAGACATAATTGCATATAAACTAAGAAATAGTAACTTCCACAGAATTTATGAAGATTGTTTTCGAAGAGAATATTTAACATCTTTTTTTTTTTGACTGGTCACATTTTAGATATTTTAAATATGCATTTCCGAAAAAAAAAACACTCTAATTGACTTGGCCACATTAAAAATATTTTGTTTCACCTCTCCCGACCCAAGATTTCTAGGTTGGGTAGGTAGGTAGGTCAAAAGTTTTTTGGTTTTTTTGTTTTGTTTTTTTTGTTGTTGTTGTTGTTTTTTCAATAGGTATTCTTATTGTAGGTTTCCATGGCCATAAACAAATCCTAATATTATAAGGTTTGCTTTTGATATTGTTCTATTTAAATTTCATCATTAGTAATATGACAATACTAATATTCACAAGTTACAGTTGTACTGTCCTATTCCTAATATGGAATTTTAAAAAAAAAAATAAAAATACATGAAGAGATCATCCTGGCAGTATTAATTCATAGATATGAAAATCAAACCTGATAGCATAAAGATTTGTAAATTGTCTTAGTGATTTTAAGAGATGAATGTAGTCAAAATAGTTTAAACTTTTTATTGACTAGAATCATTATCTTCAATGCAAGAAAAATTATAGGCTGGTTCTCGGCTGACTTTTTTAGCATCCTCCTTATGAGACGGTATTAAGCAAGCAGCCGGGTACCAGCTTAGAAAAATGCTAGAAACTTCGTTGACTTCCGGCTACACTAAAATCCTATATCGGTAACGGAAACGGCTGTGATTTTCGATTGTTATTCGGGAATAAAGAATGCATAGATAGATTGTCTTTCCGCGTTAATAGAATTGGCGGAAAATTACCGTCAGATAGGCAACGGATAAATAAAATGTCTAGAAAAAACGGAATAAAAACTTGTGAGTCGGCGGGAATTTTCTCAGTCGGTCGGAAAACAAACAAACATATTTTTTAATGTGGCCCTGTTTTATCTTTTGTTTTTCATCTTTTTAGGATGTAGTCCCTAAAGGCATCTTAGCGCCAGGAAACTTAACACTTCAAGAATGCTGAAAAGAGTGCACAACAAAAAGTCTTTGTTCAATGATATTTTCATTTTAAAAGTCCCCTGAATCTTGGAATCAAAGGACTTAGATACAATACCAGAAAACGGTGAACGATTGCATGAGAGTATTGGTAAATCAAAGTCTTTACTAGTCAGTGATTCACCAAAATCAGTATGAGAATTATGAAATTGATAATTTAGGGTCCTTTTGTGGCACAATGGACAAGAAAGTAACAGAAACCACATTTTACTCTCTTTCTAATGCTCTACAAGATTTAAAAAATTTTGTTTCGTCTCAGATGAATGCTTTACTGTTGCAATAGTTAAACTCGAGAATGTTCCCTGGAACACATTTGTCAAATACTGAAGCGTGACGGACAGACAGACGAACGACGGAAAAGTGATCCCTATGTGTCACCTCTGCTCACAGCAGGTGACACAACAATAACTATTTTTAGCTCGTCTGTTTTTTCGAAGAAAAAATACGAGCTATTGTCTGAACTCCGGCGTCCGCGTTGTCGTCGTCGTCAGGCGTCGTCCGGAATCTTAACGTTGGCCATAACTTCTCTACTACTCCATATACAACTTTCATTTTTGGTATACATATTCATCTGGACAAGGCCTATCCAGACATATGCAAACATTTCACCTATTGATCTAGACCTTGACCTTTGTCCTATTTTTGCTGTAACTTTTGAAAACTTGCCTGTCATTTCAGAACCGTTTCCATTTGGGCACTGATATTTCACATGTGAATTCCTTGTCGCTAGACCTTTCACGCAATGTTACATTTTTTTTTTTTTTTCTATTTGACATGCAATTTTATTTTTGGTATGCATATTTATCTTTGCAAGGGCTTTTCAGATATACCTTAATTTTTTTAACTTTTCTTCAAATTTTAGTTTTGTGTTGATTATCAAAATCTGAATGTTTTAGCAATTGTGATTTTTGTTTACATATTTTACATCTTTGTGTTGTATACATTCTATTCCATGCATTGGTCAAGGTCATCCTTCAAGGTCAAAGGACAAATGAAAAGGGTATGGTACTTCAGCTTTGCATTTAAAGGCTTTCAGTTTTAGTTGTGATTTTCAAGGTCAATTTTTTTAAATGTTTAACAAAAATATGTAACATTCGCAAAAACAGACGAGCGTTGGCACCCGCATGTGGTACTCTTGTTACATATTTGATCCTCACAGTCGTAATGACTGTGATGTGCCTGGCAGAAGAAAAAAAAACTGTCCTGCCGGTGCTCAACAGTTTAAAGAATGTTTATTTTTTCTTGTATTGTGTGCCGTTCTCATTCATAATAAGAGCAAAGCAGTATAGAGGGTTGACCACGTCAAGATACCCATAAAAATGTTTCACTTGTACCTTTTGAAGCATGAATGTATTACTAAATGTATACAAAAATAAAAGGCTCTGAATTCAATCTTGGGTTTCACCAACTTCGCAACGACCAGTGCGATTTGTTTAACTCTTTAAAATGCATCAACTAAAGAAAAAAAATTGGTTGACCAATACCAAAGGCATATTAGAAATAACAAATCTTACAATTCTAACAAACGTCAAGAAAAACTTGACAAAGATATGTTGTAGATTACTTTGACCTTGAGAAAGTTCTTCTTACCCCCAAGGGATTGGAATCCACTTTGTATTATAAGAGGCGACTTAACACTTTCACTTGTACCATTTACCACTTGGGTAATTCTAGGTACAATACTTGTGGATGAAACAGTAACCAGCAGAAGTGCCTCAGAGATTGTCCCTGCTGTAGACAGTTTCATTTTACAGAAGAGCAAATATGGTCTCAAAAAGTTTAAATTCTACTCAGGCAATTGTGCAGCTCAAAATAAAATTCGGTTTTACATCACAATGTTGTGGTTTTGGATTCAATCAAACACAGTGCTTTGAAAAAGGACACACCTTTAATGACAGTGATAGCGTTCATGCAGGTATTAAAACAACTTCCAGACATCTGTCTGTTTACGCTCTCCCTCATTGTACAGCAGTTATAAGGGCAGCAAGACCAAACAAGAGGGCCAAGATGGCCCTGTGTCGCTCACCTGAGTAAGATGGCTGTGTTAGGCATAATGACAAAAAATCTGGCATCTAAAAGTGTTTTTCTAACATTTGACTAAGTGACCTACATATTGATACTACCTGAATTTGCACTCAACTGGGAATTCATGCACTCATCATTCATGTTAAGTTTAATGAAGACTGGGACAAAAATGTTGGCCTCTAGAGTATTCACAAGGTTTTTCTTAGATTTGACCTGGTGACCTAGTTTTTGACCTCATGTGACTCATTTTCGAACTCGTCCAATATATCAATTAGACAAACATCCTGACCAAATCTATTGAAGATTGGGCCAAAACTGTGGCCTCTAGAGAGTTCACAAGGTTTTTCTTAGATTTGACCTGGTGACCTAGTTTTTGACCCATGACCCATTTCAACTCTCAAATATCATTAACAACATCCTGACCAAAATTTATGAAGATTAGGCCAAAACTGTGGCCTGTAGGGTGTTCACAAGGTTTTCCTAAGATTTGACCTGGTGACCTAGTTTTTGACCCCACATTACCCATTTTCGAACTCATCCAAGATCATCCTGATTAAGTTTCATGAAGATTGGGCCAAATTTGTGGCCTCTAGAGTGTTCACAAGGTTTTTCTAAGATTTGACCTAGTGACCTAATTTTTGACCCCACATTACCCATTTCGAACTCATAGATCATCCTGAAAGTTTCTGAAGATTGGGCCAAATTGTGGCCTCTAGAGTGTTCACAAGGTTTTTCTAAGATTTGACCTGGTGACCTAGTTTTTGACCCCCACATGACCCAATTTCGAACTCATCCGAGATATTATGTAGGCAAACATCCTGACCAAGTTTCGTGAAGATTGGGCCATAATTGTGGCCTCTAGAGTGTTCACAAGGTTTTTCTAAGATTTGACCTGGTGACCTAGTTTTTGACCCCACATGACCATAATATCGAACTCATCCGAGCTATCATGTAGACAAACATCCTGATTAAGTTTCATTAAGATTGGGCCAAATTTGTGGCCTCTAGAGTGTTCACAAGGTTTTTCTAAGATTTGACCTACTGACCTAGTTTTTGACCCCACATGACCCAATTTCGAACTCATTTGAGATATTATGTAGACAAACATCCTGACCAAATTTCATGAAGATTGGGTCAAAACTGTGGCCCCTAGAGTGTTCACAAGCAATTGTTGACGACGGACGACTGACGACGCACGACGGACAAAAGGCGATCACAAAAGCTCACCCGAGCACAAGTGAGCTAAAAAGCCTTATATTGTACATGAACTGTCACTTGATGACTTTTATTATTTCAAAAAATAGCAGATTACTTGAAAAATCTTGACCTTGATCATGAAAGGCAAATAGTTTGTTACCTAAGTGACATCAAGAGCTTTTACTTAAGTTCAGATGACTCAAACCAATAAATGTTTAAGTATGACCATGGCAGCAATGAGTATTACTGTGTCAATCTTCTCAGTCGTTTTAGAAGGTCAGTGGATTTACCTTCAAACCCTAAAATGATAGGTCTCCACCAGCTTAGGACAGACCTTATCCAATCACCACAGACAATAACCTGGTATCCATCTGCTCATAAGGTATCATTCCAAAGCCAAACCATGTCTTTTAAAACATGCCACATACATCCTCATCTTGAACAATGCATTTATGTGAGATATAAAATGGTATTCAGTATGTTTCAGAATGTTCACAATAAGTGTGAGCATAGCTTGTTAACAAAATATCAATATTGTGATTACAATTATAGAGTAAAGCGTGCAATGGACACAAAAAGTCTTTTCAAATCTATTATGCAAAAGTCACAGTGGAATGAGATGATAAATTCTAAAAAGGATATTATCACTTGCTTTAAAGAAATTTGAGCTTGTCTTTTATGAACTTAAAATAAGTAAATCTTTCTCTTACAAAAATTAGTATTTACATTTGGGTTTTCAGTTTCAATCTTCTTCTTTGCAATCAAGAACTTTGCATATATATATTTTTTCATTTGTAATTGAAAAAGGGGCAAATATAATAAAAATTTATTTAATGTGAAATGTTTATATTTAAGATAATACATTATTCTTTCTAGTATAGGTTTTGGTGGTGTCATAATTTGTCATCTATTGAATATACATTCTGCTCAGTTCTGCTTGTTTGTAAATGAAAACTAGTATTTTAATGTTTTCTGAATTAAAAGATTATTCATAACGTATAACTTGTAATAATAAATTAGTAAATAATGGATATACAAAATATGATCCAATAATTGGAATGATTTCTTACGGTTATAACATGTATGTGTATTAAAGTGTTAAAAACGTGTCTTTTGTTAATATAATACTGACCAAATTTGCTAACATACTTAAGATATTTTGGCCAAGACATTTCTGATATTTTATTTCTTTCAGACTTTACCACAAGGAAATACAATTTTGGTTGATCTTTAATGCAGTAAATGTATCAAGATATGAAGAATAGACTGTTTTGTATATTTACTTTTCGCTAAGCTAATTCCAATCCAAAAAGAAATCTGTAATTATGAAATGTGGAATCTGGAGAGTTTCTCAGCAAATTTATTCCATTTTTTAGAAATATTCAATATGTTAAAATCCTTAATCACTCTAGGTTCATAAAATATTCATGTATGAAGAAATGTTATGCAAAAGAGCGGTAAAATATGATTATTTTTAAATGTTATGTAAATATAAAGTGCAGTTTCGAAGTCAACTAATTCTTCTTTCCCAAATTTGGCCGCGGAACTGTACTATGTAACATTTTTCAACAAATATATCTTTTGAAAACACATAAGTAAAATTTGAAATTATATATTTATTTCTTCACTCAGTTAGGATCTATATCTGAATATATTCCCTAAAGAAGCTTAAGAAAAATGAAAACAGATATTTTTTCCATCCCTGTAAAAATGCAGATGAGACAGTTATGCGGTCAGCCCTTAATATATTCGAGAGTCTATGTTCCAGAAAACGTAAGGTCCACATAAATATATTTGCGTTAATATCTGCGATATAACCGAAATATAACCCACATCAAGTTAATGATTTCATTGTAGACCGTGACATCCAGTAACTGACACGTCAAGATATATTGACACTTATCGTATTCAACCTTTTTAAATTAATTGATTGATTGTTTTATATATTCTGTATATGTTTATAAAATAATAAGCGAACTTCCTTTTTCCAGCCAAAGACTATGCGGTGACCATGACCAGCCGGAAGATAGACAATCGTAGAATCAAAACAATCTCTCCTGTATACATTTTCACAGTGACCACGTGGTTAATATGATGTAAACATTTTCGAAGGTGCAGGATTGAACCATTTTAAGAACTTGTTTTATGATCTCCACATATAAACAGTGTTTGTTCAACCAAGATTGTATAGGTTGTAAAGGAACTTAAAATGAAGTATCTAATTAAATGAAATGTGTTCACATTTGCTTCGGAAGTACCTCTGGTTAAGTTTGATGGCGAATCTTATATTGGACAGTCTGCCGGACACAAACATTTCCTCTCCAGGATACAGATTTCCTTTCACACTGAAGAATAATCCCCTGACAGCCATGTCGCGCTCTCTGTAAAAGTCGTAAACTATTTACTTAATATTGAGTATCGGGATTTTCACTCCGTCTGGTGTTTTGTTGATATACAAGGAAATGTATACTAATATGTTTCTACGAGCTATCGTAAATACCCATACAAAAGCTTTATAAGCATTTTGTCCAGAAATCATAACGAGTATACTCCGATCAGCCAAGATTCCGTTAATTAATTTGTATTATCGCTTACCGAAACATAAAATGTTTTGTATAAGAGTTGTGTGAGTTAGACATTTTAGGGTTGTTGATTTTAAGCTATGATTGCAGCACATACATGTTTTAAATGTTGCTATTTCTTGTATTGCAGGTAAGTATATTTTCATCATTGACTGATGAACTATCTGTCCCGCAACAATAAAAGTCGTATTGCTTTCAGCTGCCTCAAATATTGTTATACGCCCGTGTGGTCAGTCAAGCGTCATTATTACTTCATTAGGAGTATTATATAAATGTTCATCTTGTTGCAACTATAATCTGTCAAAACGCTCTTATTTTGGACCTTCTTCCTAAAGGTACATGTTATTTAAAAAAATGAACATATACATACCTCGTGCTATTCATGAATCCAGCAAGAGAGGGTCCGAACTTTGGATCACATTCGATTCCACAGCTTTCGGCAATTACATATTAGACCATATTAGTTCAGGAACTTAGATAAATCATGGTGTATATCTTAATGCCATTACAGATATGTGAAACTTAACTCGACACCTTTGTATTGTTTGACGTGTATGAATTACACACTTAACCCTTTCCCTCATATAGACTCATTTTGACGCACTCAATAGGTATCACATAAAGCCTGATCTGCAGAAAACCACAGTTAAACCTTACCAATTTTAATTACAAAATCCTCATTTCCAGACCACTGAGGAGCAGCGAACAGCATAAAACCTGATGAGCCTGCGAGTTACTCGCAGGCTGATCTGGTTTTATGCTGTTCGCATAGGTCTTTTCATGGTTTCCTCTATGAGGGAAAGGGTTAAAAATCCTAAGCAATAAGACAGCATAATTACACTGACACCATCAGACTTAGCCTCTTTTATTTCGTCATGCTTTAGACAAGATGTCTAGCATCATATCAGATAACCGCTTGTATTGTGTAAGTTGTCGATCTCAAAAGCTGCTTTATTTTGGGGCCATAGTGAAACTTTAGACATGAAGCTAGAATTTCCTGGTAGCAAATTTTGCATGTCACTCACCAGTTTATGGTGGAGATAAAAAAAACTACCTTGGAGGGCCTGTTACACATATTCTAAACGATTGTTCTTACTTGTAATTTCTATCAGACCTCAACCCCTAAACGATTCAAATTTGCCAGAGCGTCACCTTTATTTACCGCAGTGCATGTTGGGTAATCTCTACGTGCTCTAAACGGTAAACATATATATATACAGTTGAACCTGTATTAGTGGCTACCTGTAGCGGTCAATCTGCATTTAGCGGTCAGATTCATTTTACCAAACTAGGCTTAACCTTTATTGAGCGGTCATCTCTGTTAGACGGCCACTTTCTATTGTTCCCTGGACTGGCCGCTTAAAACAGATTTAAACTTACATCGTTTGTGTTTTACGATAATTGTGCAAGCTATATTATAAACAACAAGTAAATATCGTGGGGTTTTTTTCTTTTCCTTTCTGTTCTTAAGATAAAACACTTGAACTTGTTTACCCAATAATTAATGTGCAGAGAATGGCGCTTGGTGATACTATTACTACATGAAGTGATACAGATCGACAGGGTTATTATGATTATTGTTATCATCAGTTTTAAAGACCCTCACTCAGCAATGAAAACCACTAAAAGGTTAAGCTTTATGTGCATGTGTTCTGTTGAATTTTGGAGAGAATATTTTAAATGTCAAACTTACGTCTAAATATCTCTCGTATTTGCCAAAAAGATAGCTAGGCTTAATACTGTATATACGTATGACGCCTCGTATTTTTAATGTTTCGTTGTCTAAGAAAGCGTTTTTAGATTGTCTTAAAATTTTAAATGCTTTAATATCGTATTTAAGTTCGGAACACATATAACTTGGTTGAAGATAAAGCTTTGATAAAATAAAAGTAGACTTTTGTTACTGCTTACACCTCAAATGGATGTTACGTAATAACTTTTGACAGGAATAGATATCATAATTAAGCTTGAAACACACACACACACACACACACACACACACATATATATAATGTATATATATATATATATATATATATATATATATATATATATATGTATTGTGTAAAAAGATCTAAAAAGTTGTTGTGTCAAGGTTACTGTTACTAAAATGGACTTTTGTTAGTGTCAATAACGTTTAAAGTGGAATCATACCTTTGTTTTCAACGACGTCATTTCAAAGGTATGATTCCACCTTAACAGGAATTAGATAGTCTAACCATGTTTTGAAATATTTACTTTTTTGTGTGAAAGGTAAATAGCATTAAGGTTCTTATTTGGCTGATTTTCATGAGACTTGTTCATGATTTTTACAGATGGTTTTATTTTTTTTTTTTTTTCCCCATTTGCTTATCATAGTTACTGCTCTCAATATTTCGAATATATTTCCATATTTTGACAAAGTTTTTATGCAAGGGTATCCTCTGTGACAGTTCTGGTATAAGTATGTTTTATGTATTTTGATATTAGAATCAAACTGTTAAGCTGAACTACATCTAAGTGAATATTTTTTCCAATTTCATCCTCAATGCTGTAATTATCCTAACCAATAATTTTGATTCGATATTTCACGGCAAATCAAGTTGATGCAATTTATTTTCTGTAACAACATAACGGGAAAATATTTTAAATCAGTGTTTTTCTGCCAGGCAAACTGCATTGATATTATTAACTTTCGATTTCGGAGAAACGAAATAACGGTTTTGCTCATTGTTTTTTTTGTTGTTGTTTTTGTTGTTGTTGTTGTTGCTTTTATCTCTTAAGTTAAATTTCGTTTCAGATGTAAAATATGCACAGATACATTTTTATCGATTTCTATAAACGCATGAATGTCATACAACAAAAAAATATTAACATCAGCTAGGAAATTGATAATCTTTTGTTTTCACTTGAATTTCAGGTCTAAACTTAAAGGTGAAGGTAACTTAACAGCTGATGAATACTGTAAGTTTTGATTGGTCGACTTCAAAAACGAAAGTATCCCTCCGGAAAAGATATCCGCTTGTTCGCTTTGTATACACATTCCTAAAACCTTGATATTTCGATAGAAATATATAAATACATGTCTTAATGTTCAAAATAATTAATTCAACTACACAAAAACATATCTAAAGAATGAAAAACATATGTCGGATTTAAACCTTCAGACCCCTTCGTATCCTTGAAATCGAAAAAACTTCAATACTATATAAGTATACTTTTGATCATTTAACATTCACCCTTTCTCTGACAACTGCTGGAATACAGGTGACACAAGTGTTCCGAGGAACACCCATTCAGTTGTATTACCTGAAGGGACGCGTTATGTTGTGAACAGGTCGTTCGTCTGTCCGATTGTCAGCAATTTCATATCCTCTCTGTATATTTTAAACGCTTGAAAGACATTCATAATACTTAGGTCAAATGTCTTCTCATCGAGATGCAGAATGAACACTAAATATAATAATTAATACACCACGATCGTGTATCTTTTTAGCTCACTTGAGCACATGTGCTCAGGATGAGCTATTAAGATTGAGGAATGTCCGTCGTCCGTCCGTTGTCCACAATTAGTTTGTTTGCACTCTAGCATCTTCATTTCTTACGCAATCGTCTTCAAACTTTATAACAGGGTTACCATAATCTTTTGGCCAAGTTCAATTATGGCTGATATCGGCGAATTAGGTCAGAAGATATGCCCCTTCTATTTTTAAAAAATGCCAGATTTCACTTTGTTTGCACTCTAGCATCTTCAATTCTTAAGCAACCAATTAGGTCAGGGGTTATGCCCCTATTAATATTAAAAATGCCAAATTTTACTTTTGTTTGCACTCTAGCATCTACATTTCTTAAGCAATCATCTTTAAACTTAATGAAAATGTTTATAGCTATAATCTCTTGGTCAAATTTGATTATGGCTGACATCGACCAGTTAGGTCATGGGTTATGCCCCTATTAATATTGAAAATGCAAGATTTCACTTTGTTTGCTCTCTAGCATCTTCATTACTCAAGTAATCATCTTCAAACTTAATGGCAATGTTCATTACCATAATCTCTTACCAAGTTTGATTATGACTGATATCGGCCCATTAGGTCAGGAGTTATGCTCCTTTTAATATAAAACAAGAGGCCCATGATGGCCCTAAATCGCTCACCTGAGATAAATAGGTTGACCCAAGGAACATTTGTTCCAATTTATTTTAAAATCTGGCCAGTAGTTTTGAAGAAGATGATTTTTAAAGTTTTCATTTTTTTTTCTTTTTGTAGCCATGGCAACCAGAGTTCTATATGGATCAAGTTTATTTTAGGAACTTTTGTGAAGGTTGACCCAATAATCATTCCTGCCAAGTTTAATCAAATTCTGTCCAGTGGTTTCAGAGGAAATGTTGATTAAAGTTTTCCCTATATACATATAAGGCAAATAAGCCCTGCCCCTGGTGGCCATGTTTTTTATGGATCGGAATTTTTTTTAGCAACTTTGGTAGAGGTTGACCCAAGGAACATCTGTACTAATTAATTTTTAAAATCTGGCCAGTAGTTTTGAAGAAGATGATTTTTAAAGTTTTCATATATTTTTTTTTCTTTTTGTTGCCATGGCAACCAGAGTTCTAAATGGATCAAGTTTTTTTTAGCAAATTTTGTTAAGGTTGACCCAAGGATCATCCCTGCTAAGTTTATTCAAATTCTGTCCAGTGGTTTCAGAGGAGATGTTGTGTAAAGGTTTCTCTATATACATATAAGGCAAATAAGCCCCGCCCCTGGCCGCCATGTTTTTTTACGGATCGGAATAATTTTAGCAACTTTGGTAGAGGTTGACCCAAGGAACATCTGTAACAATTTATTTTGAAATCTAGCCAGCAGTTTTGATGAAGATGATTTTTAAAGTTTTCATATTTTTTTCTTTTTGTTGCCATGGCAACCAGAGTTCTACATGGATCAACTTTATTTTAGCAAATTTTGTGAAGGTTGACCCAAGGATCATCCCTGCCAAGTTTATTCAAATTCTGTCCAGTGGTTTCAGAGGAGATGTTGTTTAAAGGTTTCTCTATATACATATAAGGCAAATAAGCCCCGCCCCTGGCGGCCATGTTTTTCTACGGATCGGAATAATTTTAGCAACTTGGTAGAGGTTGACCCAAGGAACATTTGTACCAAATTATTTTGAAATCTGGCCAGTAGTTTTGAAGGAGATGATTTTTAAAGTTTTCAAATTATTTTTCTTTTTGTAGCCATGGCAACCAGAGTTCTTCATGGATCAACTTTATTTTAGCAACTTTTGTAGAGCCTCGCCCAAGAAACATTCCTGCCAAGTTTCATTAAATTCTGTCGGAGCGGTTTCAGAGGAGATGTCGTTTAAAGCAAATTGTTGACGACGGACGACGCACGACGGACGACGCACGACGACGAACGCCGGACCAAGGGCGATCACAAAAGCTCACCTTGAGCACTTTGTGCTCAGGTGAGCTAAAAATGCCAGAGTTCACACTTTGTTTGCACTCTAGCATCTTCATTTCTCAAGTAACCATCTTCAAACTTTATTACAATGTTTATTGCCATAATCTCTTGGACAAGTTCGATTATGATATCGGCTTATTAGGTCAGAAGTTATGCTCCTTTCAATATTTAAAAAATGCCAGATTTAACTTTGTTTGCACTCTAGCATCTCAATTTCTTAAGCAATCATTAGCAGACTTTCTTACAATGTTAATAGCTATTATCTCTTGGCCAAGTTCGATGATGGCTAATATCGGCCAATATGAGCAGGAGTTATGCCCCTTTTAATATTAAAAAATGCCAGATTTCACCTTGTTTGCACTGTAGCATCTTCATTTCTTAAGCAATCACCTTCAAAATCTATGACAAAGTTTAAAGTCATATTCTCTTGGCCAAGTTCGATAATGGTTTATATTGGCCAATAAGATAGAGTTATCCCCCTTTTAATATAAAAAGGCAGATTTCTCTTTGTTTCTTAAGCAATCATTTTTAAACTTTATGGCAAAAATTATTACCATAATCTTTTGGCCAAGTTTGATTATGGCTGATATCGGCAAATTACGTCAGGAGTTATGCCCCTTCTAAAGTTAAAAATTGCAAGATTTAACTTTGTTTGCACTCTAGCATCTTCATGTCTTAAACAATTATTTTCAAAATTTCTGATAATGTAAATAGCCATAATCTCTAGGCTAGGTTCGACTATGGCTGATATCAGATAAAAAGTCGGGAGTTATTGCCCTTTAATAAATAAAAATGCCAGAGTTCACAGTTTACACTCTAGGATCTTCATTTCTTAAGCAATCATTTTGAAGTATCAAAATTGACAATGTTTATAACCATAATCTCTCAGTCAAATTTGACTTCAAATTTTGATCTCAGGTACAATTTAGTTTGAGGAATTGAAATGATCTCATGGATTATGCATTCAGTACAACTATGTTATAATTTAGTAACTTGTACAGGCAATGAAGGTAGTTTTTCTCAGGTGAGCATCTTTAGGGCCACCTTGGCCCTCTTGTTTAAAGATACTTCTTGCTTCAATTTATAGGTCTTTTGTTTTCATTTTCGTAAAGCCTCGAAGTTTTTAGTTGTGTTTTTCATAATTGCTGCCAAAATTAATTGCTGCTAGTGGAATGTATCCGTATTAAACTCTTTTGTGTGTTTGACACAATTTCAGAGAAACCAATGGTTTCTTTCTTTTTAGACTATCTGTCAAGGACGATGATAATGTATAGCATAATTTGTTCACATTGTAGTTACAATTGTTTATATTTTACAACTGTTTCATGAAATGTATTTGCATCTTCAATTACTTGAAGGAAATCATATCAAAATTATTTTTAAAAAAAAAGAGAAAATTGTTCTTTCTTGCACTATTACATCATTGTTTTAGTACCTGATATGGCATATTATAAACAATTCTACCGTGGTTTTATAGGTCATTGAAACTATCGAACTGTCCACTAGATTTTAGTTCAGTCGCTAACATTATAGCTTTCTTAACAAATATAATGTGTTTGTTCTATAAATTAATGATTATATTTGGCAAAACAATTGTTTTCAATATGTGAAAAATTATTCTCATGCAAGACAGTACCAATCATGCCACTGCGAGAAAAAAGGAACGTCAATATATTTGGCCCCTAGCTTACAGACGGGAATTCAGCTGTCCCTAACGCAAACACATGAATTGTATTTACATTCCATAATCAAATATTGGTCAGAATACAGACTTTCTAAAATGGAAGTCTGGCTTCATTTTGTCCTAATTAGGCACCTGGCCCTACGTCAAATTGTGAAGTATGTCTTTTCGATGTGCCTTGGGCGACCATTATCGCGATATATTGGTGGTTTTCTGCCCCAGACAAATTTATGTCCCTGATAATATTCTCTCGACAGGATAAATTTTGCAAGACAAGTGATATTGCACATAAAGATGCGTTCTTTATTTACATCCGACGAAAGTAAAAGGTATATAAAGTTTGTTGCCATTTGTTGCCCTAATCAGATGAAATTTACATCGACTGAACGTTTCACTATATTGCATTTGTTTTTAGGTTTTATTCTAGATTACGTAGCATGTATTTCGAAAGCTGAAATATATTCTGTTATAACAATCGTATTTACTTTATTTAACTAATATCGCAATAAGTTTTAATTACTGTAGTTTTGATGTAATCTAGACTATTTTTTGTGCATCATCATTTTAATTCCATTGAATTTCAAGTTTCGGGTTTGTGCATAAAAAGGGACAATAGTAGGACGGAAATACAATTTCAAGCAGAATATACATTTTTCATTTCAAATCTATACCGTTGTGTGTCTTGTAATTTAACTTCCTACCGACAGCACCTCTGTCTTTTGAGGACCTTGTCTACGTGAGACCGATAGAGTGTTGCCTCACTGCGATATTACTCCATGATCAAGTGTTACGAGACCTTATCCATTCAGATTCCAACCAGTTCTGGAACTATCCATTGTGCTGAGCGACAAGCACAAATAAGATATATGTAAACCAGTCCCATATTATCGACGTTAATGTGTCACGGCTTAAAGATTGTGAATCAGCAAGATTTTCCGGTCCTTATATACACGAATTAATATCATTCACAAGACTACCATCACATCTGTGTAGCTATTTCAAGATAAGGCGAAATAAAATTAGTTTGAACTTATTTATTTTACGTCGATTGGGAAACAAGTTCTTACAACTTAAATAAATCCCTCTCGACGGTTCCTGTGTTGGACCAGTACTTTGCGCCTGGGAAGGTCGTGAAAAATTCTTGCCTCCAACGGGGTTCGAACCCACAACCTTCGGATCCGTTACCACTTGACCACGGCGCTCTTAAAGATAATTAGGAATAAGATTCAAAGCCAGCTGTCAATAGCCTGTAGCCTGAACTCTATTCCAAAAAAGTTGATCGTTGACATTAAATTTCGTTGAAATTCGAAAGAAATTTCGTGAAGTATATATGCATGTTCCTCACGAGGCCTACTAAAACACCGATATATTCATAGTCGCGATGTTAATATTTGAAAAACCAACGAATATAAGTCCCAAACTCGTCGCTATATGATTGAAATACAGCGACGGTAAACCCCAATACAACCAACCCAAACTCAAGTTATTGATATTACAGTAGACCGTCTGTGTGTGTACAAGCACGGCTTGTCATATTCACCTACTCTTTTGTTTGAGTGGAATCTTAATAACTCAGTGATCAACATTAAAGGTCCATTATGTATAAGACATCGACCGAGTTTGAGGAAAACCCTGAGAAGCGTTCGAGGTGTTTTATGAAGCTCGTGAAAGGCCGATGTACAAGATTGATACACACCACATGCCTCAGGTTTTATTGGTCACTGGATAGTAAATTTAGGATTGGAGTTGCTGGGGCTTTGTGTCAGGATGCTGCCAAAAAAAACCTCTGCTTCGAGTTTTCATATAACCACTGCTTAATTGAGAGGGACAGTAGTTTAAGGTGTACAAGGGACCCATTTGCGAAAATCCTGGGGGTCGGGTATTTGTCATTTGAAGCCTATCTGTATTGCTTCTTTGATAGAGCTTGGTGTCTACCCAGGCAGACAGTTGACAGTATAACTTAATTTACACTAATGAAATTAGTTAATATATATAGATATATACGTGTATACGAGTACATTTACTACAGCCAGATCTGACCAGAGCACCATTGTAGGTAAAAGTAACAAATTATTATGTCAAGTGACATTACTTTGTCGGAGTCGTACTCGGGGTATGTTCGATACTTGTCCCTCCCCTCGACTTGTTTCTGTTCCGCCAGAGAGCAACTTTGAAATATATTGAATTTATTAATTGACATAATCGATAAATAAGTTGAAAACTACAAACATGTATATCTAGTCTATGTTAATGTTGCGTTCGCGTAAATGCCGGAACAATAAAGCAGAAAAAAATACTAGTTATCATCAGAAACATAGTCACTCGTGTTGTCTTTTGCTGAGGCACAAAGGGTGTAAGTCGGATATCGATCTTAAATACATCGGCCTTAGACATCGGTTTCGGTCTATATCCTATACATATTACATACATGTCTTACTTACTGTTTTTGTTGTTTACATTGTATATGAGTCAATATCAATTTTCGTCTAAATCTGACTTTGGTAAAAGTAAAAAAATGACTGTTATCAATTCAAACTTTTATTAACTATATGAACATTAGGAACCAAACAGAGTGTGGAACTTGAATATGCCACCTAAATAAGCAACAGTTTAAACAAAAAATAGCTCCAAATGCAATGTGTCGCTGGTTGAGTCCTTCCTGTAACAATTTCTATATCCAGCTTAATTCTCTTACTATCTAAAAAATATTACTATATTACTTATACTTTTTAGGCATATTAAAGTAATGATTATTTGCTGATAATATGCAAGAAATAAAGAAAAAGACATAAAATGTAAATTATATGTATTTCTACAACCTTGAATGAATTTTTTAGGCTTTTTGACAGGTAAAATATTCAGCTATTACATATTTACCAGCAAATATATCATTCTCATGTTATGTGGTGCCTAGGACAATGGCAAGGTGTCAAACTTCCACATTTTTTGTTTTGGAAGGTGCTTACTCTGTAATTTTATTTTGTAATATAGTGATCGTTACAGGAAGGATTTGCTCGTTACATGAGTGACATAAAATGTTACAGACACAACAAACTGATTAGGAAGTTATGTTTTGGTGTTCATTTGGTGTTGTGAAGTCAACAATTGCATATGTTGCATTTAAAGATTACATCTTAATTAGAATAATTGGTTTCATATCATGAAAGGTTCTTCAACACTTCAGTATCTGACAAAATTGTTACAGGAAATACCAAATGTTACGGAAGTGACATATTAAACCATGACCACAATCAAAGTTTAACAGTTATTGCAGTATCTCTTAACTCTTAGCAGAACTTGAAATGATGAAAATTGTACAAATGACATGATTTAATGATTCTAACCAGTGGGTAGAGTGAGTGCATCAACAAGTTAATCCAAACTCTTTAACTTGGTTGCACAATGGAAAATGTTATGCAAGGTTATTCAAGGTTTAACTTTGGCAGTTGGGTCTCGGATATGCAATTGCTGGGAAACAGGGTACCAATGTTAAACATTATGCAACAATTTCTTTCTGTAATCCGGCTCTAGCTTCATTTTTCATAAAGCATTAAAATATTTCAACACATTGTATGCTAGATTACAAAATAGCTGCCTTGATTTTGTCAGCATCATTTTGAAAAATGACATTTTTTTCCAATAAAAGACAAACTGGCTGAAAGTAATATTAGGTCCCACATATGAGGGAAATTGTTTGCAATTTTATAAAAGTATTGCTATATTGGTATCCGGCATAAAATTGGTTAACATCTGCACCTTTTTGTTCAAATAGGTAAATTAAAATAGCTGAAAGACAAACATCTTAAAATTCTTAACATCCAAGTGTTTAACAAAACTGTGTTAGCATCCATATGCAAGCTTCCAGTGTGCTTATACATACCCAGTGAACCCTTGTTACACTGACAGTGTTTGTTATGAAATATTGTATAATAATAAAGTAAAATATAAAAGGATTCATATGGCTGATTTCGAAAAAGCATTAATAATAGACTGTTAATGCAGGACACAAGAAGTACAGAGAGGTCCTTGTGAGTTTTCTGCACTTCAATGGCATTCTTATGTATCTGTATTTAGCACTCACCTGTCTTAAGTAACTGTTTTAGATACTTATTTAAAAGTCACGTCAGAGCTTATAAGACATTTTGTATGTGTTAATATGTTTAAATATATTTCACGGGGTAGCCAGTTTAACCAAAGCTGGTAAAACGAGGGTTCACTCTATATGTAGGCACACAGTATTTACTAGATCACCTACAGATTCATGTTTAAGGGAGGCTTTCATTCACTGTATAATGAGAAGATGATGACTGAATCTTAACTGGATCTGGTATCAAGGATAATATGTTACTGTAGTCATACCAGCACCTGTCATGCAATTTTTTTTGGCCAAAAAAAGCAGTTGTTATTCTTTCTACCAACCTGGTGCATACACAGTACAAATAAATCATCAATACCAGAGTCCAACACTAATCCTGGATAAAGTCTATTCTTGTATCTTACAACTACATACTTTCCAACACAGAGTGCTGGTTCTGGTATGCTCATACTAGTCTCCTGGACCCCCTGACTCTTCGTCTCCTTGGCCCCCTGACTCATATTCACCTCAGTCCCCTGAATATTACTCTCCTCTTCTTCCTGACTCTCCCTGCTCTTCCTTGGCCCCCCTCTCTTCCTCTTTACCCACTCACCTCTATTCGCCTTGGGTCTCTGACTCTTTCTTTTCTTTACCCCCTCACTCGTACCCCCCTTGATCGCCTGACTCTTTAATTCCTCTGCCACCCCACTCTTAATCTCCTTGTCCCCCTGCTTCTTTTTTTTCCGTTGCACCCTTGGTGTTTCTGTCCTTTGGTCCTTCACTCATGCACTCCTTTCCACTCTCACTCATTTTCTCCTCTCCTCCATTATTCCTAGTGTTCTTTGTTCCTTTTCTCTTTTGCTCCTTGTCCCCACACTCTTACTTTTCTCGGATCCCTGACTATTACTAAGCTCAGCCCCCTCACTGTTACTCTTCTCTATTCCAGTACTTGTAGGTTCCTCAAAGCTCACATTCTCAAACTCACATCAGTTTTACATTCCTGGTCCCCCACTTTATTGTTAGTTTCGTCTACATATACTTCCACAGGCAGAAGTACAACGAAATGATTTGGAACCCAATTTCTTTCTACCATATCATCTCTGGTACTTGTCCACATTATTAAGACAGGGGCATTACTGCACCTGATCTGTCTTGGAAGAATTAACCGGTTCATATCTTTTCGGACAGTTGGGCATCCTAGCTTTGGATAAACTGAAAAAATTGCACATTTCAGTACACTTGCTAATGAATGGATTTGCCAAATACCCATGAAGCTTCCATTTGCCCTTATTTTCATAACTTCCATTTCATAAATTGTTTTAATAAAATCATCATTCAATGCCATTCCTGGTATATACATGTCTGAGTATTGAGCATATTGTTTTGCGAAGTTATCACCCCTTCTTATCTCATCAAGTCCTTGTGACAGGAAATCATTGTCTAGGTACATGTTTTCATGAAGTACCATCTCTATGATGATTCTGATTCTTAATTCAGCTGTTCTCTCAGTTGAACCATATGCAAACACACTACCACAAGAGGGTAAGCAGTTTCCATCTGTTGCCACCTCGCAGGGATAAACTCCTTTATTGCCAGTAATTGGTATGTCCTCAGGCATGTGGTCCATGGCTGTTGCGTCAACTTCTAATCTGTTGCCAATAATACTTACACACTGTGCATTTACATCTTTCAGCTTCTTTTCAATAACTTTACACTTCATCTTCAATGTATGGAAAGATTTGCAGACTTGAAGTTGTTTTAAGTACTCTTCATACTCTTTCTCTGACACTGAACTAAACTCATGTGCCTTTATCTCACCCCTTTCTTTCTTGGTGGTTTCATCTTCTGCTTCTTTGCTTTGATGAATGTTGTCTTTGTTCTTCTTAAGTATATGTCTTTAATCACACTGCATGTGAAGTTATGACCTTTACATTCTTCCATTGGGTTGCATGCACAACTTAATTCTCGCCAAGCAATTTTTCCAGGTGAAAGAGCTATTACCTGATGAATTTTAAGGGTGCCAGCGACAGTTTTTAAGTTCAGTCCATCTATTCGGCTTTCTTCTAGAAGCACATCTGCTTCTCTTACTATCTTTATGTCTGTTTTCAAATCTTTTACATGTTTCTGAAAGTCTTCTGCAGAAGTAATGTCAGCCCCGTATTTAATGCATGTATCTGCTTTTCTTTTTACAGCACCCCCAATCGCATCTGGTACACCCTTACCGTGCCCAGAGCCAAAAAAATTCCACTTAGCTGCAGTAAATCCCAACTTTCTTGTCTCTGTAGTCAACAGAAAGAAGTTAACCTTTTGCTTGTACTGTGTAGTTGGTCCATCACTAAAAAATTCGACTGTCTGTATTTGTGGATTTTCTTGCTTGATTTTTTTTAAGACTGGCTTAATATGTGCCCAAACACCACATGGTCCATGGTTCAGATTTTCTGAAACAGTACAAAATGTCTTTGATTCTTTCTGACGTAAGTGATAAACACCGGTATGTAAGGTAAGTTGCTTTTTTGATGCTCCAAAATGCATAGCCTGAATTTCAGAACTCATTTTGCACACAAAATTTTCTGAAAAGTCAATGTGAATAAGGCATTCATCATCCTTTAATGATTCTCTTTGGTTTCTGTAGTACTGGTATTGTTCTCTCACAGTGTAAATATGTTTCATGTATCGCCAAATTTGCTGTTGAAAGGCCTCCTTTAAGTCAGCTACTGAACCACTAATTTCTTCTTTCACTGTGATTGTAACATCTCTCTGCTCAATCTTTTGTCGCACTTTCACACTTCTAGTTTCTGTTTTGTTACGCCACTGATGCCAGTTTATTTCTTCATGATCTTCCACTTTCTTGCTGAAGATAAGTTGTTTGTCTGAGCATTCTTCACAATCCCTGAATATACACTCTTTTTCTTTACAACACACAATACTGTTGATGATACTGTCCAACTCCTCAGTATCAACAATGTTCCCTCGTTTTAATGCTTTTGCCATGTATTCAGTGTTTACACACAGTTTACACAAACATGTGTTTCTATCTCTGTCTGTAGGAAAGAGGACCCAAAACGGTCTGAGTCTGCAAAATGTTGTGTAGCTAACTTTGCTCTTCTTTTCAGAGATAAATTTCAGATAGAGGTTTTTGAGACTGTCATTCATAATTCTACGCTGCTTCTTTACTTTTTGTCTGGTAATAGTGTTTTTCACACCAGCCATCAGTCTAGAGTTATCATCTCTGGTGTAGAAGTCATGTATGCTTTTTAAAAGCCTTTGAGATAAAGACATCTTGTGTGACCTTCTGATCGCATGGCTAATGTTGCACAGTTGAACAATTCACATTTGAGTCCATACTTTCTCAAAATTGACCCTGACAGCATTTGTGCAATGCTCTTCTTCTCACTCTTCTTCATGTGTTTGTATGTTTTCTTATCTGGTCAATCAGCACATTGTGGACAAACAATGTCCGCCTTGCTTTTCTTTTACTGAAGTTCCTCAAAAGCTTCCTGGTTTTTGTTCTTGGTGTATCTTTATTTGAATGATCCTTCTGTTTACTTCTCTCTAGCCGCTTTTTGTACATCTGTAACTTTTTGGATAGGCCAACTAATTTTTCCTTCAACAACAGTTTGTCTCGATAACATTTCGCCATTTTGCTCTTCTTCTTTTTCTGACTATCAATTCTCTTTCTCTTTTTCTCATGGTGGCCTAAATGTTCTTCATGGGCTGATTCAGGAGACTGTGGGGGTGTAAGAAGCACTTTCTTTAGCTCTTTCATTCGTTTTCGCGAGGCTTGCTTCCTTTTCCTCCACTGTTTTCTAGCACTTCTTTTTTTTTTTTTTTCATCCCTTTTGCCTTATCTGCTTGATACTTCTTTCGCTCTTTTTCTAAGTATTTCTGTCTCTTCTCCAGATTTGCATCCCTGTTTTGTCTGAACTTCCGCTGACGTTCAGCATTTGACATAGCCATAGTCTGCAAAATAAAATCAAATGGTGTGTTAAGGTATAATATGCCTAATGGCTAATGGGGCTCGATATTCATTGTAATTACTTTGCAAAGATCGTAAAAATAAAAAATAAAAACATTAGCAGTCCTCATGACATGACGGCCGCTAACAGAATGCATCCTAGGTTTTCCACTTAAATCTGACAAATATGACATCATCTTGGCTATATTTTGTGAGATTTCTAGAAACATTAATAATAATAATAATAATAATACAGGCTTTATTTATAGAGGCAGCACATTTAGGTCAAGCCTAAATCTTCTCTTAAAAATGAACAGACGAGTCACACCTGTAACAATTCCCGGTCACCCCTGTAACAAAATTTCACCAAAGGGTGGTTCCATGACCAAAATAATATGATATATTTGTATGAAATGGTAAAAGTTCTAGAGGATTAGCAGGAGTCTTATTTCATATTCTAATTTAACATCCATTTCAAGTATGTTTTTGAAAATAAAGAAATGTCACTACTGTAACATGTAACAGTCACTCCTGTAACAGAAATTACTCAAGTTATTGGTTCTCTGACTCCTATGCACATATAGCTAATGATTACATACACTTAATATAGAAGTAGTATCCCAACAGCCAGAATAGCACAAAACGTTGTCAATATCTGTTTAAATGATGAAGAAAGTCACTCCTGTAACAATTGTAGTCACTCCTGTTACAAAAAAAACATGTTACGGGAGTGACTGTTACAGGAGTGATATATTTTGTGAAAAAATTATTTCAAACCACATGAAGTCTTATGTGGGTGGGGTAAACACTTTTTATACAAAATACACAACTTGTCTGAACCAATTGCACAAACATATTAACACAATATATGTTGGGAAAAAGATACAAGTGTGACAGATGTGACCTGATAAAAAATTATGCATAGTAAGTACTTACTTTTCTGGCATCAGATGCAGCTTCTTTCAAATTGTTTCAAAATGCCGACTTTTCCACTTGTACGATAGGAAGTTGACAAAGTGTTTTAAGGGAGATCACTCTCAATAGACTCAGGGATCAGTTATTATTTTGCATTTGTACATCTTTGTTACAGGAGAGACGCTTATCCTGGGGACAGTTTAATTGTGAACAAAATCAGTAGCAAATGTTAAAAAAGAAATTTAAGTTATGCTTTTATTGTGTAAATAAGACCTTAGTCAATGAAACCTCAGCAGATTTTAGTAGCTGTAATACATTTTCTACCTAGTTATGGACCAGAGTATATGAGCGACACTGATCTGGGACAGTCCAAATATGGTCAATGAGGTGTAATAAAATGGATGGGAAAAAACTCCGAAGTTGTTATTAAGCAAAAGTATACATGATTTATAAAGAACTTAACAGTCTCTTTCTGTTGGCACCGTAAAATGCAGCTTTTTGTACTATTTTCAATGCAAAATTCTAGAAAGACAGCAATTTAGACGAAATTTGATAATGACTCATATACTATTTACATAAGAAAACGTTAAATTCAGTTTTCCAGCCAGTGGCAATTAGTAGGGTGACAATCAGTGGGTTTTGGGAGTTGGGGTGGCCATAAAAATAGAACAAGCAATGTTATATACCAAAATGTTTGCCAATGTCTGTACTATATGAAACTATCGGCATAAATTGCCAACGCCTGGTGCGGACTCGGAAATCCAAGATGGCGTCCAAGATGGCCGCCATAAATCGCAAGTTCAGTGAAATTATTTTATCTGTTTGTTACAGATTTATTTACAGAGGTAGTTCAAAATATTTGCATGATTATTACTCCTTCCATAATGTACATCAAATTCATATACAACAATAGCAAATTCAAGGTCAAGGTCATTTCAGGGTCAAAGTACAAAAATACACCAAAATTTGATATCTCCTACCTACTATTTCTCATTTTATGCATTTTTATACTCAAATGGATTACTTCTAGTGATAGAAATATTGTTATGTGTGTATCCTTTCATTTAAAACTGTTTTGTATGATATCTCTGTTTAGAATATGTATAAACTTTGGTAGTTTACACACATACACATTATCCAAGATGGCCGCCATTCAATTGCTGTATCATTGATCATTGGATGTTTCATTGATAAATACCATATATAAAGGTCAATCTTAGTGTTTGAAGAAATTACATTTTTTGCATTTATG